>ONZH01005253.1:0-55269 GCA_900303285.1 Rhinella marina
TTGTTCTTCTTTTATCTGCTCATGACCTGTGATAGGCAGAGCATGGACACGTCCCCTTAGCTGCAGTGGGAAAGACACTCCCCTGGCCAGAGCAAGCTCTTTTTTCCGTTTTCCGTGTTCGAAATATCCATTAAATATAGGGTCCCAAGATAGGGGACGTATACGGTATTAAACTGAGAAGAATCGATACTGCACCGGCTGATGCTAGAGTATTTCCAAATGCATTTCGGCTGTTGTCACCACCACACACGCTAGCCCAGGGGGCACTCCTCTGGCTCTTCCAGCGAAACCTCCTTGCCCCAGCCTGCCCCCCCCCCCCCACCTACAGGCCCACTCTACAAACAATTTAGCCGGATAGGGGACGTATTAGAAGTTGTACTCATGTTTGTTTTTGTTCTTCTTTTATCTGCCTCATGACCTGTGATAGGCAGAGCATGGACACTCCCCTGGCCAGAGCAAGCTCTTTTTCCGTTTTCCGTGTTCGAAAAATCCATTAAATATAGGGTCCCAAGATAGGGGACGTATACGGTATTAAACTGAGAAGAATCGATACCATACGGGTTAAAGCAACAGTTTTTCCAAATCCATTCCGGCTGTTGTCACCACCACACACGCTAGCCCAGGGGGCACTCCTCTGGCTCTTCCAGCTCAACCTCCTTCCCCCCAGCCTGCCCCCCCACCTACAGGCCCTCTCTCCAATTCCAGCCTTCCCTAGGTAGAGCCTTGGTCCCCCGCAAAAATGCTCGAGTCTCCCATTGACTTCAATGGGGTTCGTTATTCGAAACGAGCACCCGAGCATCGGGAAAAGTTCGACTCGAATAACGAGCACCCGAGCATTTTAGTGCTCGCTCATCTCTATTTATTATGTATCGGCTGTACCTTAGTCTCTTGGATTCAACAGGAGAGACACAAAGTCTTCAACTAAACGATTACATATGAAAGCACCCAGACATGTCGACATAGAAGCAAAGCTACATTACATGTTATACTGAAAAAGAAAAGTTTGAATATGAAGATCTACTGGTGAAGTTGTAGGACTGTGAAACTAAAGGGTGATAAATGTGGTGTCCTAATTACAATATGGAAAGCCAAAAAATATTCCATTATTCCTAACCCTTCAATTATGATTTGATTGATTATAGTGGCCCAAGGGATATGCTCCACCAGAGAGTGTCCAGAGCAAAGGCTAAGGGTCATATAACCTTCTCCCCTTTAAAGGCATTAATGATGCATATTACTGGCAGGCATGTCTTTTGAAGAATGAACAGCCACATTTACTCTCCTTGCTGAACTTTTCATTCCAAAACTGCAGACGCTAATAAGATGTGTGCAACTTCTTTTATGGTTTAATCTGGTAACATCTTTCTCCTTGAAATACTTTCCTCCAGATTACTGATTTCAATATTTTTTTGACTCTTGGCGATCCATTAATCTTACAAAAAAAAAAAAAAGAAAAAGCTTGGCGTAGGGTTGGCAAAGCAGTCTATATCCTATACTTGAAATAAGATGAAAAAAGATTGAGATTTCTCAGTGGTTGATACCTTTTATTGGCTAACTGAAAAGATGGTGACAAAATTGCAAGCCTTCGAGGCTACTTGGGCCTCTTCACCAGGCGTCCCTTAAGACAGTGTCTGAAGATTCACAAATTTATACACTAAAGTTCATAGTAATGAGGTAGATGAGACAAGTGATGTAAAGCAGATCAGTATGAGTGGAGGAGGACAGTTGTAACAGTTGAATTTAATTCCCAAAGGACTCAGACTTACAAACCCAATTCTAAATGCTACAACTGGCCAGCACGGTGATGTGGTGACGTCACTGAGGGTGAGATTTTGCAGGGTTTCTTCAATCAAGATGGCCACAACAACCCGTCCGCGAGCAAATGGATGAGGTGAATATGTTATTTTTTTTTACCGCCATTTCTGGAAAAATAGATTAGTTACCATGAAGTGTGTAGAAATTCAGCCTTGTGGAAAGTCAAATTTTTCCAGAAATTTGGATCAAAGTCAATTGGTTTGACTTCGATTCACTCATCTCTAGTTATTAATACTGGACGGTACTCTGTCATCAGGTTTAACTATGCAAAATTGCTGACAGTGCTAGGCAGCAGACGTGGAAGCTGTTTAAACTGAGTACTTTAAAAAGATAGTCAAGGGCATCGTAGCATTAGGGAACACCTATCGAGTGCAAATGTGTTATCTTAACTGGATCAACGCATTAATCCAGCAAAAACTCATTACAGTAATATAACAAATTGCATTAAAGTAACCATCTTGGCGCAGCTGTTGTCAAAATAACACTGGCTACATCTGTACAAGCGGTAGCAGTGAGAAACAGATCTAAGCTTCATTTTCTTAGTCATGTAACTACTAAAACCATACACAAAGGTATGTTTAAACAACTTTCTTGGTCTCCTATTCAGCACTGTCAGTTGCATTGAGTCTAAACTTTTTCAGTTTTTGTGTTTTCATTTTTTTCTCCCTGCCTTTCCAGAGCCATAACTTTTTTATTTTTACATTCACATAGCCATATAAGGGCTTGTTTTTTTGCAGGACAAGTTGTACTTTCTAATGCCACCATTTAATATTGAATATGATGTAGTGGGGAGCTGCAAAAAATCCAAATGTAGTGGTATTGGAAAAAAATGCAATTCTGCCACAGCTTTATGGGTTTTGTTTTTATGGAGTTCCCTATGTGTTAAAACTGACCTGTTAACTTCATTGTCCAGATCAGTATGATTACAATGGCAACCATATTTGTATAGTTTCTTGTGTTTTAATACTGAAAAAACAAAAACTTTATAACAAGTGTGTGTGACTTTTTAATAACTTTTTATTCAATTTTAGGGAAGTGAAGTGACAAAATGCCAAATTGGCCATTATGAATTTTTTTTCTGTTACGTCATTCACAATATTCTTATATTTTAAAGGTACAGGTGTTTTCAGACACAGTAATGCCTTTGATGCTTTTTTAATTGATTATTGTTATTTTGTGGAAAGGGGGGTGACGGACACAAATATATTCACAATAATCATTTTATTACATTTATTTTGTTTTCTTTTAACAATTTAATTTTATTAATGTTTATATTTAAACTACGAAAACAAAAACAAAAAAAACTTGTGATTAAAACAATCAAACTCCATAGAGGCACAGAACATATTTGATGCGCCCTGTCTGACTTGCAGCATAATGAGCCTTTACTGTAAAAATCTGCCGTGATATTTTGTGTTACATTGTGGACATGAAAGAAACCTTCGTAATAGGAGGAAAGCTTTGACTGTCTCTAAAATGCAAAATCAATAGATACCATTATTGCTCATAAAAATAAACTCTCATAGTACAGCTCCATTTCAGGTTATTTGAATATCTGAAAATATATAAACTTTTCCTAATCCCCCTTCTGATGGCCATTTCCTGAAGCTGTAGATAAAAGGATACTCACATTCTATAACATGCCACTGTAATTGCTCATGGCTGCTCGAGGGGCCCAACTGTTTGAAGTTATAGAGTGCTGTAGGGAAGGAACCTGCACTTTTTTCACTGCCCACCCTGGCCTGAATTTTACTGGAGGTACTAAACTCTTTCTCATGCTCTATAAACTGCAGTGTGCATTTGTTTAGACTTGTAGATAAATATAAGATATTAACAGTCACATGAAGAATTGCTTATTTTATACTTGTTCATTTTCAAACTGGTATTGAGCGATATAAATTGCACTAAAATATAGTAATATAAGTAATATATATACTCCACTTCAAGGCGCAATAAAAAGGAGAGAAGTCTCTTCCTGAAATGTAGTGGGAGAAGTGACACAATAGATATAAGGCCCCCATACACATTAGGATGTCGTCAGCCGAACCTGCTGAGAATGGCGGGTTGGGCCGACATGCTATTGTGTATGGGAAGCTCCTGACTCTCCTCTAACAGGTGATGGATGCCAGGGAAGAAAAGCTTGGTTGATGTGAATATTTTCACCGACCCTTTTGTTCTCCCAGGAGATAAAGAGCCACTGGAAGTGTCTGTGGTTTTCTCTATTTACAATGTCCCAATGTTAAGCGTTAATTGTTTTTCAAGAGGTAAATTTTGTGATTTAGTGTTAAAAAGACGTATTTCTTTGTGCACTGTGTATCCCAAGTGGTGTATGGACAACAAAAAGTTAACACTAGCAGTCTTAAACTAATTTCCAGGATGATAGACTGATCCAGTCTGCTGATTAGTGTGTCTGAGGCTAGTTTTACACTAGCGTTTAATTTTTCCAGTATTGAGTTCCGTCATAGGGGCTCAATACCGGGAAAAAACGCTTCAGTTTTCTACCCATTCATTGTCAATGGGGACAAAACTGAACTGAAGAGAAAGGAATGCTCCTAAATACATTCCGTTCAGTTCACTTGCATCTCCAGACCGGAGAGCAAACCGCAACATGCTGCGGTTTGCTCTCCGTCCTGGGGATCCGCACCAAGACGGATCATGACCCCCAATGCAAGTCAATGGGGACGGATCCGTTCGGTGTGGCACAGTAGTAAACGGATCCGTCCTCCATTCATGACGGATCCGTCCCAGCGATGTTAAAGATAATACAACCGGATCTGTTCATTACAGATCCACATGGTTGTATTATATATAGTAACGAAAGCGTTATTGCTGAACCCTGCCAGATCCAGCAATAACGCTAGTGTGAAAGTAGCCTTAGTTGAGCAACGCGAAAGGCAAGACCTGTATGTGTGAACTTCTGCCAAGAATGCCCACCAAAAAACCCTAATCCAGGAAAATGGAAAATGTTAACATTCAGTTCTGTTTCAAAGGCAGCGATTATTGTGAGTTGAAAAGAAATGTAAGGCTCCTTATTTTTTTACCATATTTTTTTCCACATCCAATCCACATGAGGCTGCAAAAGATGTATGTCCATTCCGCGACTCTGCAAAAAACATTGAGCATGTCCTATTCTTGTCCACAAGAATAGACATTTCTACAAAAGTGCGGGACGTGCGTAAACAGGAAACTGTCTGTATCTGTGTTTTGCAGATCCTTGGTTTCCAGACCATAAAATGGATACAGTTGTGTGCATGAGGCCTAAATTAGATTGCACAAAAAATCGTACCATGTTAGCCAAAGCTAAAGATATGTGCAGTATTTGGCTCTTAATATTTGCTTAGCATATGCTCCTTGGTGACAAGTACACACATGATCTTATAGGCTGTGATTTTCTAAGGAAACTTCAAATCTAGGATCTCGGAAGTAAAAATTGTGGGTCATAATCAGGATAAAGCAGACAGTAGACAGGTACTTTTTATTAATTAAAAAAAGGTTCCCTTTTTTTTTTTTTTAAGATTTGCCTAACTACTTGTGGAACATTGGTTGGCTATATTCGTCCCAGCAGTCCGCACTTTTTCTGACCATCCTTGCAGAAATCATACTAATCATGCAGCTGCAGGAGCAGGGAGCCCATTGTCAGTTACAGCAGGTCTATCCACAGAGAAGACAGGGAGATTTCTTTTATCATCCATCGCTGTATACTGTACACTACACAGATCCCATTCCCTCCCGGCAATCGCCTGCTAGCTAGCAGAGGAGACCGTTGCTATTACATGCAGCCAGGGGCGTAGCTATAGGGGGTGCAGAGGTAGCAGTCGCTACCGGGCCCAGGAGCCTGAGGGGCCCCAAAGAGCCTTGTGTCGCATAAGAAGACACACAAACTACTGAGGGAAGGGGGGCCCAAGCTGAATTCTTGCACCAGGGCCCATGAGCCTTTAGCTACGCCCCTGCATGCAGCAATCTCCTCCACAGCATGGGGAGGAGCGATCACTATGACATCTCTCGTCCTCATGCTGTATAGTGGTTTGATCGTAATTAGACAGCATGATCTGCCGCCAGCAAAAGATGATTTTTAAGTGTGTATAAAAATCACAATTGCCCGATGAATGAGCATATTAAACTGCAAGATGATCACTAACGAGCGTTCGCAATCATCTGCTGAAAAAACTGCAGGTGTAATACAGCCTTAAATGGCCCAGTCTTGAACTAGTTGAAGACATTGTATTCAAGTCATAAGGGTCAGTTTCATCATACTGCTTTATATATGCGGTATATTTCTACTGGTTGTCTATTTCAGTATGAAAAGAAATTAGTAAACCCCGCACTGCAGTACAAAGCTGCCTTGTTACTTACCACAGTCTAATCTATGCACTTTTCACCTTACTGTCTGCTTCAAATAAACCTTTGAAAGTGAAGCTAGCCCATTAAAACTCGTTGGCCTGTGTTTATCCCATTCATAGGACCTGAAATGATACTCTTTTAAGTAGCCGATAAACAAACCCAAACACAACTGCTACTCATTTGCATCTGAACGGAGGACCTAATAGACCTGGTGAGCCTTCACCTAACTTGCACATCTTCTGCCATCTCTCTATGAGAGATAGAAAGCCCTTCTTAAGAGAAGCTACTCCATTTACATGGCTAGCCAGCTGCTCATTAGTTAAATAGAATGAATTCCTTTTTTACTGCACCCATTTCCAAGAATAATAATGTCCCTTTGTCTCCCTTAACTGCTCCCAAACTATCCTTTAATTGCTGTAGTTACTGAGTTAATACAAATTTATTGCCTTGTAGAGCCGGTGAAGATCTCCTGTAGCTTTATGTGGGCTATTTTATTTAGACTGCTATCAAATCATTAACATGGCGTTCATTGTCACAAAGCCCACTATCTATCTTGTCCTACATTTTCAGTCTACAGATGGCTTTGTGGGTGAGTACTGTATTTTCTTGTAAAATGGTGTAAAAGCCAAAAAAGATCATAGAAAGAAATCCTTCACGTAGAAGAGCCACTGGTTTTATTGGGCAAGGAGGTGGAGAGACAAAGCCTGATAAAAATATGCACAAGAATAAAAATACATTTCACTTGACTGGGTTTGCGGGAACATGAGTTAATGACAAGTATCCTGTCTTTTATCATGTAAAGCGGAACCATCAATGTGAATTTTCTGGCTAATCCTCTATCGTAGCATTTAGTTTATTGGGCTGCATAAGTGACTTCACAAAGTTCCCTTTCACATATGTTTTTTTGAAGATCCTCAATTATTCTCATCATAAAGGTAAAAGAGATTTTATTGGTTTGGGATGGTTTCCATGTATCCTAATCGTGAGGGATTACCTAGAGCTGGGGTGCACAAACAACAGCCAACAATGCTGATCTGTAATGCCCCTAACTATTTGGATGCAGACATGTTTGTCAGTGTCTGGTGGTGCTAAAGAGAGGAGAAGTGGCGTACAGGGCAGAATTGGGAAAGGACAAATGACCATCTGCGTGGCCAACTCTGGGTCGAATTCCCATAAATTGCTCTTATGGGATCACCATTTTAAAGGGATATTCCAGCTAAAAGAACACCCCTATTCACAGTATAGGGCATAACTGTTAGATCAGTGGGGGCCTGGCCACTGGGTCTCCTCCGATTCCTAGAACAAGAGTCTCATTTTCCTATCCAAATGGAGGTTGAGCATGCACACTGCTAATCCAGTCATTCTCCATGGGCTAGCACTTGACTATCTCCTGCAGTCCCATAGAGAATGAATTGAGATTCAGTACCCAGGGTTGACCTGTCACTTCATTTGGACATGGGAATGGAGTCCCCGTTCTCAAAATCAATGGGGTCCCTGTGGTCAGACTCTAACCAATACAACAGCTTTCCCCTGTCCCCTTAACCACCATAACGTCTAATCAGAATACCCCTTTAAAGGATAGGGGATAACTATCAGATCAGTGGGAGTCCTACCACTGGGATAACAGGGGCCCCGTAACCCCTGTAGGCCCCTTGCTTCCCCCCTAAAATGAACTCCGATAGAAATGAATGTAGTGGCCCCTGTTCTCAGGATAGGGGATAACTTGTACCTACTTATTGCAGCCCTCAAAAGTGGTTTAGTCTGACAATGTGTCCCTCAGACCAGAAAAGGTTATGCACAACTGAACTAGAGTGTCTGGAGACATTTACTTATAATCCAGACCATCCAGGTTTAACTAAATTATGGTATTCAGTCACATCTCTGTGTCAGCAACATTGACAACTGCTAGCTGGCCTTTATTGTAAAATGATCTCATACTTTAGGTAACTTCTTTGAAAAATCATGGAAATTGTTTCTATAAGTTCAACCTATTTTACTTACCGACCCAATCTGATCGAGAGGAAAACAAAAACCACCACTGAATGACACGGACCCAATTTACTATGAAGTTACAATTATTTTCCAATATTTTAATACTAATGATCTATACTCAAGACAGGTCATCAGTATCTGATTGGTGGGGGTCCGACATTCAGGACCCCCACAGATCAACTGTTTGAGAAGGCAGCGGCACTGAGGATAAGTCATCAGTATTAAAATATGGGAAAACCCCTTTAATCAATTTCCTTTAGGTCCCTGACTGGCATAAGATGAATACTGGCCAAACAGATTTTGGCAGGAAAGGCCAACCATCTAATGTGTATAGTCATGGTGATGTCCAGACTTTCCCCAATGGCAGATGTTAGAAAAAAAAGAATTGGATTTGTTGATTCTCATTTGCTCTCAAGGAAGGTAAGCCACCACAAGACGTACTGCATCTAGTGGTGGCTTACTCCTACTGAGAACTCATACATGCTAAGGCTGAGCCTTTATTGAATGGTTATAAGGGGATCGGGAGGAGTGGTGTGTTCGGCCAACAGCTATCTAATGTGTATGGACAGTCAAGAAAAGGTTGTCCAGGAGAACTTTTTTTTTTTAAAGGGGCAGGATGGGTTAAAAGTAAAAAAAGATCATTACTCACCTCACTGATCCCCTACTGCTGACAAAAAGAAAAGGCAAAAGTTCACATCTCATTCAGAATCCAGGATATGTAAAATATCCCTGTTTGACGAGAATGAAAGCACGGATCATTCCTCAAATTAAGGCACGAAAATGAAAACCTCTGAAATTGAAATGGATCCAGCATTTAACAGTTAAAATATAGGGGGTCATTGATGGCAAAGCAATAGCTAGTTGCACTTCTATCTGCGACTTTGCCTCACTCACGCCAGGTCTAAAATTGTGGCCGTAGCATGGGCAGGGAAGGGCCGGAAGGCCCGTCTCATTCATCATTTTCTACGCCTGTTTTAGGCGTAGAAAATGGTCTAAATGTAGACAGCTCGGAAGGTGTCTTACATTTAGAACTGGCGCTGGGTGCACTAAAGTTATGGAGAAGCCGGCGCCTCTTCATAACTTCAGCGGAACCACTACCAGCTATGGGGCTTTATTAAGACTGGTGTCCAAAACGCAGGTGTCCTCCTGCTTATATGTTTTGCGCATTCCATGCTTAATTACTTATAAAAATTACTAAGTAAAAATTACTTACTTAATTACTTAGTAAAAATTAATAGTGATATCCACTTCCTGGTTCTGGCACACAGGATATGCCTGGAAATGCCCATTTAGCCAATCACTGGCCACTGCAGTGGTTCACCTTAACAAAAGAATGGCTAAGCAGGCATTTCCAGTCTTTTCCTGTGTGTCAACCCGGGATCGGAAGTGGGATAGAGGATCAGTGAGGTGAATAATTATTACTTTATAATTTGTAAGTCATCCTGGCCCTTTTGAAAAAAAAAATCCCCTGGAAACCTCTATAATGTGGTGAAAATGTAATTATTATGTATCCTTACATTTAGGTACCAGCACATTAAAGGACTACTAAACAGAGTGAAAATCAGACATCACCTATCATGGCAATGCTCTGTGCTCATCGCCATTCCGCTCTCTATGGTGAGCAAGGATACCACATCACTCAATTAGCTTCTGAATAGTCGCTAGACTCCTGTGCCCCATGCTATAGGCCGCAGCCTGGCTGCAAGGTCTTTTCCTGTGTGTGTATTAAGGGTATATTAGACGGGCAGATTTTCTGACTGATAATCACTAACGAGAGTTTGTAGTAACGCTCGTTAGTGATCATCTGGCAGTCTTATGCTGCCTCCGATTGCCTGCTGAAAGATCTGGATTTGCCTTCCACTGGAAAACCACTGTGCAGCATAGGAACGAGCGACGGCATAATGATCAATCCTCCCCATGCTGTGGAGGTGATCGCTACATGTGATAGCAGCAGCGTCCTCTGCTAGCAACTGCCAGGATGCAAAGCTTCCCTCCCGACAATCGCTTACAGCATTGGGGTGTCTAATACACCCTTCAGAGTGATCTTTCCATGGAACCTTTCAGATTCCATGCTGACTTGCTTGACTAATGAGCTCATCAGCCCTCCTATATTGCTGTGCTGCTGATTTCACTTCTTTGCTTGTGCAATTAGGTCACTACAGATATGGCTAGGTAAGGCTACTTTCACACCTGCGTTTACATTTTCCGGTATTGAGATCCATCATAGGATCTTAATACCAGAGAAAAACGCTTCCCTTTTGTCCCCATTCATTGTCAATGGGGACAAAACGTAACAGAATGCTCCAAAATGCCTTCTGTTTGGTTGTGTTCCCATATCGGAGAGCAAACCGCAGCAAGCTGCAGTTTTCTTTCCATCATGGGATGCAGAGCAAGACGTCATGACCCACAATGCAAGTCAATGGGGATGAATCCGTTTTCGTGGACACAATAGAAAATGGATCCGCCCCCCATTGACTTTCAGTGGTGTTCATGACGGATCAGTCATGGTCATGTTAAAGATAATACAACCTGTTCATAACGGATGCAGGTCTCTGTCAGATCAGGTAAAAACGCAAGTGTGAAAGTAGCCTATCTCTGGCTTTCTGGAGCTTGTAAAAGAGCTATATCCGTTTGCTTGTGTACCTCTGCATGGGATCCTGACTAGAGATGAGCTAATCGACTTCGGCTGCTTCAGCCAAAGTCTATTCGCATAAAACTTCATTGTAATACTGTACGGAGCGGGAGAATGTATTGGCTCCGGTGAGCCGAAGTCCAAGTGGTACTTTGGAACTGAACCCGAGTTCCGAATCAAGGCTTTTGTAGTAATACTATTACAGTAATAATTAATTCAAAAAGTTAATTAATTCACAAAGTTATTACATGAAGTCTTGTGACACTTCACGAAGAAATAACTTCAGTTCATTGGAGCCAATACATTCTAATACTGTACATTACAACGAAGTTTTATGCGAATCGACTTTGGATGAAGCAGCCAAAGGCGATTTGCTCATCCCTAATCCTATCCATCTGCTGCCTGACCGGATCTGTGCCTGTTCATCGTACTGTTCGTGTTGTCTGCCCTGACCTTTGGACTGTTTCAAAGATTAGCACAAACTTTGCCTGCCCTGACCTCGGCCTGTTATCAACTATGTGTTTGCCTGTCCCCTCATTGCCACGCACTGCTGTCTCTGATCCCTGTAGGCCAGCAGTAAACCAGAATGGGACTATTCCATCAGGTAAAAACCTGGTGGTTCCCTTGCAATGAAGTCCAAATCTCGGTATAGGGGTTAAAAGGTGAATACCAAGGGATCACCAGGATAACACCCTTTGGTCTAGCCTAAAGTCAAACCAGCTGAATGGCACAGTGGTTTCACAGCCATTGTCTGTGACATCCCCATCTTAACATGAAACAAGCAACAAAATAATGTATTGAGTTATTTGTGAATTCTGATGGTGAGCTTCATCCTTCTTTGGCCTGTATGAGACATTTGGCAAAATTCCCCAAGATGGCTGGATGATGTTACAATGAGCGACAGAAAGTTGCTGGAAAATGGTAGTAAGACATCACATAGGACTCTTTGTTTCTACATTTGCAATGCAAATTGGAAGCTTGTTAGTGGATTTGCTAGAGATGCAAATACATTTAATTGCTGAGCTCCCATTCAGCGTTCACACACTCCTCTATTTTAGTGATAACATCGGTCACAATAGACAATGAACTCACCCACAAGAAATGATTGTTTAAGGAGCCACGCGGAAATGCCATATTGGTGAGAAATACTAATTCGCTGCTTGCAGAATGCTTTTCTTAGGCGATGGTAAAGAATGTCATCTTCTTAGAAACGTCTGTTGAACACACTTTAGTAAGTTGCCCTAAGAAGCTCAATGACACCACATATATTTTGCATTTTAACAGACATGCTTTCTCTTATATACTAGTATAAGCTATAAATGTATGTGCGAGATATTTCCTGTAACTAAGAGAATAAAGTAGATGCATGATGAATGAAGAGACTTGTCTGAACTTCGCCATCTGCACATGCAGTCATAGACCTCTGGGCCATTGGTATTTTCAAATCAAATCTACAAATTCTCCATCTATAACAGTGAAGGTTTTGAGGCTGTCTCTCGGCTTTATCACAGGTGTCTAATTTTCTTAGTACATCTGGGAAAATTCATTTAAAAGTCGACCTTCCTTTCATAACCGAACCAGGAAATGACTGGATACTTTGCTGAAACGGTTTGGACCTTCATCAGTTGTTCTCTTCCATTCCAACATCTTCTATATATTTCAGTTGCGCACAAAATATATGTTAAAGCATGGAGAAGATCTATCTATTATTTGAGGCTTCAGGTTGCTTCTTTTGAACCACAAGCCAGCAGCATTGGTGTGACATGAAATAGCCAGCCTTGCTCATGGCTAAGTTCTTTGATCTCAGTACCTTGCGGAGAAGGACTGATTTAGAGGCAGAATTTGAACCTCTGCACCTGTTGCTTTGAGCTTTACCACATCAGTGATGAAAGGGCTAAGGTAACTGAGCTGAGCATGTATGATCACACTCATCCTTATTTGTTAAAGAGTAAGCCATCATGGTGGGAAATGCAGATTGTAAGAAACTAAAGTATTTCACATGCAAGAAATCTTACTGTGCAACTAGATAGTACTGATCTGTACTAACAGAAATAATAAGAGTTAATGTGTTCCTCAGCACACATAGTATTGCAGTTAATAGTTCATGGGCACACATACTGTTGCATTCTTTTATTAGGATAGGTTCACACCATGAACATTTACTTTATATGCTGGCATTCCTTGGAATTCAGTTGCCAAACCATATTAAAAAACTGTTTTTTCAATACGTTTGTTCTTCAAATGAGCATAAGGTAATGTCAGCAGATACTGTATATGCATCTGTATAGGCATATGCCTGGTACTTATATCCACAAATATTCCAGGAATAATGTCAGTATAGCGCCGCCTGATGTTCGTAATGAATATCCTTTTTGTGTCCACCAGTCTTTCTGCTCCAAGAAGGTGCTGAACAAGTGATAAGAGAGTGAGACTTTGTTATTTAATAGCGTTTGTTCTTATTTCATCCTGATGACGGACAAGAAAGGCATTTTCTCTGGGAGAAACCCCTTGCTTTAGCAACTCATCTGAGAAGCAGAGGGGATGCTGCAGCTTTAGAAGCAGTGGCTCACCACACCAGGGATCCTTCTCATTATCCATAGGGTTGAGAGAGAAGCAAGACCATGCATGTTTGTCCACCTCGCACATTTACTGTGCTGTGCAATAGAAACAGCACATGACACTTTGCTGACAGTATTCCAGGGATATCTGGAAGCATTTTTATGTAAAGGAGATATATTGGAAAAGCACACCATATGTAGGTTGCGGTGCAACCAAAAGGAGTTCTTCAACCCTATTCGAGTATGATATAAACTCAGTGCACATGCAAATGTGTATCAAAATGATATCCTTTTTAATCTTTGATGTGATATTTGTACATAATTTCCATTGACTCAGCAAAAAGAATGAAAAAAAGGGAGAATGTTCATAATTTCAAGAATCGTTTCTCAGCATGATGATGATGACGACGTTTCGGTCGTGGTGACCTTTTTCAAGTCTCATCAATGGGTATACATGTAGTGGAAAGTGTCTCGACACTTTCCCCTACATGTATACCCATTGATGAGACTTGAAAAAGGTCACCACGACCGAAACGTCGTCATCATTATCATGCTGAGAAACAATTCTTGAAATTACCGCAATTTACAACTAACACCAGAAAAAAAATGTCCTGCTTTTTCCAACAAAATGGGGCAACATGCCACACCTCACAGAACGCACTGTAATGGGTTCATGAACTGTTAACGGAGGAGCGAACTGTGAGTAAGGGGTTATGGCCACCACGTTCCCCAGACTTGTCCACATGTGATTTTTATCTGTGGGGAAATATAAAAAATAAAGTGTCCGCTAACAATCCACATCTCCTGGATGAACTCAAGGAGAACATCACAGACACTATCCGCAGCATCACAAGCAGTATCCGCCAACATAATCCGTTTTGCCCGAAGATGCATAGACATGAATGGGGATCACTTTCAGCATCTTTTGTGACTTGTGGGTAATTAAAAAGAAACAATCCACTTGCTCGTTCATACTGCTGGAGACGGTCTACTTTTTTGTGGGCCACACTGTAGAAAAAACGTTCATAATTACAGACTGGATTTAACTCTAAGCAATATTGTACATGAGCCAACTACAGTAAACTTAAGCCAGAAGAAGTCTGATTTAGCAACCCCCACTCCTCCTCCCTAGTTGATATTCACAAATCACACATATCTACAGATTGTAGAGAATAGCTTCTCAAATTCCTAAGCTTACAAGATAAGATTTTGTTTAGGGGTTGCAATCTGTTTTGTCACAACATATTATGACAATGGCTCCAACTCTATTACTATCTACAGCTTAGGATTTAGGACAAAATTCTTCACCGCATTACTCCAGAAATCAGGCCAGAGAGCTGGACATCTGAATCTATTTGCAGAGTGTACAGCTGTGTCAATTTGCAAAAGACAAAATCAGCCTCCACTTTCCGAGAACAATAGTATTCAGGTAGGTCAAGACAGTGATACATGGCTTTAAGTACTTTTACAAACTTTGGCTCATTGCAGAAACACACATAACAATAGAAGAAACAAGGCAAGAACACTGAATGCAGAAGTTTAAGATATGTACAGCAGCATTGTCAACCAGTATTTTGGTGACAAAGATAATTAGGTTTGAACCATGGGAACGGGTGGAGGGTAGAGATTAGCGAATCATGCAAAATTCGCTTCGCCGAATGTTCGTCAAATTTTTTAAAAGATTTGATCTTAATAAGAAGTTATTCGGTCAAAGCTGCATACAAATCATTCGTTATTCTGCCGTGTTTTGCGAACATTCGCGGACTAATAACGAACATACAATTGTAAAAGGTGAACTTATGTGAACACGTACGCATGAGCGTACAAATCCTCAGCGTACTATTGTCTAGCGATCACGTAATACGCAGGCACGCACGATGCTAGGCCATGGCGTGCCCTCCTCAGAGGCAGAGCGAAGTTTGAAAAATGACATCCAGGCGATTCTCAGCATTTAGCTCTGGAGAGCTGAAATACATGATCTGGCTGATGGACCGCGAGGATTACGATGGCACAAACCGACACCCGAACCAGGAGAAGAAGGAGATAGTGCAGCAGGTGATCTGAGGCTTGCGCCATCGTTTCAACACTGTGCCGACCCAGGGCAGATCCAGCAGAAATGGTCCGATTTGAAGTTTAATTGCCCAGAGCGGCTTAATGAGATCCGCGCAGAGATACGGCAGGATGAGTAACAACATATTTGAAAAGTAAAAACATTAAATTACTGTACTGTATTTTATATATACCAGTGCCAATAATGAAAACCGTATAGAAGGACAACGTGGGCGTGTGCGTAGTGCGCTGCAGCAATTTTCTTTCATGCTAGGCCATGCCTCTAACTTCACCCAAACAAGTGAAGGTATTCTCAGATACGTGCTCCTTCCCAGTAATTTCCCTTAGGCTACTTTTACATATGTGGTGGTGATCCTGCAGGCTGTTCTGCAGTATTTGTCCTGCCAATTCCCGGCGTTCTTGCCGGATAGCGGCCAGAACAGTGCTGCCCCCCATTATTGGTAATGAGGCTTCCTGTTCTCCCGTTTGTGTCAGGCAAATGCACTAGTGTGAAAGAACGTACCCTAAGACAGTGGCGTACTGCCCATATAGGCAGACCACACCACTGCTATGGGGCCCGCGGCACAAGGGGCCCCCGAGCGCACGGGAGGCCCCGCCCCCTACTCTGCATCATTAAGAGGCGTCCCGTCCCTGCACTCCGGGCCTCTCCTGGCCCGCTCACCGCTGCAACTTTTACCCTAACGCGTCCTGAGAGCGCTCCTGTGCGCTCCCAGCTGGACCCGCCTCCTCCCTCATGCTGTACCCTCAGGGGAAAGAAGAAGACCAAGGCCCAGCCCCCTCCGGAGTGGCGTCAGGACAAGTAACTGTAAGTTTTTATTTGTTTCATGTATGTATGTATGTGTGTGTATGTATGTATGTGTGTGTATGTATGTGTGTATGTATGTACGTGTGTGTATGTATGTATGTATGTGTGTGTATATATGTGTATGTATGTATGTGTGTGTATGTATGTGTGTGGGTATATGCATACACTGTACGTACTGTATATTGTACAGCGTGGCGCAGGGGTTATATTGTCTGGCATGGTGTAACCGCCATGCATTTGTTGTACAGTATATATTATAATCCCTGTACCATGCTATACAATGTACAATATAATCCATACACCATACTGTATAATATACAGTATAATCCATACACCATACTGTATAATACACAGTATAATCCATACACCATGCTGTATAGTATACAGTATAATCCGTACACCATCCTGTATAGTATACAGTATAATCCATACACCATGCTGTATAATATACAGTATAATCCCTACACCATGCTGTATAATATACAGTATAATCCATACACCATGCTGTATAATATACAGTATAATCCGTACACCATGCTGTATAATATACCTTATAATCCCTACACCATACTGTATAATATACAGTATAATCCGTACACCATGCTGTATAATAAACAGTATAATCCATACACCATGCTGTATAATACACAGTATAATCCGTACACCATGCTGTATAATACACAGTATAATCCGTACACCATGCTGTATAATACACAGTATAATCCCTACACTATGCTGTATAGTATACAGTATAATCCGTACACCATGCTGTATAGTATACAGTATAATCCGTACACCATGCTGTATAGAATACAGTATAATCCGTACACCATGCTGTATAGTATACAGTATAATCCGTACACCATGCCTACAGTGACAGCATGGCGTGCAGACAGAATGCCAGGATTTCCTCCCCCATTGCCCCCTGCTGCATGAGCGTCAGTGTCTTTTCCAGGACAAATATTAGTGAAACTATGTCGTTCACATCGCAGCTGTCCTGGCTGACCAATTTAGTGGCTTTTTCAAAGGGCGTTAGAACAGTGCAGGCATCTCAGACCAGCCTCCACTGACAGAAATCTAAGCCACACCTGCTCCCTATGGTCGAAGATTCTGGCTGCTGCTGGACAAAATCATCCACTGCTCTATGCTGCTCAAGGAGCCGCTGCAACATATGAAGTGTGGAATTCCACCCGGTTGGCACGTCACCTATCAACCGATGTGGAGGAAGACCATTTTGCCGCTGCAGATCCAGCAGAGCGTTGCGGGACACATAAGAATGACTCAAATGAGTGCAAAGCTTCCGCGACTTTGCCAGCACTGTGCGCAGGCCAGTGAATGTTTTGAGAAATCTATGCACCACTAGATTTAGGACATGTGCCATACAGGGAGCATGCATGAATTGATCCAGGTTCAGCGCTGCCACTATATTTGTCCCGTTGTCACTCACGACCTTGCCCACTTCCAGCTGGCGGGGAGACAGCCAGCGTGCTATTTGCTGCTTGATGTAATGCAGCAAGTGTTGGCCTGTGTGGCTGCTGTTGCCAAGACAAATTAAGTCTAAGACAGCGTGTCAGCATTTCACCTGGCACATGTGATAGGAAGGAGGGGGGTTAACTCTCTTCCCTGATGCTCCAGCAGGCGGACTGCCCATGGAGGTGGAAACGGATAAGTGTTGGGTGGTCTGCTGCAATCCTGGCTGGAAAGCGCATGGAGGTGCCAAAAGCAATTGGCCCAGTTGCTGGGGCGTTCCTACCTCACTGCCACAAAATACATTCAGCCAGTGGGCCGGCAGAGTGGTGAAATACTTCCACACACCCGATGTGCGCCCTTCAGAGCTGGCCAAGCTTGTAGCCCTTGCACGCTTAGACCCTGGTGCCGGCCCCACCATACTTGGGGTCTCACTAGTTCCCAAGGTAGGCCTGGCCCTGGGCCTAATTCGCCTCTGCTCTCTGTTGCTGCAACTACTACCGCCCTCCTCTTCAGAGATCAAATCCTCCTCACCAGCCCGATCCGCCTCCCAGGTCCTCCGGTCTAACACATCATCATCAGACTCTCCACCACTTTTTTCTGACTGAAATATAGGCTGTTCCCCACCAAACTCCAATTCCGGGCAGTCCAAACTCTGCCTTTTAAAAAATCCTCAGGGAGGCTGCCGGATTAAGCGGTGGGGTTCGGTGGCCTTTTATTTTATAAAATGCAGACGGGACACCACTAGATAGGGACACTGAAGGCTTAGAGGTGGCAGAAAATGACGGGCTTTGCTGGAGCGGAATGGTGGAGCAGGAGGAACGCTCTGAGTCTAACCCCTGGCTACATGATACTGTATCACAGAAGAAAGCAGATCATCCGGCTGCGATTGAGATGAGTGTGCCATCCACTCCACTACCTCATCGACTTTCTCCTCCACTACAATTTTGCGCCTTGGTGGGTTAGCCTGGTGGAACAGTGGCAAACTATTACGAATTCTACAAGTAGAAGCTCCGGCTACATGTCCTTTGCCACTGCTGCCCTGTGTCACCTTCTCCTTTTTTTTGGAGCTCGAGGTCTGGCTGGAACCCTTTTGCTTTGCCATGCAAGACATTTTCACTTGACTGTGGCTCTGCAGCAGGTCTTTGTCTCTCTCCCTGTCTCGCTCCCTGTCTCTCTCCGTATCTCTCTCCCTGCCTGATTAATTACTAGCCCTGCCCTGGCCCTTTACTTGCCCTGCACTGGCCCTGATATGTATTATGGATGCCCAGAACAATTACACCACAATTCAGTTCAGAAACTTCAGAACTTCACAGACAGTGCTTCTGGTCATCTCAGCCAGTCGCAGCACAACTGATGTCATAGGCTTACCGAGCCTGTGAGCCAATCAGAGCAAGCCCTTCCAACTAGGTCAGCTAAGCACTTTCTTCCCAGGCTTTTTGGCGCACGAATAACAAACTTACAGTAAAAGTTTGCTAACTAACTGAATTCGTACGCATCAGCGTATAAAGTAACTTATACGTAGCATTAGCGTACAATTTATCGGACAAGTATGTAGCGAATGCATACAAAGCTTTAAGAACATTTTCAAGCTGAGCGAATCTCTGGATTCGCTTCAGAGTAGAAAATTTGTAAGATTCTATACGAATCTACGAAGCGGTGAATAGATTCGCCCATCTCTAGTGGAGGGCAGTCATTACATTATGGGCAGCTTGTCACACTGCCCGGTCAAAAGTCACTAAATATTCACACACATCACATACATGTACATGTTGTTCCTCAATGTTACCATCTCTGCTGAGGAATTTGTCTAGGTGGAAAACCAAGTAATTAAATCCCTACTAGAAGAAAGATTTATCCTGCTCATATAGCAGTATCATCATCATTCTCATGAAGACATAATCCTTGAAGGCAGAGATGTAACTTAAGGTTCAAGCGCCCAAATGCCAAATTCTCTAAGAGGGTCCGAGATCTTCCATGTCCCATCCATAGGACTAGTGTTTTCTTATGTAGCAGAAGGATCTTTGGGTCCCCCACAGGGACCAATGCACAGGTGTAACTTGTACTTCTGCACCCCCTATAACTACGCTGTGCCTACACGAAGGTGTTTCTTCAGTTTCAGAAAAACATAAAAATCAAATACTGCCAAGTCAAGTGCTTAAACATGTCCCTATGTTCGAATGGATTTACATGTCTCATAATAAATATATGGACAGGCATTATGATGTAAAAGCACAGAAACAATTCAGGTCCTTAGTGATGAACAATCTAAATCATTTTTGTAAGCATTTGCACATATTTACAACTTTCCCACATTTGACTATAAGTTCAATTATAGTTTATCCACTGTCTTTTAATCACTCACAGCATGTTCACCAATGCTAAGCTGCTTGTATTGACAATGTGTGTTAAATACCTCTCCCCACTCCAGTGTACTCCTCTATGTCTCGCTAGCTATGGCAACCAGATATAAAACCACTACTGTCGGACTAGTTTCCAGATCCTTGCCTCAGTATTCATTCTTGGATGGTGCATCTAGTCTGCAGTTGATTTCTTTAGTCTACTTGTGTTTGACCTAATCACTTCTTTTTGTATTCTGTCTCTTGCCTCGTCCCTTAGATTTGTCACCGACTGTTCATCTCACTGGTTTGACTTCCGGCTTGGACTTCAACTGTACCTCCACTTCTTGATCACTGACCACCTGCTTCTGACTCATAGCTGTTGTCTACCTTCCTGTGCCTCATAGCTGACTCATCATTCTGGCAATTTGTAAATATTTTTAGGATTGCAACCTGGTTGTATCCACAGTTTACTACCGGGATGCCCTGGCAAAGATTGAGCTTCCCTTAGATTGTGGTGCCATGGTGAGGGGCAGGAGGTTCCCTCATATTGTGGCATCATGCTTAGGAATGGGATGTTTACTTTAAATTGTTGCACCATGGTAAAAAAAAAGAAGGTTCTCATAGATTGTGACACTATAAATAAATATGCATCAGTTGGTCTTCAAGCTCAAATACAAACCACTAATTTAGGCCTAAAACTGTAAATATATGTTAGCAGATTTGTTAACTTTGAATAATATTTTTGGTTATCCTTTAAGCCTTCAGAAATTCACAAACATCGTGGACCCAGTTCTCAAAGGTTCAAGAAATATATATGATCAAGATGTATCAAGAAATAAGGACCATGTTGTTCATTCAGCATTTAGGAGTTGGAAAGATCTAACAGTAGTTCATTTTGCAGAGGTGATTACTGAATAGCAAGTGGAATTTTCATATGGAAACTGAAGTGGGGGATTTTTGCAAGTGCAGTTTTGCCAACAGAGGCTTTAGCTTCTAACATACTGCACGTTGAGAGCACATAAATCAGGATTATAAAATATGTAAAGCCTGACGTACAGCTGAACGTGTTTTCCAGCTAAAACACCTTTTAAAAAGTTCAATGACATCATGTCTCTGGATATATTGTTATACCGTACATTGGTCAGTTCCTTCTGTTGCTAAATTTGTCATGAACTTCACTGTAGGCATTTGCATCTGTAGCAGTGGAAAATGTATCTCATACATAGAGTTGGTCTACATATGCAAAGGGACAGATCTATTAATCAGATGTTAAAAGGAATCTGTCAGCACGATCTTGGACTATTATGTGTAGTACTATATGAGTAGTACTGCAGATAAGGAGTCGAGATCACTATTTCATATTTTCCCACTGCCACCCTTTCACCCACGGTCAGAATTCAAACTTTTGTTGAAATACACAATCCGGACTGCCATGCTGTGCTAACATAATGGCAAGGACTCATGTATGCATTCCCAACAGTCTTGGAAATGTGTTTTATTGCAGCTCTGAGCACTGACATAGGAGGAACAGGGGGAGTAAGAAAATATAAGAAAATTATCTGCACTGCTAGTCATATGGTATAGCAGATAATAATCCAAGATCATGGCGACAGATTCTCTTTAAGATACATATACAATGTAATGCAAGAATGAAATTCTTCAGACCCTTTCGTTCTTTTCACATTTTGTTATGTTGTGGTCTTGTGAATATAAAAAAATACAAATTTTCCCCATCAATCTGCCTTCAATACTCCATAATAAGGAAGTGAATGCAGAATGTTTGAAATCTTTGCTAATTTATTAAAAAAGGAAAAACTATAATTTTGCATTGACATAAGTGTTCAGACCCAAAGAGCTGTGGAATATGGTGGCACTACATAAATAAATATTATTATTATTTACTCAGTACTTAGTTGAGTACTTAAGCATTTTTGGCAGCGATTACAACCTCCAGTCTTCTTGGGTATGATACCACAAGGTTTGCACATATGGATTGGGGGATTTTCTGCTATTCTTTTCTGCAGATCCTCTCAAGCTCTGTCAAGGTGGATGGGAACAATCTGTGGACAGCCATTTTCAGATCCCTCCACAGATTTTCAATTGGGTTCAAGTCAGGGTTCTGGACACTCAAAGACATCATAGCACACTGGATCAAGTTTTCATTAAGAAGAATATCTCTATACTTTGCTCCATTCATTTTTACCTTAACCATGACCAGTCTCCCTGTCATAGCTGCTGAAAAACTCCCCCATAGCATGATGCTATGGAACGGTAAAGAATGGTGGGTAGGAAAAGGGTTTGTGAGTAACATACAGTATAAGAAAATAAGGGTCTTATCTTGACCTTAATAGAGCAGGGCTAAAGGGTGTATTAGACACCCCAATCAGGCAGACACGATTGTCAGGAGGGCAGTGTTCCTTCCCAGCAATCTCCTGCTTGCTAGTGGAGGAGACCGCTGCCATTACATACAGTGATCACCTCCGCATGGGGAGGAGTGATCACTGTGCCATCGCTCATCTGTACTCTGTACAGTGGTTGGCCTATGGCAGATCGTAATTAGACAGCATGATCTGTTACTGGAAAATCCTGATCTTTCAACATGCGGAAAGATCTGGATTACCCAATGAATGAGCATTTGCAAGATGATTGTTAACAAGCGTTCAAAGAAATGTTCGTTAGCGATCATCAGGCATATAATCTGCCCATGTAATACACCTTTAAGTCTGAAATTTTTTATATTTCTTCCAGGGAAGCCAAATTGTATTAAATTTCCCTATTTTATTGCAAGTTCCTCTAGACCAGTGGTTCTCAACTCCAGTCCTCGGGACCCACCTGCCAGTCAGGATTTAGGAATATCCCACAGAATGAATACCTGTGGTAAGTCCTGATGGATGGACGCTAATTATATCAGCTGGTCTAAACTAAGGAAATCCTGAAAACCTGACTGGCAGGTGGGTCCCGAGGACTGGAGTTGAGAACCACTGCTCTAGACAGTAGATGAAATCTACTTTTGCTACCCATTCTGTTGGTGTGGGCCTAGAACTCTCCTTCCAATTCCACAATAGAAGTCTGGCTGCAGATGTTAGAGGTCAAATTAATTTCAAAGTGTTAGCTGGTAAGTTTGCTGGAAACAAATTCAGGAGGAATATTTCAATGTGGAAAGGGAGTCTAGTTCCAGCTATGTTATTAGTGGTTTGCCAGATCTGCTTCCAAAAGGCAGAAACATATTTGCACTTCCACCACATACAGAGGTATGTACCATCCTGATCTTTGCATTTCCAGTAAAACATCAGATAGGCGAAGTTCATTTTATTCAACTTTTTAGAAGTTAAGTACCACCTACTCAACACTTTATATGCATTTTCCTGACACATCTAGAGACTATTTTGGTGCAGTTGCTTCAATTGTGAATTTGATACGATTTAAAGTTATCTATTAAAGGGTATTGACTACAGACAACTCTCAGTTTTAATTTTTCCTAACTTCTAACACAGTACAAAGATATTTTTTCTGTTAAAGTAGTTGTCCCATGATACAGAGTTACCCCCTATCCACGTCCATTTTTGTACAGGTGTTTAGGCATTTTTCAACTCCCATAGAGATGTTGAAGGGAAAAAATGCCATACCCAGAGTATGCTGTGTTTTTACAAAACCACCAAAAAATGCAAAAAGAGCATACATCCAATACAAAAAGCCAAGAAAAATGCTTTCGCTGTAGTGCTTTTAATATTTTACTATAGACTTTAAATTAACATCTGCATGCATAAAAATAAAAAAAAACAACAAAAAAGACTGTGAAACCAGTCTAAAGCTGCATTTACACATCATAAAATAAACTTGTACAATTTGTACTGCTGATGTTTTCATGCACCTGTCATAATTATCATAGTGATCAGATTTGTATTGTAGTGGTTGGTAAAGGGGTATTCAGGTTGTTAAAAGTTATACTCTATCCACAGGATAAGGGACAACTATTAGATCGGTGGGGGTCCTACAGGGGAATCCTGTATTCCTCGGAGCTTCCCAAAATGAATGGAGCAGCAGCATGTGCACTACCACTCTATTCATCTATATGTAAATTCTGGAGACAGTAAAGTACAGTGCTCAGCTATTTCTGGAACGCCAATAGACATGAATGGAGCAGTGGTGTGCCTGCCCAACCTTCCTCTCTGTTCATTTTGGGGGGCTTCAAAGGGTGCAGGGTACCTGTTCTTGGGATAGGTGGGAGTCCCCACTGATCTAATAGTTATCTCCTTTCACATGATTAAGGGTTACCATTTTATCAACCTGAATTCCCCTTTAAGGCAATATAGGTAATATCTGACCTCATGTATGAAATTTTTGGCAATATTACCCATAACCCACCAATTTCCTGAAACCAATCAAATGAGGTAATTTTTAAACTGGATCACTAAAAAGAATTCATATATGAAGGAAAGTGTTTAAGTAGCTCATCACTAGTGGTCACTTGTTCACCTCACAGCCCAGATCTCGATTGGTAAGGAATACACACCCACAACTGACATCTACAAATTTAGAATTTAGTATCCAGCACACGGCAGAGGTTAGGTATGAGAAATTACCATGTAGTTGGTCTGAAGCATATAAGCACTCTATACTTTTCTTCCTATACTTATCATGGTTTTAATGTGGACAAAGCTTAGGGTTTTTTTTAAATTAAGAACATGTTCTGGATACCAATTTATGAATTTGCCATCAAATAGTTTATATTAAACATTTGTATACAGAATATATGTGCACGATTGTCAAGTCCATGGAACATCTTATAGGGGTTGACCATCTTTTTTTTGGGAGGGAGGGGGTGGTTGTTGGCAATCCCCTCATCCAGGGCAGACCTGCAAAAGAAAGCATACTTGATTGCCACCCGACACTAGGTCCCAGCTCCTTTGCTCCCTGGCCTTTGCTGCCTAGCTCAGGTCCCTTGCTGTCAATATCCACTTTGACGCCGCTGCAGCCACTGGACCGCTGCTCCATTTGAACCATTTCAATAGGTGACAAGACACAAGAGGAGCAGGTCACCGCTGTTGCCAGTGATTGTCTGGAGCGGTGTCAAAGCATATGTTGACAGTGGGGGATCCAAGTGAGGCAGCCAAGGCCAGAGAGCAAAAGAACCAGGACCCAGTGACATGGAGCAGATAAGTATGCTTCCCTTTGCAGGTCTGCCTAGGAGGGGGAGGTTTGCAAGAACGCCCCAATAAGTGGCCACCTCTTTAAGATTAAAAAAATAATTTGCACTCAGTCACAGAGATTTAACCAGTGTAATTTTTCTATTTGGTTTACATTCCAACAACAGCTCAATTACTAGAGACAAATCCATCGACTTGATCCCAATTATGTATGAAGCAAAGACTTTGTATTCCTCGATGGAGATTAAGACCTCACAGACAGCAGCGGTCTTATTCCCCAGGAACATTCTAATGATGGGATTAACCTCAGCAGGGTATGCTTGGGGACATTGTCACTTCTTGTTTGGTTACAGTGGATTCCTGATGTTCTTCCTGCTCTGGATTTTCTCTGGATTTTAATTTGATTCTGATCCCCAAAAGAATATACATTTACTTGTACTCTGTTTACGATACCTGCTATGTTAGCCATCCATCCAAGTTAACAACAAAAACGAGTAAGACTGGAAACCAGGCTAGTTAATTTATGTAAAGTTACAAAAAGAGCTTTTATGTTTCTCTGTACAATAAATTGATGTACTATGTAGCTGCTTCTCCTATCATACATGTTATGTAAGGCTTACCATATCGTTGTGTCATGCTATTGGCAATGATCTCACCATTGCGGAGCATAATGTAATGTATATAAAGAAAGACAAACCACACATTATATCAGGTATACTTTGTACTCTTTGGAATTTGGAGACATCATAGGTTACATAGGTCATAGTAACAGACATACAATGAAATGAGAATATCTCTTGCCTGTCTTTATGCTGTTTGATGTATTGTTCAGAATTTCAGGTTACTTCATTTTGTCCATAGAACAAACATTACATGAAAGTCTGAGATTGCATATGGGGATGGTCTTAACAGTTGGTCACTGTCTTTGAAGTACAAAATTTATAACCTGTTACAGATCAGCGAGTGTGAGCATTGGTGTAGGTCATTATTCTTGTGCTTCTCCAGTATTCACACTTTAACCCCTATACAGGTAGCTGGACTTCACTGCAGGTTAGCAACCAGGCTGCTACCTCCTGGGATAATCCCAGTGTAGTTGGCAGCTGACCCACTGGGGTTAGGGACTCAGTTAAACTGCTCAGTTACTAAGGCTTGAATGCTGGTTTCAGAGTGCACAGTTAACGTAGACAAAGGAAAGACTTATGGGATAGTGGTGAAGGACACACAAGGCAGGCAGGCTGGGAACTTGACTAAAGCACAGATAGAGAAGACAGACTGGGTTAACTTAAACACAAACTGAACTGAACTTGGACTTGAAAGTGTATGAACATACCAGGCATGATGAGAACAGAATTTGGAGCATGACAGGAACACATGCAGGAAATAATGCAGGATGAATGCAGGTAAATCTCAATAGCACTTGATTAACAAATAGCTTTACTGGTCACCAGGGTACTTAAAGCTCAGGCAATCTTTCCCTGGAGTGGGTGCTTCAAATAGCAGGGACCTTCAGCCATTGGCAAAATTGTGCAACAATATTTAGACACAAGTTTTCACAGATTGGTGAATCTCTGCCCATCTTTGCCTCTCTAAAATGCTCTTTTTATACCCAGGCATGTGACTTGGTTGCAACTTGCTCCTCCAGATGTTTTTTTATTAGTACCATTTACCTTCCAATCCTTTTGTTGACGCTGTTCAAACTTTTTTTTAGATGCATTGCTATCATTAAGTTGTAAGTGAATAATTAATTATTTTTTAATGAAATTAAAATGTCTCACTTTCAACATCTGATATGTGTTCTATGTTCTATTGTGAAAAAATATGGGCCTATGAGATTTGCAAATCATTGTCTCTGCAGAGTTTAACAAACAGACATCTTACTTTTCCATCATCCTCTCACCTTCTCATCGCCCCATCCTGCCACCCGCAATACTGTGTCCGCTGTGCCCCCCAATACTATCCTGCAGAAACAGTCCCCCTGAAAATACTGGTACCACACAAATAGTGCGCCAGGACAAAAACACCCCTTTATATTGTGTGCCAGTACAAAAAATATCCCCTTCCTTTCAGATCAGACCCCCATAGAAAAAACCCTAAATGAGACCTCCCGATCTCAAACCAGACCTCTATGTCAGACCCCATATAAGACCCCAATTTTAGACCTCAGATCAGACCCTGCCACAACATCAGACCCCCATTAGACCTCCAGAACCCCATATCTGACCTCAGACCAGAACCTCCAGACTCCCATGTCAGACCTCTCCAGACCCCCCCCCATGTCAGACCAGACCTCTCCAGACCCCCCATGTCAGACCAGACCTCTCCAGACCTCCCATGTCAGACCTCTCCAGACCCCCTCCATGTCAGACAGACGTCCCAGACCCCCCCCATTAGACTCTCCAGACCCAGTCTCCCATTAGACCTCCAGCCCCAGTCCCCCATTAGCTTTTTAGACCCCAGTCCCCCATTAGACTCTTTAGACCCCAAGTCCCCCCATTAGACTCTTCAGACCCCCAGTCCCCCCATTAGACTCTTCAGACCCCCAGTCTCCCAATAGACTCTTCAGACCCCCAGTCCCCCATTAGACTCTTCAGACCCCCAGTTCCCCCCATTAGACTCTTCAGACCCCCAGTCCCCCATTAGACCCTTGAGACCCCCACTTTATAAGTCATTGGTTCACTTCACTACCATCCCAATATCTAAGCTACAGCCATCCACTACCATCTGTTTCTCAATATCTAGCAGGCCTTGTCAGCGTCAGACTGGCCCACCAGAGTACCAGAGGATCCTCCGGTGGGACCATGCTCTGATACCATATTAGGCCCTAGAGGTCCAGGAGGAAAAAAAACATTTGGAACGCCAGTAACTTGTCACTAGGTTGTACTTGTTTGAATAAAAATCTATTAGACTTTATTGATGAAATGGGGGTTGGGCCTCTAATTAATTTCTTCTGATGGGCCCAAGGAACCACAGTCCAATCCTGGGGCTAGTAAAGAAGTGACAGTAACACTGCCAAGCTGATGGACCCTTCAGATGCCGCATGATTACATACTGTGTACATAAACTCTAAAATTATTGAAGTATATAAGAAAATGAGGAAGCCAAGCATTTGGTGGTTAAACTTCTGAACACAATCTAGCCTACAAGCGTACCTGTTCCAGACAGAGAAAAATTACTTTTTTGTTTTAAAAGCAGAACTTTTATTCATAGTTGCTGTATGTTAAGGTGAATGGAAGAAGACTTATTGGAAAGCTTAAGACCCAAAGAGAATGAAAACCACATTACATTTCAGCTTGAGTTCAGTAATTGGGTTCTGGAAACAAGATAAAAATCCCCTTCAAGTGCAGCTGCCTCTCTAGCTTTGCCTCTTAGATCAGGTCAGGACGAGAGTAAAAAATTGTCTTTCTTATTTAGTATTGTATAATACAGGATTAGCAAAAATTCCTTTCCGTTATTCTTCAGACTTAGTTTATAACTAGCAGAACAAAGTCTGAAGTCAACTTGGAGTACTCTCAGGACCTAGAACAATACTAAATCCAGTCTGAAGTCAAACAGGCCCACTTGACATTCATTTATAGGCATTTTCCAAGCAGACACAAAGGGACTGAGTGCAACTATGCTACTGCTGCAGATTAGGAAGCAGCCAGCGACATATTGTTCAACAGCATAAATGGCAAAGGATATTCTTTTTGTCTACAAAGCTTTGAACTTACAAAGAATATAAACTGACAGGTACCACAACAAATTAAGAGGCACATTCTTTGTCGGCTGACAATCTGAAGACTGGAAAATGAACACAAGATGCCTAATTTAACACAAAACTCTAGTAGAAGAACTTAGCCTACTGGAATAAAATAAATCTCCCAAACTTGCATTAAAATGTGGTTTTCTAGAGTTATGGTCTTTTTAAAGAAGATGGCCAGTATGCATAATTTATGGTGGAACTGAAAATCCATCATAATAATTTGGGTCTGGATAAGGAGGCGGTCTTTTCAAAGGGGTGGTCTTTTGGAGAGGTTTCTCTGTACAGATATATAATATTGGGTAAAGGTGAATAGTAAGTGTTGATATTTGTATGTATATGTTAAAACTTGTAAAATATTATTCTGTTTAAATCTTCATATTTAGAATTTTTTGTCATAGGTTTACAGCTCAAGTAACATGGTTTCCAATTCTCGTTAAAAATAAATGTATATGTCAAGTATATATGTATAAGTATGTCATAATTAGAAACATGATAATATGATGCAAACCAAAAACAACACAGCAGCTATTCGTTTTAGGAATTTATTACACCTTTGTGCTTCCCATTGGCACATCGATAACCTTATTGCCTAGCCATACTATGCCAACTCCAGTTTTGGTAGAAACTGCAGATATCCCTTGGAATCCTCTTTTTCCCAGCGATTCTTCACGATTCCTAACCTTAAAGGGGTTATCCAAGACTTAAAAAGATGCTGCATGGGTGACAGGTCACCGCTGTGGCTGCAGTGCTCACCTGGCACTCATCAAGAGGATGTTCATGCATGAGCATCGCAGAGCTCCAGAGATGGCTTGGGAACAATGGAGTTGGAACTCAACGGCAGGCACCAGGTTAGTATGAACCCCACCGTGGGTCGGCCACTTTCTGAGGTCTTTTTAAGTCTTGGAGAACCATTTTAAGCTGTCCATTCAATTAATATTGTCTGAATCCACCAAGTTTGGCTGACCATCTATTTTTTATGGGAGTTGTCCTGGCATTTCCCTTATGGCAGGTGTCTGGGGACAGAAGGACTGGGCATGCTGGATATTAACATATCAACAGGTGTCTAGCAGCAGCTTTTCATTTGGAACACATGCATGGAATCTGAATTCATGTGGAAGCTAGTCTTGTTGGGCCTATACTACTTCCACTAGGACCCTGTCTGAAAGAAAACAGATGCAAATTTGTATTGAGATGTTCAGTAGTGGAGTCAGTATGCAAATGCTTGATGCTGGGTACCACCTAAAGGACAAGCAAACAGTGCATAATATACTGATCAGATTATAGCTGGGCAAACATGAGTGCAGAAAGTAAAAGGATTTTCTCTGTAGGCAATGGTTGAGTATAGGCGGTTTACAGTGTTGTAGCCTCCATATGCAAAACAAGATCATTGAGGGTCATTGATCCAGGGAGTAATTCTGATTGCCTTATTGGAGTGTCAGGAAGGTATTTTTTTCCCCTAAAGCGAGGAAAATTGGCCTCTACCTCACAGGGTTTTTTTTGCCTTCCCCTGGATCAACTTGTAGGATAACAGGCTGAACTGGATGGACAGATGTCCTTTTCAGCCTTATAAATTATGTTACTATGTCTGTTACTATGTATGTTACTATGCGACATGCCACCAAATGACTAAGCAAACATATGGCAATTACGGGGTTCTAAAATCCCCCCAGTTGGTGTATGTATAGAAATATTGCTGTGTTCAGTATTTGTATTGGATATACAATTATAAAACAGATTTTAGCCAAGGCAAATTCAACACTGAAGTGGCAATTCATTTTGTCAAAAACCTACTATAGTACAGTATTGCCTTCTTAAAACAATTAGTATAGTTGTAGACATTATGTAATGGGCAGTGAGTGTGGGCTCACTGTGCTAACTAGTTTGGCTTTGGACTATCTCTAATAGAGTTGTCCTGGCAGTCCTCTAGTTTTCACCCTCTAATCACTATGCAGAGCTGAGACCAGCAAGAATGTGGTGTCTGTGCCCGAAGGGAAGAGTGGGCCAGTAGCAGGCATTGGATGCCAGTGCAACACATAATTTTCTGGGTGTGTGCAGCCCGCAAACAGCATGTCCACAATATAGGGCACCGCCAGTGTGCACACTGTATCATGGGTCCGCAATCTGGGAGCAGAGGCATGGAGTGGAAGGCCATGGAAGCACAACAGAGCACTTTCGTGGCATTTTGAACCGTACCACGGCACCGCGAAAAAATAGAACATTCTTTATTTTATATATTTTTTATTTTTATTTATATATATTTTTAACACCAGCTGCAGATGTTCCACATGGCGGCCTATGGGAAATATTAAATGCAGGACAAATAGGCATTGTTTAGTAACGTCATTTTTTGACCCTGGAAGAGCGTTTTTGGTGGTATTTTTTTCAAATCGGAGCATGCTCTGGCTCAGGATTTTTTTCCCCAGGTTGTCTGGTGTTTTTCTCCCATAGATATTCATTGTTTTTGTTTTGTTTTGTTTTTTGTTTTTTTTGCAGCTTCAGAAAAAACTTATGTGCAATGTTTAGTGCTTTTGATGGTGTTTTGCATGGCGTTTTTAAACAATGTCATTTTTCTTATACAGCTCTACAGAGAGAGTGAAAAGATAGGGGAACTGTGTGGCACATACTTCAGTGGAAAAAATACACCATATGTGCAAAAAACACCATTAAAATGCTAGGTGCTAAAACACAATGGGGGAGATTGATCAAGACTGATGTATAGGAAAACTGGCTTAGTTGTGGGTACCAATCAATCATATTCCACCTTTCATTTTTCAGAGCCCATTTGGAAGATAAAATGATCAGAGTGGTTGCTATAGGTCATTAAGACAGTTTTCCTTTGCACCAGTTTTGATAATTTTCCCCCTTTATATGGGCAAAAATGCCTCAAAATTTGTACAGAAATGCTGAGCAAGACAGCATAAGGATTAATGATGAGTCACAACCTCCCGGTAGAGTCTGCCTTGTGCAGAGGGGTAAAACATTTTGGAGAGGAAGAAAACAAAGCAGCATTAGGAGGTGACACTGTAGTTGTACATGACTTGTCCCTTTTTGAATAATTAGAGGGCATCTAAGCCATCCATCAAAAGAACACATTCACACACTCACCTATCTTGGCATGTCCCCTTGCAAACTTCAAAGGGCCATCTTTAAAGCTACATTTTTTGCCATTGATCAGTTCAAGGCATTTTCCGCTAGTTGCACCACATAAAGAGTACTTGTTCTATTAATTACAGGGAAGAACCCCCTGCAAGCTGTTTGGTGATAGATATCAGCAAATAAACAGTTAATAAACCTGGTTTTATTGGAACATCTGTCACAAGTTTGGAATGTTCTTAACCATTTCACCATTGCAATTCCTTAGGGATGATCCCAGTAGAACCCAGTTGTAAAGTATGGGTTAATTAGAGGAGTGGGTGATTAGAGCATTCAGCGACATAGATTGATTGGGGTCATTGGGGTCCACCTAGAAATAAAGCTTCCAATCCCTATCTTCGAAAGGCAGTGTCCAATCGATTTGCTTTGGCCCATTACCCAACACACAATCCAGGGGAGGGGGCCAGAGCTGCTTAAAATATTATTATGCTTCTTAAATCATTTCAGACAAAACTTGGAGCGGCTGCAGAATTGTAAGGAAGGCACGCTTGTCTTCATTTACTTTAGGTCCACGTACTTTCTTCCTGAGAGTTGTAGTGGTTAAAATGATTAATGACAATGACACGCATACAATAAGAGATTACATCCAGACAATTACATTTTTCATTAGTTGACCATCATGTCAATGGCACACGTGCCTGAAATATATTACACATTCAGACTTCAGCATCCAATATACGATTCCTTGTCGACGTTTATGACCAGCTTTTTTTGGTTTGGGAAGAACTTCATAGTAGTAGTACTGTATTATAAATAGCATATTGTAGATAAGTTACAGAGTTTCAGTTAAAGGGGTTACCCAATGGTAGAAATACCCGCCACAATTCCCGGGCCTCTTCTATAGACAATACTTACCCGGTCCCTGACACCTGCATCCCCCGGATTGCTGCACAGCTGCCCACCATCTCCCTGTTGCGATGCTAGGGAGGCTGGTCACCATCACGGTCTTCTATTGACTACTCCCCCCATCGCCGGATGTTTTGATCAGCGCGATGAGGAGATGCAGCAGCGGCTGTGCAGCGGTCCGGAGGGACCGGGCAAGTATCATCTATAGGGGGTCCGGGGCATTGTGTGTGGGGAGGTATTTCTACTATTGGATAACCCTTTTAAGCTGGCCATAAAATGGAGACAATGATCAGTCGTATCGAAGCTGATCAGTCATCCATCAGCTTATTCGTAAGAATGATGCCACCAGCAACAGGCCAGACTAAACTGGCCAATTTTAAAAAATCTGACTCCCTCGACCTTGAGCTCAATGGCAAATTATTGGGCAAATTCATCGAATTATGCCATTAACTTGCATTTTTGGCCAACTACCGGTGAAATTTTCCAGGGTGGCTGATTATATTTTTGGCATACAAGATGTTTTAACCAAAATGATCAAAATTGTCAATTTCAGACAGCTTTTCTCTTGTGTATGGAAAGATTTAGCGCCTAGAAGTCTGCTAAGTCTCAGACAGGGTGTTCACATTTTCCTGGTGTTTTTATTGTTACAGCTAGTTGTATGATTGTAGATAGAGATGAGCGAGCACTATAATGCTCGGGTGCTCGTTATTCGAGTCGAATTTTTCCCGATGCTCGGGTGCTCGTTTCGAATAACGAACCCCATTGAAGTCAATGGGAGACTCGAGCATTTTTTGCAGGGGACCAAGGCTCTGCCTAGGGAAGGCTGGGTGAAAACCTGGAAACCTCAGAAAATGATGGAAACACCACGGAAATGGACAGGAAACAGCAGGGGCAGCATGCATGGATGCCTCTGAGGCTGCCTAATCCCACCATTACCCCAAATTCTCAGGCAACAGCTTGGTGGTTACCCTCATGGCAATTGTGCTCACCCAGACAAAGAAAGGCCGAGGCACATGCCCATCACATGTTAGGGAAGCACCCAACTAGTGCAATGAAGGTCCATCACCGCCAATTTTCAGGGACACGGTAATGGTGACCCACTTAAAAATGCTGCCTGACAACCTGGCGGTGAACCCCTGATTGTCTGTCTTCAATAAGATTGAAGTGTAAAGCATGGTGGTGAGCTCAGTAATAAGATTGCAGTGTAAAGCATGGTGGTGAGCCTCAGTAATAAGATGCAGTGTAAAGCATGGTGGTGAGCCTCAGTATGACTTTTTTGGTTGGAGATTGCCATGTGGTCACGTACTCCCTGGAAACCCCCATAGTCACCCCTTCTCTGATGTCTACCCCCAGAACATTCTCTGCCCCAATTCGCAAGACTTTTGCAATAAGATTGCAGTGTAAAGCATGGTGGTGAGCCTCAGTAATAAGATTGCAGTGTAAAGCATGGTGGTGAGCCTCAGTATGACTTTTTGGATGGAGATTGCATGTGGTCACGTACTCCCTGGAACCCCATAGTCACCCCTTCTCTGATGTGCTACCCCAGAACATTCTCTGCCCCAATTCGCAAGACCTTTTGCAGTCTCCGTGTGCTGACAGTGGGGATTTACCAGTGTTGTCTGAGGAGGTGGTGGACAATGGCGAGACACAGGTGTCGGGGGGTGAGGTAGTTGTATGGGAAGCAAGTTACAGTGGGGACTCCTTGGGGGGACTTTCTCATGATGATTTTTTTTTGTGTTTATTTAACTTTTATTTAGCACAAATAACCACAGAGATATTTATTCGTTCTCTTCGCTGCGCAGTCTGGCGTTGGGGTTCGTCACTTTGATGGCGAGCTGTGCCGCTTTCTCCACAATGGTCTTTCGGTTCTTTGAGGAGACGTTGAGGAGATCAGAGAAATTCAGTGAATGACGACGCAGGACCCCAACTTAAAAATTTAGCATCAACCGGTACAGTCGTAAATTATGAGCTTGATCAAGTGTGGCATGTGTTCTATGTATTCTTCTCAGTTTAATACCGTATATGGCAGCTATCCGGAAAAATAGTTTGGAGAGAGAGAAAGATAGGAAAAAGACGTAAATTGTTTGGAGAGAGGGCCTGTAGGTGGACCTCCTGAAAAATTGTTTGGAGAGAGGGCCTGTAGGTGGACCTCCGGAAAAATTGTTTGGAGAGAGGGCCTGTAGGTGGACCTCCGGAAAAATTGTTTGGAGAGACGGCCTGTAGGTGGACCTCCGGAAAAATTGTTTGGAGAAAGGGCCTGTAGGTGGACCTCCGGAAAAATTGTTTGGAGAGAGGGCCTGTAGGTGGACCTCTGGAAAAATTGCTTGAAGAGAGGGCCTGTAGGGGGCCCTCCTGAAAAATTGTGGTAAAAGAGTGCCAGTTGGACCTCTAAAAAATGGCGTTTTTTTGGTCAGTGTTAGGCAAAGACGACATGGAGGAGGAGGAGGAGTAGGAGGAGTACAAAAGAGGAATCGCATACATAAGTAATGTTAATCTTTAGCTGCTTTCCCCCGGAGGAGATTTGAATTCCGGTGAAATCCAGGCTTTGTTCATTTTAATAAGCATCAGCCTGTCAGCGCTGTCAGTTGACAGGCGTGTACGCTTATCGGTGATGACGCCACCAGCTGCACTGAATACCCGCTCTGACAGCACGCTAGCGGCAGGGCAGGCCAGCACCTCCAAGGCGTACAGCGCCAGTTCAGCCCACGTGTCCAGCTTTGAAACCCAGTAGTTGTATGGAGCAGAGTGATCGCTACGGACGTTGGTATGGTCAGCTAGGTACTCCCTCACCATCTTTCTGTACAGCTCCCCCCTACTCTGCCTAGACTGGGGACAGGTGACAGTGTCTTGCTGGGGTGACATAAAAGTGGCAAAGGCCTTGGAGAGCGTTCCCCTGCCAGTGCTGGACAAGCTGCCTGCTTGGCTCCTCTCCCTCGCTACTTGGCCCACAGAACCATGCCCTCTGCCGCTACGGCGTCAGATGGGAAGGATTGTTTCAGCTTGTGCACCAGGGCCTGTTGATATCTATTCACTCTCATACTCCTTTCCTCTGCAGGGATAAGAGTGGAAAGGTTCTGCTTGTACCGTGGGTCCAGGAGAGTGAACACCCAGTAATTGGTGTTTGAAAAAATGCTTCTAACGCGAGGGTCACGGGATAGGCAGCCTAACATGAAGTCTGCCATGTGCGCCAGAGTCTCAACATGTAAGAATCCCCTCTCCTCACTGGCCTGACTCTCCATTTCCTCCTCCTCCTCCTCCTCCAAGTCCTCCTCTTCAGCCCATACACGCTCAAGAGTTAAGGACTGAGCACTGGTACCCTCTACTGTCTCGCCGACATTCTCCTCCTCTTCCTCCTCATCCTCATCCCCCTCCTCCGATACGCGCTGAGAAACAGACCGGAGGGTGCTTTGGCTATCAAGCGACGTATCTTCCTCCAACGTCTCTTGTGACAAGCGCAAAGCATCCGACTTGATGCTGAGCAGTGAGTTTTTCAACAGGCAAAGCAGCTGGATGGTGAGGCTGATAATGGCGGCATCGCTGCTGACCATCTGTGTTGACTCCTCAAAGTTGCTCAACACCTGGCAGATATCAGACATCCACGTCCACTCCTCATTGTAGACTTGAGGAATCTGAGTGACATGACTACCAGTTCTGGTGGAAGTTGACATCTGGCAGTCTACAATCGCTCTGCGCTGCTGGTAAACTCTGGATAACATGTTTAATGTGGAATTCCATCTCGTGGGCACATCACACAACAGTTGGTGAGCGGGCAGTTGTAGGCGGCGCTGCGCTGCCCTGAGAGTGGCAGCATCTGTGGTCGACTTGTGGAAATGCGCACAGATGCGGCGCACCTTGGTGAGCAAATCAGACAGATTGGGGTATGTCTTGAGGAACCGCTGAACTATTAGATTGAACACGTGGGCCAGGCATGGCACATGTGTCAGTCTGCCGAGTTGCAGAGCCGCCACCAGGTTACGCCCGTTGTCACACACAACCATGCCTGGCTTGAGGTTCAGCGGTGCCAGCCACACATCGGTCTGCGCCGTGATGCCCTGTAACAGCTCTTGGGCGGTGTGCCTTTTGTCACCTAAGCTTAGCAGTTTGAGCACCGCCTGCTGGCGCTTACCCACGGCACTGCTGCTGCGCCTAGAGCTACCGACTGAAGGCGCCGTGCCCACGAATGGTAATTCGGAGGAAGAGGTGGAGTAGGAGGAGGGGTCGGAGGAGGAGGCATAGTACGTCTGAGAGACCGTGACCGAGGTAGGCCCCGCAATCCTCGGTGTGGGCAGTACATGAGCAGCCCCAGGGTCAGTCTCGGTCCCAGCCTCCACCAAGTTAACCCAATGTGCCGTCAGTGAGATATAGTGTCCCTGCCCGGCAGCACTTGTCCACGTGTCCGTGGTTAGGTGGACCTTCTCAGAAACAGCGCTGGTCAGGGCACGGATGATGTTCTGTGACACGTGCTGGTGTAGGGCTGGGACGGCACATCGGGAAAAATAGTGGCGGCTGGGGACCGAATACCGAGGGGCAGCCACCGCCATGAGATTGCGAAAGGCCTCGGTCTCTACCAGCATATAGGGCAGCATCTCCAGGCTAAGCAATTTGGAGATGTGGACGTTGAGGGCTTGGGCATGTGGGTGGGTGGAACTGTATTTCCTCTTGCGCTCCAGCGTCTGCTGTAAAGACAGCTGAACGCTGCGCTGGGACACATTGGTGGACACTGTGGAGGATCGTGGAGGCAAAGGTGTGGTTTTCCGGTGGTAGGCGCTCGTGCCGGGGTCCTGGGCAGGGGGTTGACTAGCAGAGGCAGCGAGTGACGCAGGGGGTTGACTAGCAGAGGCAGCGAGTGACACAGGGGAAGGAGCAGTGGTGTGACCCGCAGGAGGTGGTGAACGGCCTTGGTTCCATTGAGTTTAGCACTCATATGCCTGCGCATGCTGGTGGTGGTTAGGCTAGTAGTGGTGGCACCCCTGCTGATCCTGGTGTGGCACAGGTTGCACACCACAGTCCGTCGGTCATCCTCACTTTCTTTAAAGAACCTCCAGACTTGCGAACATCTAGGCCTCGCCACGGGAGCTTCACTACGTGAAACAGTTGCTGCTGATGCACCAGCTCTGGCCCTGCTTCTCCTTCTGGCCACACCACTGCCTCTTACAACCTGTTCTGGTGCAGCACTCGCCTCCGCCTCAGAAGCACTGTCTTCACTCGGCTTATCAACCCAGCTTGGGTCAGTCACCTCATCATCCTCCGATTCCTCAGTCTGCTCCCCCCTCGGACTTCCTGCCCTGACAACAACTTCACCACTGTCTGACAACCGTGTCTCCTAATCGTCCGACACCTCTTTACAAGCTTCTTCCACTAAGTCAACATTGTCATCATCATCATCATCACCCACAGACTGCGACAGTTGGAAAACTTGGGCATCGGGAACGAGGTCAGCAGCAACCTGAGCAGTGGTTTGTGACTCTGGGAAGGGTCCAGAAAACAGTTCCTGAGAGTATGCCGGATCGCATTCCAAATTTTCCTGGGAGGGGGCAGACTGGGGGGAAGGAGGTTGAGGTGGAAGAGCCAGAGGAGTGCTCCCTTGGGTAACGTGGGTTGACTGCGTGGAAGACTGACTGGTGGACAAATTACTTGAAGCATTGTCCGCAATCCACGACATCAGCTGTTCGCACTGTTGTGGTTTCAACAGTCCTCTACCACGTGTCCCTGTAAGTTGAGACATGAAGCTAGGGAGTGTAGCTCTACGGCGTTCCCCTGCTCCCTCATCAGCAGGTGCTGTCTCACCCTGCCCAGGACCATGGCCTCTGCCCCCTGCAGTAATTGAATGCCCACGTCCACGCCCTCGCCCTCGACCCTTAGCCCTGGGGTTCAACATTTTCTGTATATAAGTGTATTATATAAAAAATAAAAAATAAATAGGCCTGCTGTACTGAAACCCACAAACTTGTTCAGTCTGGTTTAATTAAGTGATGTACAGAAAGTGTCACCTGGACAGAAAATACGGATTGTAGTGAGTGTACTGAACTGTGACACACAGAATGGTTCCACACTGCTGTGTGAAATGGATTCGTATCACTGAGCTAAAATAACAAAAAAACTATTTTTTATATATTTTTTTATATATTTTTTTTATAGTTATGTTTTTTTTGGAACGTGACGTGCAGAAACTATCGTAGAGCTAACTCACACCCTGCTGACGGTGGCTATTTTGACTGCGACCCAGACAAATGTCGCACAGAGATTTTTGGGATCAAGCTATATACGTGAGAGCAAAAGACCCGGTTGGATTAAGTGACGTACAGAAAGTGTCACCTGGACAGAAAATACGGATTGTAGTGAGTGTACTGAACTGTGACACACAGAATGGTTCCACACTGCTGTGTGAAATGGATTTGTATCACTGAGCTAAAACAACAAAAAAACTATTTTTTTTATATATTTTTTTAATATATTTTTTTATAGTTATGTTTTTTTTGGAACGTGACGTGCAGAAACTATCGTAGAGCTAACTCACACCCTGTTAATGGTGGCTATTTTGACTGCGACCCAGACAAATGTCGCACAGAGATTTTTGGGATCAAGCTATATACGTGAGAGCAAAAGACCCGGTTGGATTAAGTGACGTACAGAAAGTGTCATTTTTTGGAACGTGACGTGCAGAAACTATCGTAGAGCTAACTCACACCCTGCTGACGGTGGCTATTTTGACTGCGACCCAGACAAATGTCGCACAGAGATTTTTGGGATCAAGCTATATACGTGAGAGCAAAAGACCCGGTTGGATTAAGTGACGTACAGAAAGTGTCACCTGGACAGAAAATACGGATTGTAGTGAGTGTACTGAACTGTGACACACAGAATGGTTCCACACTGCTGTGTGAAATGGATTTGTATCACTGAGCTAAAACAACAAAAAAAACTATTTTTTATATATTTTTTAATATATTTTTTTTTATAGTTATGTTTTTTTTGGAACGTGACGTGCAGAAACTATCGTAGACCTAACTCACACCCTGTTAATGGTGGCTATTTTGACTGCGACCCAGACAAATGTCACACAGAGATTTTTGGGATCAAGCTATATACGTGAGAGCAAAAGACCCGGTTGGATCAAGTGACGTACAGAAAGTGTCACCTGGACAGAAAATACGGATTGTAGTGAGTGTACTGAACTGTGACACACAGAATGGTTCCACACTGCTGTGTGAAATGGATTTGTATCACTGAGATATAACATTAAAAAAAAAAGGGGTTATATATGGCGATAGCTGCACTACTAGTGCCAGCCAGCCAGCCAAGCCAGGAGACAAAAAAAAAATTTCTTGTAGCCCTTAGAAGGGCTGTTGGGTTCTTGGGAGATCACTCCTAACAAAGAACTAAATGCAGACCCTAACACTCTCCCTGAAACGCAGCAGCTCTATCCCTAACGACATCCAGACAGCATCTGAGCCGAGCACTGCGGCCAGTCACTAGTATATTCCAGGGTCACCTGATCAGGCCAGCCAACCCCTGCTATCGACATGTAAGGGCCCCACGTGATGCTGGGTGTACCGCAGATTCTCCTGGCTTGTGATTGGCTGAGTTTTTAGGCGCCAAAAATGCACAATGCGGAAGTTGCCATTTCCTCGAGCATGGCGAGATACTCGTCCAAGCAGCGAGCACTTACGAGTACCGTAATACTCGAACGAGCACCAAGCTCGGACGAGTATGCTCGCTCATCTCTAATTGTAGATGATACTAATTGTAGATGATATTGAGGAATTCAGATTCTTATTAGATCTCTAAGTTGAAATAACTAAAGATTTAACATGTCGAGCAGGTTTCTTTCTGCCTAGATTACCTTTATGTAAGATACTTTGTGTTCTTCCTTGACCTTTAAGTTTAATGTATTTGCCCCCTACCCTTCTTCTCTCTTTGATTAACTAAGCAATGATATAATATAAAAGACCATCTAAATGCTATAATCCTGATCCAGGCGTAACATTGGACACTTCTAAGTGGAAAATTATTTTTGCAGATAAATTACGCTTAAAATGACAATGGTTTTTAAAATGAACTGAACTCGTAAAATTAAGCTTAAGAAGATTTTAAAATGTGTTCAAGCAGTTCTCAACGATTATGTCCTGCAGTAATACAATTAATCATAAAATATTATTACCAATAATTCATCATCACTGAGACAAAATGCAGTAAGTGCATTGGTTTAATATTTCCACTGGAACCATTAGTCTAACCCTAAGGTTTTCTCAGAAGTCTCATAGAAGGAGCCATGATCTAACCATGAAAGATCTGTAGACATTGCGTTTTTCTTAAATATTAAATTGAGGATTTCGCATTTTGGTGTAATTCTATCAAATGCGTTTCCACCTGAAAAGGTACAAAATACATTTAATTCTGTGGTGCAACTACAGTATACTGTCAAAGCAGGTGAGATGATACACCTGTTTGTGCAAACTAGACAAGATCTGTTGTGGCCTCCATTATAGATGTAAATTGGCTTGGTTTGGGGATCCCCAATGCTATGCTGGGTCCCCTGGACACCGTCAAGGTGTCGACACGTGTACCTGCTCTATGGAAGGGATGGTAACGCATTATGCACCCCAATGGGAAATAAGTCAGGAGACTCAGAGTCTGCATTTAACCAGTGTACTTCATTACTAGAGGAAAAGTGCAAAACAAGAGGAAAGGCTTGAGCTAGCTGTCCCTCTCTCAGAAGGCTGGCACCTGGCCAAAGGCTGGTGGCCCAGGGATTGTGGCTCATACGCAGTTTTTCCAGACATAAACAAGTCTTCAGACATAAACAACAGAGCTAAACAAGACAGACAGAAGGTCAGTGTGCCTGGTCCTTTCCCCACCAAAATTTTGCATGGGTAGAAAGTCATAATGTCTCTCACTATTAGCTGGCTGTGCATTAACCTTTTCCACACTGCAAAAGTGCAAATAAACAGGATACAGTGCCTTGCAGTGGCGTACCACCAATGTAGGCAGACCACGCCACTGCTATGGGGCCTGCGGCACAGGGGGGCCCGAAGCGCACAGAAGGCCCCGCCCCTCTGCACACAAGCCCGCCCTGATCAGTAAGTTTTAGCTGACCACTGGACCGGTAAAAAGGCCGCGCGCGGCAAAATGTGCCCCGCTGATAATCCTATATCACAGTGCCCCCGCCCGGGCCTGGCTTGATCTAATCTGACCTGACCTTTTCGTGTTGCTGGCTGGGGCAGCAGGGCGGGTGGCTGCGCTCTCCCAGGACCCAGCGTCTGCTGCTGCGCTGGCCAGTGTCAGCGCGATCAAGCAGCAGGTGCGCACCCGGCTGGAAGATATGCACCCCCCGATGTGTGGCCACCTGCCACCGCATGCCCCCACCTCACTGACCTGTGGCTGCCAGCCTGCCACCTCCATGACTTGCCATCCTGTCCTGAGTCCGGTCACAACAGTTCCAGCGCCGGCAGCTGCACACAAAGAGGACCTCTCCAGCCATGCAAAAAGGTTGGAAAACAAACTGACTGACTTAGTGACTGACTTGGATGGGTATTCTTGGCTGGGCTGTATGTCTCCTTGTTGTCCCCTTACAGTATAATGTCTCCTTGTGGCCCCATACAGTATAACATCTCCTTGTGGCCCCCATACAGTATAACGTCTCCTTGTGGCCCCCATACAGTATAACGTCTCCTTGTGGCCCCCATACAGTATAACGTCCCTTGTGGCCCCCCATACAGTATAACGTCTCCTTGTGGCCCCCATACAGTATAACGTCTCCTTGTGGCTGCCCCATACAGTATAACGTCTCCTTGTGGCCCCCATAAAGTATAACGTCTCCTTGTGGCCCCCATACAGTATAACGTCTCCTTGTGACTGCCCCCATACAGTATAACGTCTCCTTGTGGCCCCCAAACCTGCCCCATACAGTATAACGTCTCCTTGTGGCTGCCCCATACAGTATAACGTCTCCTTGTGGCTGCCCCCATACAGTATAACGTCTCCCCCCATACAGTATAACGTCTCCTTGTGGCTGCCCCATACAGTATAAGTTCTTGTGGCTGCCCCCATACAGTATAACGTCTCCTTGTGACTGCCCCATACAGTATAACGTCTCCTTGTGACTGCCCCCATAACAGTATACGTCTCCTTGTGACTGCCCCCATACAGTATAACGTCTCCTGTGGCACCCATGTATAACGTCTCCTTGTGGCTGCCCCATACAGTATAACGTCTCCTTGTGGCTGCCCCATACAGTATAACGTCTCCTTGTGGCTGCCCCATACAGTATAACGTCTCCTTGTGGCCCGCATACAGTATAACGTCTCCTTGTGACTGCCCCCATACAGTATAACGTCTCCTTGTGGCCTCCCCCCATACAGTATAACGTCTCCTTATGACGGCCCCCATACAGTATAATAAGATTTTCAGTAGGTCAAGTATATATTTCTTTATTGGCAAATGGGGGTGTGGCAGGGGAGGAGCCAGGGCAGCATATGTGATGGACCAGGGTAGTGGGCAGAGTTAGGGGCCCCATTCAGATTCTTGCTATGGGGCCCAATGATTTCTATGTACGCCCCTGGTGCCCTGCGAAAGTATTCGGCCCCCTGGAACTTTTCAACCTTTTGCCACATTTTAGGCTTCAAACAAAAAGATATAACATTTTAAATTTTTGGTGAAGAATCAACAACAAGTGGGTCCCAATTGTGAAGTGGAACGAAATTTATTGGATCATTTAAACTTTTTTTGTAATAATAAAACTGAAAAGTGGGGCGTGCAAAATTATTCGGCCCCCTTGAATTAATACTTTTTGCTGCAATTAAAGCTGCAAGTCGCTTTGGGTATGTCTCTATCAGTTTTGCACATCTAGAGACTGAAATTCTTGCCCATTCTTCCCTGCAAAACAGCTTGAGCTCTTTGAGGTTGGATGGAGAGCGTTTGTGAACAGCAGTTTTCAGCTCTTTCCACATATTCTCAATTGGATTCAGGTCTGGACTTTGACTTGGCCATTCTAAAACCTGGATACGTTTATTTTTGAACCATTCCATTGTAGATTTTGCTTCATGTTTAAGATCATTGTCTTGTTGGAAGATAAATCTCTGTCCTAGTCTCAGGTCTTTTGCAGACTCCAACAGGTTTTCATCCAGAATAGTCCTGTATTTGGCTCCATCCATCTTCCCATCAATTTTAACCATCTTCCCTGTCCCTGCTGATGAAAAGCAGGTCCAAACCATGATGCTGCCACCACCATGTTTGACAGTGGGGATGGTGTGTTCAGGGTGATGAGCTGTGTTGCTTTATGCCAAGCATATCATTTTGCATTGTTTCCAAAAAGTTCGATTTTGGTTTCATCTGACCAGAGCACCTTCTTCCACATGTTTGGTGTGTCTCCCAGGTGGCTTGTGGCAAACTGTAAACGAGACTTTTTATGGATATCTTTGAGAAATGGCTTTCTTCTTGCCACTCTTCCATAAAGGCCAGATTTGTGAAGTGTTCGACTGATTGTTGTCCTATGGACAGACTCTCCCACCTCAGCTGTAGATCTCTGCAGTTCATCCAGAGTGATCATAGGCCTCTTGGCTGCATCTCTGATCAGTCTTCTCCTTGTTTGAGATGAAAGTTTAGAGGGACGGCCGGGTCTTGGTAGATTTGCAGTGGTCTGATACTCCTTCCATTTCAATATGATTGCTTGCACAGTGCTCCTTGGGATGTTTAAAGCTTGGGAAATCTTTTGGTATCCAAATCCGGCTTTAAACTTCTCCACAACAGTATCACGGACCTGCCTGGTGTGTTCCTTGGTCTTCATGATGCCCTTTGTGCTTTAACCCCTTCAAGCGACAGCCAGTTTGGACCAAATGCCGGAGCCCCATTTTTCAAATCTGACATGCGTCACTTTATGTGGTAATAACTTTGGAACACTTTTACTTATCTAAGCCATTCTGAGATTGTTTTCTCGTGACACATTGTACTTCATGATAGTGGTAAATTTGAGTCGATATATTTCTCCTTTATTTAAAAAAAATCCCAAATTTACCAAAAATTTGGAAAAATTCACAATTTTCTAAATTTGAATTTCTCTTCTTTTAAGACAGATAGTAATCCCTCATAAAATAGTTATCAGTCATCATTCCCCATATGTCTACTTTATGTTGGCATCATTTTGTAAATGTCGTTTTACTTTTTTAGGACGTTAGAAGGCTTTCAAGTTTTGAAGCCATTTTTTAAATTTTCAATAAAAAAGTAGTCTGTAAAGACTAACCAATCGGAGCGCTTGCCGGCAAGGGATCACTCTGATTGGTCCCTTGCCGGCTTCCCCGGTGTCTCGGCTATAAAGTGTCACAGCCCCGGTGAGCAGTTTGGACGTCACTGTACGTCCAAATGCAGTAAATTACTTGCAATTTGGACGTACAGTAACGTCTGAATGCGGGAAGGGGTTAAACAGAACCCTGAGACTATCACAGAGCAGGTGCATTTATACAGAGACTTGATTACACACAGGTGGATTCTATTTATCTTCATCAGTCATTTAGGACAACATTGGATCATTCAGAGATCCTCAATGAACTTCTGGAGTGAGTTTTCTGAACTGAAAGTAAATGGGACAAATAATTTTGCACGCCCAACTTTTCAGTTTTATTATTACAATAAAAGTTTAAATGATCCAATAAATTTCGTTCCACTTCACAATTGTGACCCACTTGTTGATTCTTCACCAAAAATTTAAAATCTTATATCTTTTTGTTTGAAGCCTGAAATGTGGCAAAAGGTTGAAAAGTTCCAGGGGGCCGACTACTTTCGCAAGGCACTGTATATTACAATAAACATATAAATGCAGTTCAAAAATGTGAAACAGTATAAATGCACATAACAGCATAAATTGTGTAAGTTAACCCTTCAAAGTGCAATAAAATAGTGAGTTGATAGCTTTGCATAGTATCATTGGGGGCAAATGTCCACAAATAACCACAGTCCAAAGTACTCTTGCTCTAGGGCACTACAGATGTATGCAGTAAGATAACTGTATGCAATTTTATAGAAATATTTGGTATTCATCACCACAACTTTAAAACTTTAAAGAGATATTGATGGGATCCGGGATCAGGATATTGATGGCCTATCCTCAGAGTATCAGCTGTTTAATGGTGCCAAAGTGCTCATGTGAATGAGACCAAGATGCTATATCCTTCACCACCGCTACTAAGTAATCAATGTGCAGGTAGATGACTCAGTGCAAACAATGGAAAAAATATACAGCTGATTGGCATGGAGAACCTCCAAAGATTCAATAGGCCAGGGATGGCCAACCTGCGGCTCTCCAGCTGTTGTAAAACTACAACTCCCATCATGCCATCCTGTAGGCTGATAGCTGTAGGCAGTGTGGGCACGCTAGGAGTTGTAGTTTTGCAACTGCTGGAGAGCCTCAGGTTGGCCATCCTTGCAATAGACCATCAATACCCTGATTCTAGAAAACCCCATTAACTATGTTTTCCATCTTAGACATTTATGGCCAATGACTCGACCGGCTTACCAAGGGTACTGATGGGCCTAGGCTCTTACACAATATTGGGTATCACAGGATCAAATGGTGACTAGCCTACTTACAACTGGAAATTACAACTGGAACAACCCAGAAAGCTAAGGATTGGAAACAAATGAAAACAATAAATAGAAATATAAAGAATAAAATCTGGTGGGCACACTCCCATCTGAGTATAGAAATTAATTTTAATCAGTTAATAACTTCAATAAAATATAGTAAAAAAAAAAAATCAAGAGTAAAATCGACCAATATCAATAGTATAATATAGATGTTGGTATTGTGGGATCCCAGCGCTGGGTGTATCAGTATAGATAAAAAATGGATGAATAAAATAGATACATAGGTTTTCAGGCAAAGTACAATGCAAGTAAAGTATAAAAACAATGCAAGTAAAGTATAAAAACAATATGGGGTGTTTGAACATTCTGTTTCAATACAGGAAAATCTTATGTGGTGCTCAGACACCTTCATCCAGTATTTAGTCAGTTATATATAGTAATATAGCAGCTTAATATAGTTATTAGAGATGAGCGAGCATGCTCATCCGAGCTTGGTGCTCGTTCGAGCATTAGGGTACTCGTAAGTGCTCGCTGCTCGGACGAGTATCTCGCCATGCTCGAGGAAATGGCAACTTCCGCATAGTGCTTTTTTGGCGCCTAAAAACACAGCCAATCACAAGCCAGGAGACTCTGCGTACCACCCAGCATCACGTGGGGCCCTTACATGTCGATAGGCCAGGGGTTTGGCTGGCCTGATCAGGTGACCCTGGAATATACTACCGACTGGCGCGGTGCTCGGCTCAGATGCCGTCTGGATGTCGTTAGGGATAGAGCTGCTGCCTTTCAGGGACAGTGTTAGGGCCTGCATTTAGTTGTCTGTTAGGCAGGGATCACCCACAAAGAACCCAACAGCCCTGCTAAGGGCTAGAAGACATTTTTTTTTTTTGTCACTTGGCTGGCTGGCACTAGTAGTGCAGCTATCGCCGTGTATAACCCTCTTTTTTTATGTTATATCTCAGTGATACAAATCCATTGCACATAGCAGTGTGGAACCATTCTGTGTGTCACAGTTAAGTACACTCACTACAATCCAGTGTCCAGGTGACACTTTCTGTATGTCACCGAATACAACCAAGTCATTTGCTGCCTGTCACGTGTATGGCTTGATCCCAAAAATCTCTGTGCGACATTTGTCTGGGTCGCAGTCTAAATAGCTACCGTCAGTAGGGTGTCAGTTAGCTCTACGATAGTTTCTGCACGTCACGTTCCCAAAAAAACAAAAATGCAAAAAAAAATAGAAAAAAAATTAGTTTTTTTGTTGTTTTAGCTGAGTGATACAAATCCATTTCACACAGCTGCGTGTAACCTTTCTGTGTGTCACAGTTCAGCATACTCACTCCAAACCGTATATACTGTCCAGGTGACACTTTCTGTATGTCACAAAATACAACCAAGTCACCTGCTACCTGTCACGTATATATAGCTTGATCCTAAAAATCTCTGTGCGACATTTGTCTGGGTCGCAGTCTAAATAGCCACCGTCATTAGTGTGTCAGTCAGATGTACGATAGTTTCTGCACGTCACCTTCCCAAAAAAACAAAACTAAAAGAAAAATATTTAAAAAAAAAAATAGAAAAAAAATAATTTTTTTGGTTGTTTTAGAGCTGAGTGATACAAATCCATTTCACACAGCTGCGTGTAACCTTTCTGTGTGTCACAGTTCAGCACACTCACTCCAAACCGTATATACTGTCCAGGTGACCGTTCTGTACGTCACAAAATACAACCAAGTCACCTGCTACCCGTCTCGTATATATAGCTTGATCCTAAAAATCTCTGTGCGACATTTGTCTGGGCCGCAGTCTAAATAGCCACCGTCATTAGTGTGTCAGTCAGCTGTACGATAGTTTCTGCACGTCACCTTCCCAAAAAAACAAAATTAAAAGAAAAAAATATTTTAAAAAAAAATAGAATAAATTTAATTTTTTTGGTTGTTTTAGCTGAGTGATACAAATCCATTTCACACAGCTGCGTGTAACCTTTCTGTGTGTCACAGTTCAGCACACTCACTCCAAACCGTATATACTGTCCAGGTGACACTTTCTGTACGTCACAAAATACAACCAAGTCACCTGCTACCTGTCACGTATATATAGCTTGATCCTAAAAATCTCTGTGCGACATTTGTCTGGGTCGCAGTCTAAATAGCCACCGTCATTAGTGTGTCAGTCAGCTGTACGATAGTTTCTGCACGTCACCTTCCCAAAAAAACAAAACTAAAAGAAAAAAATATTTAAAAAAAAAATAGAAAAAAAATAATTTTTTGGTTGTTTTAGCTGAGTGATACAAATCCATTTCACACAGCTGCGTGTAACCTTTCTGTGTGTCACAGTTCAGCACTCTCTTTCCAATCCGTATTTTCTGTCCAGGTGACACTTTCTGTACGTCACCGAATACAACCAAGTCATTTGCTACCTGTCACGTGTAAAGCTTGATCCTAAAAATCTCTGTGCGACATTTGTCTGGGTCGCAGTCTAAATAGCCACCGTTAACAGGGTGTGAGTTAGGTCTCCGATAGTTCCTGCACGTCACGTTCCCAAAAAAACAAAACTAAAAAAAAATATAAAAAAAAAGATAGAAAAAAAATTAGTTTTTTTGTTGTTTTAGCTGAGTGATACAAATCCATTTCACACAGCTGCGTGTAACCTTTCTGTGTGTCACAGTTCAGCACACTCACTCCAAACTGTATATTCTGTCCAGGTGACACTTTCTGTACGTCACAAAATTAAACCAGACTGAACAAGTTTGTGGGTTTCAGTACACCAGGCCCATTTATTTATTTTTTTTATAGAATACACTTATATACAGAAAATGTTGAACCCCAGGGCTAAGGCTCGAGGACGAGGACGAGGACGAGGGCGTGGGCGTGGGCATTCAATTACTGCAGGGGGCAGAGGCCGTGGTCCTGGGCAGGGTGAGACAGTACCTGCTGATGAGGGAGCTGTGGAACGCCGCAGAGCTACACTCCCTAGCTTCATGTCTCAACTTACAGGGACACGTGGTAGAGAACTGTTGAAACCACAACAGTGCGAACAGCTGATCTCGTGGATTGCGGATAATGCTTCAAGTAATTTGTCCACCAGTCAGTCTTCCACGCAGTCCACCCACGTTACCCAAGGGAGCACTCCTCTGGCTCCTCCACCTCAACCTCCTTCCCCCAGTCTGCCCCCTCCCAGGAAAATTTGGAATGCGATCCGGCATACTGTCAGGAACTGTTTTCTGGACCCTTCCCAGAGTCACAAACCACTTCTCAGGTTGCTGCTGACCTCTTTCCCAATGCCCAAGTGTTCCAACTGTCGCAGTCTGTGGGTGATGATGATGACAATGACAATGTTGAGTTAGTGGAAGAAGTTTGTAAAGAGGTGTCGGACGATGAGGAGACACGGTTGTCAGACAGTGGTGAAGTTGTTGTCAGAGCAGGAAGTCCGAGGGGGGAGCAGACTGAGGAATCGGAGGATGACGAGGTGACTGACCCGAGCTGGGTTGATATGCCGAGTGAAGACAGTGCTTCTGAGGCGGAGGCGAGTGCTGCACCAGAACAGGTTGTAAGAGGCAGTGGTGTGGCCAGAGGAAGAAGCAGGGCCAGAGCTGGTGCATCAGCAGCAACTGTTTCACGTAGTGAAGCTCCCGTGGCGAGGCCTAGATGTTCGCAAGTCTGGAGGTTCTTTAAAGAAAGTGAGGATGACCGACGGACTGTGGTGTGCAACCTGTGCCACACCAGGATCAGCAGGGGTGCCACCACTACTAGCCTAACCACCACCAGCATGCGCAGGCATATGAGTGCTAAACACCCCACTCAATGGAACGAAGGCCGTTCACCACCTCCTGCGGGTCACACCACTGCTCCTTCCCCTGTGTCACTCGCTGCCTCTGCTAGTCAACCCCCTGCGTCACTCGCTGCCTCTGCTAGTCAACCCACTGCCCAGGACCCCGGCACGAGCGCCTCCCGCCGGAAAACCACACCTTCGCCTCAACGATCCTCCACAGTGTCCACCAACGTGTCCCAGCGCAGCGTTCAGCTGTCTTTACAGCAGACGCTGGAGCGCAAGAGGAAATACAGTTCCACCCACCCACATGCCCAAGCCCTCAACGTCCACATCTCCAAATTGCTTAGCCTGGAGATGCTGCCCTATAGGCTGGTAGAGACCGAGGCTTTTCGCAATCTCATGGCGGTGGCTGCCCCTCGGTATTCGGTCCCCAGCCGCCACTATTTTTCCCGATGTGCCGTCCCAGCCCTACACAAGCACGTGTCACAGAACATCATCTGTGCCCTGACCAACGCTGTTTCTGAGAAGGTCCACCTAACCACGGACACGTGGACAAGTGCTGCCGGGCAGGGACACTATATCTCACTGACGGCACATTGGGTTAACTTGGTGGAGGCTGGGACCGAGAATGACCCTGGGGCCGCTCATGTACTGCCCACACCGAGGATTGCGTGGCCTACCTCGGTCACGGTCTCTCAGACGTACTATGCCTCCTCCTCCTCCGACCCCTCCTCCTCCTCCACCGAATTACCATCCGTGGGCACGGCGCCTTCAGTCGGTAGCTCTAGGCGCAGCAGCAGTGCATTGGGTAAGCGCCAGCAGGCGGTGCTCAAACTGCTGAGCTTAGGTGACAAAAGGCACACCGCCCAAGAGCTGTTACAGGGCATCACTGCGCAGACCGATGTGTGGCTGGCACCGCTGAACCTCAAGCCAGGCATGGTTGTGTGTGACAACGGGCGTAACCTGGTGGCGGCTCTGCAACTCGGCAGACTGACACATGTGCCATGCCTGGCCCACGTGTTCAATCTAATAGTTCAGCGGTTCCTCAAGACATACCCCAATCTGTCTGATTTGCTCACCAAGGTGCACCGCATCTGTGCGCATTTCCGCAAGTCGACCACAGATGCTGCCACTCTCAGGGCAGCGCAGCGCCGCCTACAACTGCCTGCTCACCGACTGTTGTGCGACGTGCCCACGAGATGGAATTCCACATTAAACATGTTATCCAGAGTTTACCAGCAGCGCAGAGCGATTGTAGACTGCCAGATGTCATCTTCCACCAGAACTGGTAGTCAGGTCTCTCAGATTCCTCAAGTCTACAATGAGGAGTGGACGTGGATGTCTGATATCTGCCAGGTGTTGAGCAACTTTGAGGAGTCAACACAGATGGTCAGCGGCGATGCCGCCATTATCAGCCTCACCATCCCGCTGCTTTGCCTGTTGAAAAACTCACTGCTCAGCATCAAGTCGGATGCTTTGCGCTTGTCACAAGAGACAGTGGAGGAAGATACGTCGCTTGATAGCCAGAGCACCCTCCGGTCTGTTTCTCAGCGCGTATCGGAGGAGGGGGATGAGGATGAGGAGGAAGAGGAGGAGAATGTCGGCGAGACAGTAGAGGGTACCAGTGCTCAGTCCTTAACTCTTGAGCGTGTATGGGCTGAAGAGGAGGACTTGGAGGAGGAGGAGGAGGAAATGGAGAGTCAGGCCAGTGAGGAGAGGGAATTCTTACATGTTGGGACTCTGGCGCACATGGCAGACTTCATGTTAGGCTGCCTATCCCGTGACCCTCGCGTTAGAAGCATTTTTTCAAACACCGATTACTGGGTGTTCACTCTCCTGGACCCACGGTACAAGCAGAACCTTTCCACTCTCATCCCTGCAGAGGAAAGGAGTATGAGAGTGAATAGATATCAACAGGCCCTGGTGCACAAGCTGAAACAATTCTTCCCATCTGACGCCGCTAGCGGCAGAGGGCATGGTTCTGTGGGCCAAGTAGCGGGGGAGAGGAGGCGAGCAGGCAGCTTGTCCAGCACTGGCAGGGGAACGCTCTCCAAGGCCTTTGCCACTTTTATGTCACCCCAGCAAGACACTGTCACCTGTCCCCAGTCTAGGCAGAGTAGGGGGGAGCTGTACAGAAAGATGGTGAGGGAGTACCTAGCTGACCATACCAACGTCCGTAGCGATCACTCTGCTCCATACAACTACTGGGTTTCAAAGCTGGACACGTGGCCTGAACTGGCGCTGTACGCCTTGGAGGTGCTGGCCTGCCCTGCCGCTAGCGTGCTGTCAGAGCGGGTATTCAGTGCAGCTGGTGGCATCATCACCGATAAGCGTACACGCCTGTCAACTGACAGCGCTGACAGGCTGACGCTTATTAAAATGAACAAAGCCTGGATTTCACCGGAATTCAAATCTCCTCCGGGGGAAAGCAGCTAAAGATTAACATTACTTATGTATCCGATTCCTCTTCGCTACTCCTCCTACTCCTCCTCCTCCTCCATATCGTCTTTGCCTAACGCTGACCCAAAAAACGCCATTTTTTAGAGGTCCAACTGGCACTCTTTTAGCACAATTTTTCAGGAGGGCCCCCTACAGGCCCTCTATTAAAACAATTTTTCCAGAGGTCCACCTACAGGCCCTCTCTTCAAACAATTTTTCAGGAGGGCCCCCTACAGGCCCTCTATTAAAACAATTTTTCCAGAGGTCCACCTACAGGCCCTCTTTAAACAATTTTTCTGGAGGGCCCCCTACAGGCCCTCTATTCAAACAATTTTTCCAGAGTTCCACCTACAGGCCCTCTCTCCAAAAAATTTTTCCGGAGGTCCACCTACAGGCCCTCTATTCAAACAATTTTTCCGGAGTTCCACCTACAGGCCCTCTCTCCAAACAATTTTTCCGGAGTTCCACCTACAGGCCCTCTGTCCAAACAATTTTTCCGGAGTTCCACCTACAGGCCCTCTCTCCAAACAATTTTTCCGGAGGTCCACCTACAGGCCCTCTCTCCAATTCCAGTTTCCAGTTTTATTTGCACAAACTGCATACATTTTTATTTTTGGGATAGGTGTGAAAAATAATATTACTTGCGAATCTATATTGCCCAACATTGGATACGGTAGCAAGTAGAAGACCAAACACATGCTGCCCACAGGGTTCCGCAAATTCCTGGTCCACCCGCAAATTCCTTGTCCACAATGTCAAGGAGGTCGAGGTTCTGCTGATGAGCAACAAGTCCTTCTGTACTGAAATCGCTGACAAAGTCTCCATCTAAGAACCTACACCATTGTGGAGAGAGCGGCACAGCTCGCATCAAGTGACGAACCCAACGCAGACTGCGCAGAGAAACGAATAAATATCTCTGTGGTTATTTTGTGCTAAATAAAAGTTAAATAAACCCCCCAAAAAATTCATCTGTTCCTGTGCCTGATCCACCCAAGTTGAATCTGTCCCATCCTGAGAAATTCCCCCCAAGGAGTCCCCACTGTAACTTGCTTCCCATACAACTACCTCACCCCCCGACACCTGTGTCTCGCCATTGTCCACCACCTCCTCAGACAACACTGGTAAATCCCCACTGTCAGCACACGGAAACAGCAAAAGGTCTTGCGAATTAGGGGCAGAGAATGTTCTGGGCTAGCACATCAGGGAAGGGGTGACTATGGGGTTCCAGGGAGTACGTGACCACATGCAATATCCATTTAAAAGTCATGCCACACTTGATGTAGCTTATAATTGACAATTGTACCGGTGGATGCTAAATTTTTAAGTTGGGGTCCTGCGTCGTCATTCTAACTACATCCGGCTGTTATCACCACCACACACGCTAGCCCAGGCGGCACTCCTCTGGCTCTTCCAGCGAAACCTCCTTCCCCCCAGCCTGCCCGCCACCTACAGGCCCTCTCTACAAACAATTTACCCGGATAGGGGACGTATTAGATATTGTACTGATGGTTTTTTTTTTCTTCTTTTAATTGCCTCCTGACCTGTGATAGGCCGCGCATGGACACGTCCCCTTAGCTGCAGTAGGAAAGACACTTCCCTGGCCAGAGCAAGCTCTTTTTCCGTTTTCCGTGGTCGAAACATCCATAAAATATAAGGTCCCAAGATAGGGGACGTATACGGTATTAAACTGAGAAGAATCGATACTGCACCGGCTGATGCTAGAGTATTTCCAAATGCATTCCGGCTGTTGTCACCACCACACACGCTAGCCCAGGGGGCACTCCTCTGGCTCTTCCAGCAAATCCCCTTCCTCCCAGCCTGCCCCCCCACCTACAGGCCCTCTCTACAAACAATTTATTCTTTGTTCTATCTTCTCTCTCTCTCTACAACTAATTTTTCCGGATAGCTGCCATATACGGTATTAAACTGAGTAGTATACATAGAAGACATACCACATTGATCAATCTCATAATTTACGACTGTACCGGTTGATGCTAAATTTTTAAGTTGGGGTCCTGTGTCGTCATTGTAACTACATCCGGTTGTTGTCACCACCACACACGCTAGCCCAGGGGGCACTCCTCTGGCTGTTCCAGCGAAACCTCCTTCCCCCCAGCCTGCCCCCCACCTACAGGCCCTCTCTACAACAATTTACCCCGGATAGGGGACGTATTAGATATTGTACTGATGTTTTTTTTGTTTCTTCTTTTAATTGCCTCCTTACCTGTAATAGGCAGCGCATGGACACGTCCCCTTAGCTGCAGTAGGAAAGACACTCCCCTGGCCAGAGCAAGCTCTTTTTCCGGTTTCCGTGGTCGAAAAATCCATAAAATATAAGGTCCCAAGATAGGAGACGTATACGGTATTAAACTGAGAACAACCGATACCATAACCGGTTGATGCAACAGTTTCTCCAAATCCATTCTGGCTGTTGTCATCACCACACACTCTAGCCCAGGGGGCACTCCTCTGGCTCTTCCAGCGAAACCTCCTTCCCCCCCACCTACAGGCCCTCTCTCCAAACAATTTACCCGGGTAGGGGGACGTATTAGATATTGTTACTGATTTATTTTT
>ONZH01005254.1:0-40052 GCA_900303285.1 Rhinella marina
TACATATAACTGAGAAAAAAAACGTAGTCTTTAAATGGCGGCTATTTTACTGCAAACCACTACATTTTCCAATGGACTGTAGTACATATAACTGAGAAAAAAATGTAGTCTTTAAATGGCGGCTATTTTACCGCAAAACACTCCATTTTTCACTGGACTGTAATACATATAACTGAGAGAAAATACGTATTTTATAGAATGACGCTGCTGTAGAGCACACTAGAGAATTGTTCACTGGACTGTAGTACATATAACTGAGAAAAAAGCGTAGTCTTTAAATGGCAGCTATTTTACCACAAAGCACTCCATTTTTCACTGGACTGTAATACATATAACTGAGAGAAAATACGTATTTCTAGACTGATGCTGCTGTGCAGCACACTAGAGAATTGTTCACTGGACTGTAGTACATATGACTGAGAAAAAAAACGTAGTCTTTAAATGGCGGCTATTTTACCGCAAAACACTCCATTTTTCACTGGACTGTAATACATATAAATGAGAGAAAATATGTATTTTATAGACTGACGATGATGTACAGCACACTAGAGAATTGTTCACTGGACTGTAGTACATATATATGAGAAAAAAACGTAGTCTTTAGACTGTGGCTATTTTACTGCAAACCACTCCATTTTCCACTGGGCTGTAGTACATATAACTGAAAAAAAAAACGTAGTCTTTAAATGGCGGCTATTTTGCCACAAACCACTCCATTTTTCACTGGACTGTAGTACATATAACTGAGAAAAAAACGTATTCCCTAGACTGACGCTACTGTACAGCACACTAAATAATTGTTCACTGCACTGTAGGATATATAACTGAGAGAAAAAACGTATTCCCTAGACTGACGCTACTGTACAGTACACTACATAATTGTTCACTGGACTGGAGTACATATAACTGAGAAAAAACGTATTCCCTAGACTGACGCTACTGTACAGTACACTACATAATTGTTCACTGGACTGTAGTGTATAGAAATGATAGAAAAAACGTATTCCCTAGACTGCACTACAGATCCCAGCAAGCCAAGGTACAGCAGCAGCAGCAAAAATGAGTACTGAGAGGACTTTGGGCAATTTCTTTTGGGTCTGTGTGGACCACGTGCTGTCCCTTCTACCACCAGTGCACAGGTGGAAACAAGATGGCGGTAGCTGCACTACAAGTCCCAGCCAGCAGCCAGGAGAAGACCAAAAAAAAAAAAAGGTGCTTGTAGCCCTTAGAAGGGCTGTTGGGTTCTTTGTGGTGATTCCTGCCTAACCAACATCTAAATTGAGGCCCTAACACTCTCCCTGACAGACAGCAGCTCTATCCCTAATGTCATGCAGGCGGCGTCTGATGCGAGCATCGCGGGACCAGATTCTTATATTCCCAGGTCATCTGATCTGGCCAGCCAATCCTTGCTATAGACTTGTAGGGGCCCCATTTGATGCTAGGAGGTACCAAAGACTCTCTTGCGTGTTGATTGGCTGAGAAAAGGCGCCTAACATGCAGGAAGAGGAAGGTGCCATTTCCTTGAGGATCGCGATATGCTCGCCCGAGTAGCGAGCATATACGAATACCCTAATGCTCGAATGAGCACCAAGCTCGGACGAGTATGTTCGCTCATCTCTATTTATTATAAGTCATGCTTTCAGTGTTTGCGTGTGTCTTTATGCATAGAGTAAACATATAATGTTTGCTTTTACATGTCAGCCATGGTAATATGCGCCTGCAATTTATTTCATTTTTTTAAAATTATTTTTGCATAGGTATCTTCATCAAGCATGGTATTTACACATTTCCCACTCTTGACTGATCTGGGCTTGGTATTAAAATTCATTAGTGTTTTTTGGTCATTAACCTGAACTGTCCAATATTTCTACGGTATATTTTTCTATTTAGTATTATTATTATTATTACCTGTACATACAAGTTAAATATTTTTTGCTATTTTGTATAATATATTGGGCAGTAAGAAACTCTACTCTGTAACTTCCTTGTAACTAAATTCCTGTTAGTTGTCCCCCTCCTTTTTTAATACAACAAATGTCCAGAGCACACAATTGATTTGGTGAAAGCAAAACAGTAACAATATGTTCTGATGACAGCTGATTTACTTGTGAGATCTGTTGTAACAAAATGTTGTTAATGATTGGAACAGATGGACAGAAATAAGGCAGAATGCTAGAATGTGAAAGAATCGAAAGGTCAACATGAGCATGCTAAATGGTTTTTAAGGATTGTCCTGGCCATTTACAATAAACAAAAGGGACATGATGTCCAAAAATGAATATCTAGAGTGTCTGGCAAAGTCAAAGTACTCTCAACTATCTCAAGAAATAGTAACATAGCATAAAATACAGAGGGACATTTATCAAATATGCTATACAAATGTCACAAGCGTGAAACATTTTGTGCATTTTTGTGACTTTTGGTGTAATTTGATGATTTGATGAGCTTCGCCACTTTCAAAAGTGGAATGAAAAGTTGATTGGAATTAGAGATTAAAACATGGTTATGTATCATATATGATGTTTTTTAAAATGTCTCAAAAAAAGTTGCATCTCCACTCCAGGCAAAACCACATCGCATTTGGGCCAAATTTATTACAACTAAGCAGCACATCATAAATTTGGGGAAGCAACACAAACCAAGACACATAACTGGCACCAAAAACATCGCAAATGATAAATTCCCCTCATAGTTAATAAATATACAAAATTTACATCTACATCTTGATGATTATCTTATGTGTGTGCATTGATTTGCTAAAATGACTTAAAGGGGTATTCCGGTTACCATAAATATAACTTATGCTTTAGACTAATTCATCATCAATCATTACCTAATATAATGTCAATTTCACATATTTACCATTCAGTAGTTATAAAAGTAGTTTTCTTCCTCTGCTACACACTGTGTTTCCTCATAAGTTACCATGGCATTGACCTGTAGTTCTGAGCCTTTATTAGGTCAAGCATGCTCATCTATCATGGGGGAACAAGTGAACCCTGAATTTCACCCGCACTTCTGTTCTTGCCTACTTTCACGACCGCCCTAAGTGCCAGACCATAACTGGTCGAGGGACCGTGCTTATTTACGTTCTGAAGCTTACCAGGGAAAGCAGAGGCAAAAGACAATAAACAAAGCAACAGGCAGACACACAAATCCTGAGAAAAACCCAGAACTAAAGTACTTAGAGTCAAAAATACCAGGTCAAAACTAAGAGAGAACAATTAAGCCAAATGAAAAAGTAGATCACTAGACAATACAAAGCTAAGGTCATACACGAGCAGTCCAAATATGTCAGGCAGAAGCAAGTCCAAGAACCAAGCCAGGGTCAAACCAGGAGATGCAGAAAAGCCAAATCAGAATCCCAGAATCACCAGGGGTCACGTGACATATGACGTCAGAACACATGACATGGGAGATCAGACTATCTCTGGAAGCCAGCAGGTACATGGAGAATTGCGTCTCCCGGCACAGGTTGTGACTAGGGATAAGCAAATCGACTTTGGATGAAACATCCGAAGTCGATTTGCATAAAACTTCATTTTAATACGGTACGTAGCGAGCGTTCCGTACAGTATTAGAATCTATTGGCTCCGATGAGCCAAAGTTATTATTTCGCAAAGTCTTGCGAGACTTTGCATAATAACTTCAGAAATTGAGTTATACTATCTATCTACAGCAGGCATCCCCAAAATGCAGCCCTCCAGATGTTGCAAAACTACAACTCCCAGCATGCCCGGATGGCCTACAGCTATCAGCCTATAGCAGGGCATGGTGGGAGTTGTAGTTTTACAACAGCTGGAGGGCCGCAGTTTGGGGATGCCTGATCTACAGTATCTATCTATCTTATCACAATGTAATTTCTGATACTAAATGTTATTTATCAACAATACCATGAACTTTCAAGGGATACCCATATACAGATGCAGCCGAGCTAAACCTGATCATTAACGTGTTACGTAAAGAATGGCAAGAAAAAGATTTCAATGGATCTCAAAGGCTTTTGTCACAAGATAACCAAGATTACACTGTGCCATGCATTATCAGAGTCAAATTTAGCTCAGCTACATATTATATTTATATAAGACAGTGGTCGTGAACCTATGGCCCATGTGCCAGAGGCAGCACTCAGATCCCTCTCTGTGGGCACCCACACCGTGGAAAAAGTCTATGGTGTACCAATATGCCGTAGACATTTCCTGCCATTTAGCGCAGGGAACACTATAAACAGGACAGGCAGCTCATTGAATGTAAGCAAATTATTATAGTAACATAGTAACATAGTTTATAAGGCCGAAAAAAAGACATCTGTCCATCCAGTTCGGCCTGTTATCCTACAAGTTGATTCAGAGGAAGGCAAAAAACCCCTGAGAGGTAGAAGCCAATTTTCCCCACTTTAGGGAAAAAAATTCCTTCCCGACTCCAAGCAGGCAATCAGAATAACTCCGGATGTACCTCAAAATGGTGCCAATAAAAAGCACAGCTTGTCCTGCAAAAAATAAGACCTCACGCAGCTCAGTCTACAAAAAAATTAAAAACTTATCACTCTTACAAACCATGACAAAAAATTCCATGTTAGAAAATGCAGATGCTGCTCCTCCCCTTCTGAGCCCTGGCGTATCCCCAAATAACAGTTTACAACCACATGTGGGGTGTTTCTGCAAACTGCAGAATCGGGGTAATAAATATTGAGCTTTGTTTTGTTGTTAACCCTTGATGTGTTACAGGAAAAAAATGATTAAAATGGAAAATCTGCAAAAAAAGTGAAATTTTGAAATTTCACGTCTATTTTGCTTTAATTCAACATTTCTAAAACCAGTTTTGAATAGTTTGAGGGGTGTATTTTCTAAAATGGGGTCATTTATGGGTGGTTTCTATTATGTAAGCCCAAAAACTGACTTCAGAACTGAACTGGTCCTTAAAAAAGTTGATTTTGCAAATTTGCAAAAATTGCGTCTAAAATTCTAAACCTTCTACTGTCCTAAAAAAATAAAATGACACTACCAAAATGATGCCAACATAAAGTAGACATATGGGGAATGTAAATTAAAAAGGATTTTATGGGGTATCACTATCTGTCTTAAAAGCAGAGAGATTGAAATTTAGAAAACAGTGATTTTTTTCAAATTTTCATTAACTTTTGGATTTTTTAATAAATAAAATTAAAACTTATCGACTCAAATTTACCATTAACTTGAAGTACAATGTGTCACGAGAAAACAATCTCAGAATCGCTTGGATAAGTAAAAGTGTTCCAAAGTTATTACCACATGAAGTGACACATGTCAGATTTGCAAAATTAGGCCTGGTCAGGAAGGGGGGAAATGGCCCAGAGCTGAAGTGGTTAAAGAACATTTTAGGGTTAGTTTTACTCTCTTTGGCGATTAATCTTTCGGTCTCTAGTTTGGCTGCTTTTATTTGTCTTTTACATATTCTATTTTTTTCCTATATAGTCTATAGTTTTTCAATGCTTCCTCGCCACCCTCCTGTTTTAGTGATTTAAATGCTTTCTTTTTGTCATTTATTGCTTTCTTTACAGTTATATTTATCCACATTGGTTTTTTCTTGTTTCTTAACCTTTTATTCCCATAAAGTATGTACCTCTCACAATTAGATATTAGAATGCTTTTAAAAATACATATCCCATTTTGTGGCTGTATTTTTATTTTTGAGGACTTTGTCCCAGTTAGTTAGACTTATGGCCTCTCTTAGTTGACTAAATTTACCTTTTTTGAAGTTTGGTATTTTTGTTTCTCCCTGAAGAAACACTCTTTTAGAAGTCAATTGGAAGGTTATTATTTTATGGTCACTATTTCCCAGGTATCCCACAACCTGCATATCTGTTGTTCTGTCAGGTCTATTAGTTAATACTAATTCCAGTATAGCCGTCCCTCTAGTCAGGTCCTGAACCAGTTGGGAAAGGTAATTGTCTTTGCTTATTGCCAAGAACCTGTTTAATTTATGAGATATACAGGTTTCAGTTTCCCAGTCTATATCTGGGTAGTTGAAGTCCCGCATAATAACGAGCTCATTATTATTTGCCGCCTTGTTTATTTCGTTTAGAAGTAGATTTTCTGTGGACTCTGGTATATTGGGTGGTTTATAATATACTCCTATTAGTATTTTATTATTGTTTTTGGCTCCATTTATTACTACCCACAGTGACTCCACATCTTCATGTCCCTCACTTATATCTTCCCGGAGTGTGGGCTTTAGAAAGGACTTTACATAAAGGCAGACCCTTCCCCCTCTGTGGTTTTGGCGATCTTTTCTAAACAGACTGTAATCCTGTACTTTAACTGCCCAGTCATAGCTATCATCCAGCCATGTCTCAGTTACTCCCACTATGTCTTAGTCCTCCTCACACATCACTAATTCCAGTTCACCAGTTTTATTAGTTAGGCTTCTGGCATTAGTGTACATATAGTTAAGAGGTATATGTATATTTTTTACCCTACACCTTTCCTTCTGAACTGTTCTAGTTCCTCCTTCCATTCCTCCCCCAGTTCCATTACCTTGCCCCAGGTCTCTATCTGCACTGTCTTCCCCTCCTATAATGTAGTTACCCTCCCCCCAAGTCCCTAGTTTAAACACTCCTCCAGCCTTCTAGCTATCTTCTCCCCCAAAACAGCTGCCCCTTCCCCATTGAGGTGCAGCCCATCCCTACGATAGAGCCTGTAATCAACAGAGAAGTCGGCCCAGTTCTCCAAGAACCCAAATCCCTCCTTCCTACACCAGTTCTTGAGCCACTTGTTTACCTCCCTAATCTCCCGCTGCCTTTCTTGTGTGGCTCGTGATACAGGCAGTATTTTGGAAAACACTACCTGTGAGGTCCTTGCCCTAAGCTTATGCCCTAAATCCCTAAAATCATTTTAAAGGACGCTCCACCTACCTCTAACTTTGTCATTGGTTCTGATATGGACCATGACTGCTGGATCTTCTCCAGCCTCTCCCAGTAATCTGTCAACCCGATCCGCGATGTGCCGAACTCGAGCACCAGGAAGCCAACACACCATTCGACTATCCCGGTCCTTGTGACAGATTGCCCTCTCTGTACCCCTAATAATTGAGTCTCCCACTACCAGAACCTGTCTGGCCTGCCCTGCTCTCCTGGCCCCTGCTTACTGGAGCTGACATTCCCCTGACTGGCAGAGGAAGTGTCCGGCTGCAGCAGTGCTCTCCCTGAAGTGGCATCCCCCTCATCTGCCAAACTTGCAAACTTGTTGGGGTGTGTCAGATCAGGGCTAGCCTCCCTGGCACTTTTCCCTATACCCTGCTTTCTAACTGTTACCCAGCTAGCTACCTCACTTTCCTGAGCCTCCTCACTACCATCCTCCCCCACATCTACGCCATAGAGTGCTTGCTCAGTGAGCAGCAAACTCTTTTCCAGATTTTCAGCACTTCTCAGTGTTTAAAGGGAACCTGTCACCTCCTGTAGGGAAAAAAAACTGTTAGCAGTACCTTAATCTGGTGGCCAGGGTGACGCTAAAGAAGGTCTTGATAAGGAGAAGAGATTCCTGTAAATAGAAGAAATTGATGTTTTAATCCTGTTCAGAACGCTGACTTGACTCGGCTTGAAGTCAAGGGGGCAGCGGCTAGCCAAGAAAACCACTCCCCCTGGTCAACTTGAATGACAGTTGCCGTTGGGCCGGGGATCGCGCAATTCTCGCGCATGCGCGGTGCGCAATTTCTCCCTGCGCGATCCCGGCCCCGGCTCTTCACTTCTGCGGCGCTTTTGTCCCTACAGCGCATGCGCTGCAGAAGCAAGCGAGCGCGCTTGCCAGAGCGCGCCCGCCCGCCGTCCCCGCGCGCTCGCTTGCTTCTGCGGCGCATGCGCTGTAGGGACAAAAGCGCCGCAGAAGTGAAGAGCCGGGGCCGGGATCGCGCAGGGAGAAATTGCGCACCGCGCATGCGCGAGAATTGCGCGATCCCCGGCCCAACGGCAACTGTCATTCAAGTTGACCAGGGGGAGTGGTTTTCTTGGCTAGCCGCTGCCCCCTTGACTTCAAGCCGAGTCAAGTCAGCGTTCTGAACAGGATTAAAACATCAATTTCTTCTATTTACAGGAATCTCTTCTCCTTATCAAGACCTTCTTTAGCGTCACCCTGGCCACCAGATTAAGGTACTGCTAACAGTTTTTTTTCCCTACAGGAGGTGACAGGTTCCCTTTAAATCGTCCAGTTAGATACACAATGTGCGAGTCCAAACGGGCAATTTGCTCACATTTTGAACAAATATATGCACCCTTAAACGGCTGTTCCAGGACTGAATACATCAGACAAGATGTGCACTGGACTGCTCTGTCAATAATGAAAGACATACTAATGGGGATTACACAAAACGAGAGAAAAAATACAATACAGTGATATGAAACTTACTTACTGTAGTCTCCTTTTAAAGTCCCCAAATCACGTAATCTAAAGTAACACACTTAATTCAAACCCACACTTAAAAATCAAGCACGCAAACGCTCAAACTCACGTTGTGTCTCTGCTTTTATAAATGCAACACTCTAACCAGTCTACTTTTTTTCCTCTGGATTCAAAGGACTGAACTGCCCTCAAGACTGGCTATTTAACTTCTCCTAATTAGATAGCCACACCCTAATTACTCACCTAGCTAAATGATAAAGTACATGGAAGATATATCATATTGGTATTCAGGTTAAATTGCCATGTTGGCACTTTGCAATCAATAAGTGGGTTTTGGGTTGCAGTTTGGGCACTCTAAAAGGTCTCTAAAAGGTTCACCATCACTGATATAAGGTCTCTAGTCCAACATTTTGAACCTCTAATGTAGTAATTCAGTCACAATGCCTTTCATCTCCCATATACTGTCCTCTCCCCACAGTAAGTAAAGGGAAGTTGGAGGATATATAAGTTAACCCTAGTGTCACGATTCAGGGAACAGTGCAGCCCTGAGCTCAAACCCTCACCCCTATCCCTACCTACTTGCAAAGTGCGTCCTAAGCGACGGTGCACAACTGGATGGCAGTCACTAGCTTACGTACGTGCTGGGGCTTGAGGGGAACAACGGGAGAAAACAACAGACAAAGACAGAACACACAGACACAAGAATATTACCAGGCCGAGGTCAAGAGCCAGGAGGTCACGTCAAAACCAAGGGATAACACTAGAGCGGAGTCAATACAAGACGAGATCAGAAGCCGAGAGGTAGCGTCAGTAGAAGGAGCTAAAAGAGGACGAGGTAAAACACTAGCCAAAGTCAGGAGCCAAGAGGTCACATAGTACAAGGTGAGATACAGGGACAAGGTCAAGTACAAACTGGGGTCAAAACAGAAGTCACAAAAACAAACAACGCTGGTGCAGGTAAGAAGACCAATCACAGGCAACCAGTGACCAGCAGGCTGCCTGTTTAAATAGACCCAGAGGCTTGGTCATGTGACGTGGCCAGCGTCATGTGACCCACATCAGTAACATCAATACACCTGAGCGTCGACTCATGGACGTCGACGCTCAGCTCCCCTGCTGCTCGTTTCCTAGGGGATGGAGGACGCTGGCCGCGCTTGTGAAGCGTGCGACCCCGGTCCTCCCCTCCTTTTGGTTGCTAGGGAGACGAGGACTCTGTCCGCATCCAAGGCCGGCTCCTCCTCCCTCATATGTGGGATGCCGCTAGTGCTGCAAGGAAGGAGCACGTCGCCGGCTCCTCGTTACACATAGGTTTCCTGTGAAATTAAATAATGTAACGAAATGTTAACGCTTCACCAAAAACATAGGGAAAGAGAGAAATGTTGGATAAGGTCTCATTCACACAACCATATAAAGATCCTTACCAGCTCTGTATGGTACAGATCTGCATTGGGAAGTTGTCTATTCTATGTGTTTTTCTTTTGTATACAGATTGTGCTGTCATATAGACGAGAAGGAGACAGATTCCTTTACATGAAATATGAGTACCAATCTCCTTTCAATTAAGTCAAAACAAAACTGAAAGAACATATGGTTTGCAAGAAATCATTGTAGGGCTACTGTAGGTGCTATACAGTTTAAGCACCATTTTTTACCTTAATAGTGCTTCAATAGAAAAACAGATCAAAAATTATCTTTTCTGTATGTTTTTATACTGTACTTATATGAAACTCATACAGACCAAAAACAATAATTGTACTGAACGCCATATGGAAACATACAAACATTTTACGGTACCACATGAAATCTCAGTGGGGCCATTTCTGTTTCCATGCACAGTGGAATATAATACCATATTTTTCACACGATTGTGTTTGTGAGGTCTAAATGGGAACACATTAATAGTGCCATGGAACTAAGATAACTTTGATGTAAAGTTTTGGTGTATATAACAGGAGAGAATAAAATGTATTAAAATTAATATTATCAACCTCTTGGACCTGTTGGCAGCTAATCACATTTTTATAATTTATACCATATTACTAAGCATTTCTTTTAATCCAAACTGAATTCTTTGGGGCTTTTTAAGATATATTTTAACACATATTTATGTATTTAGTATCACATTAAATTATGTTTACAGCATCTGGGATTTCGAGTCTAAATTTCCAGAAGTTTAGTTGTAAAAAAGCAGGAGATTTTAAAGTTGAAAACAGACAGCGCATTTATTGGATGTTGTAGTAGACTGGTAAAATTTTCCTATCCTTGGGTGGGTGCCAGAGAAGCTGTTACCATACTAAATTAGGTGTTTAAAGTACTGTGGTGGATATATCTTTCAAATGTAGTCAGTGGTTAAAGTTCACATTACAGTACTTTTGAAGTGAGTCCTTAAAGTCATGAAGTGTCTTAAAGTTCAACTACTATAAATATATAAGTATACTGGTAAAAGTTTTTGAAACAGTTAATTTAATACAACAATATATTAAGTGTATGTATATATATATATATATATATATATATAACAAAGGCTGTACTCCAAAGAATGGCGAAAAAAAATAAGTTGAGTCCTTTATTCACCCATCCTACTGCTGCTCCTTGCTATTCTTTGAAAACCAAAATTGAATAGATAATGCGGGATATAATCCATGAAGTACACTAAGTAACAAAGGACCAAAGGAAAAAGGCGTAACTCCTAAAATCACTAACTTTATTCATACAAATATAAAAAGCTCAAACGAGTAAGAAACGTGTTACCAAAAATGTAAATTAATATGGGTGAAGGTAGGAGTAGAAAGGGGACAGTCAAACACTTTCCCTGGACAGTCAAACACTTTCCCTGTAGAACCTAAGCCTAGGGCCACCCCCTAATGGTGGAGGTTCCCTGTCACCAAACCTAACCTACAGCACCCTAATAAATACCCTACAAAAAACAACAAAAATAAATAAGCAGATACAGATCCCTGCACCCCTTGCTATTCTTTAAGGCTAAGATAGTTCTTAATTACATTGGCTGTATATTTAGGGTTTTCATCCTGCTGCCAAACAAATTTAAACTATTAACAGTCCTATTTTTTAAAGCATTCTTACTTTGCAGCATTTTTTCCACACCTGCCTATATTCTGTTGATCCTTTTTTTTAATGCACCTTTAACTGGCTTTACATATTCTTCTGGTCAAAATTAGAAAAACATTGAATGAATTTATACTTAAGGGCTCTAGGTGGCCAAAACATTTAAAACGTTATATTCTTTTAGGCAAATTCTCCTAAACCTCAGGCCTGGCTAGCAGGCTTGTGGCCAGACGATTTTCATTTTCAAAACATTCACATCTAATAAACTGCACAAAACTAGTGAGAAAAAAAAAAACTAGGCAGGAAATGGTTCTGTTGCCGTTATTACATCCCATTGCCTGTGGCTTGCTTTGTTATGAATTTTAACTGTGTAAATATGACGTATATGACATCAGAATTTAATCTAAAGCTACTAGGTGGAGATTGAGTGTGACTTTATTGTTAGGGCTAAAATCAACTGGGTGCTGACAGATTTCAAAAGTCACAGCGCAAAAGCTTGAAAAGTAAAAGCTCAGACTGATAAGCTGTTCCTTGATTGACAACTCTAGGTTTGACTGCGACTATTGGAAACAGTTGGGCATAGAGGAAAAAAAGGTTTATGTTATAAGGAGCTATACTGGGAAATGGAGGTGAATTTATTGGCTGATTCAGTACAAAAACCTAAGAAAAAACAGGTGTGAGGTTTATAAAACTAGGACGGTTTGTTGTTTGTTAGTCATGCCGAGGTTTTCATTTTAGTAATTTCTTTAGTATAGAGAAAATTAATTGGTGCAATGAGTTCTAGGTTATCATTTGCCAGACTGAGCAATGGATGCATTTATACCTAATTATACAAACACATGGTCTCTCAAAGTAGTAATAAAAGATGCTACAGTTCTAACCAATGCTGATCGCTCTTAAAGTGACTTACTACAATAATCCAGTTATTCATAATAGAAATATAAAATGTAGGTTAACCAATTCAACCACAAGGAAACATTTAATTCACAAAGTGTATATCACTACGATATCTGCACCATAAACTTTTATAGACATAGATGGAATATCGCTTGGCCAAAAGACCATTTCAGCTGTAGCATCATCACACTGAGATGGGAAACATACTCTGTTGTGGCAAAGTGTTAAAATAAAGCAATACCCAGGGGATAAATGAAAGTGCTATGGTTCATCTTCTGCATATGAATAACAACCCATGAATGCAATATTCATTTCCTAAAGTGGGCACAAAATGAAACCTCATATGAAACCTTAAACGCGTTATACCTTCCTAGTTTCTGTGGTTTAACTCATTGGTATATTAGGATGTAGCTAGATTTCTATTAGGCAGCATAGTTTTACAAGACGGGTTATAGGTCCGCATATAAATCCTCAACATTTCTATTGATATTTTCCAAATATGCAAGCAGACCGTGAAAAGGCGAGCTAATGTTACTTGTATTTGGCTCCCTTTGTAAGAAAAACACAGAACTAGGCAGATCCTAACTTTAAAGTAGCTTCCTGGTGATCTTGTGGTTTTGACTGGTGAAGTGATAAAATACAGATGATAGACAGCAAGTATAACTTACATTTTATTCATTTAAATCCTTGTATTGTCTATTACAGGAGTCCAGCGGGTGGTCCATCTCTGTGATTGACAACTATATTTGTATGCTTCCTTGTACAGGGAAGGCTGTCAATCATTGATAAGACCACCCACTAGATTTATAAGCATATTAGGTAGAGAGATTTGTATTTTATTTATTTAAATTCTTGTATTGTCTATGTTCAGGAGTCCAGTGGGTGGTCCATCTCTGTGATCGACAGCTATCTCTGTATGTGTCTTTGTACACGGAAGGCTGTCAATCACTGATAAAACCACCCACTGGATTTATAAGCATATTAGGTATAGAGATTTAAATTAATAATAACATATAATGAATACTGAATCATTTCCCATAAAACTGTATATCAAACTGCTCATCTCTTCCTGCTCTATAATATGTGGCCTGCAGGTCAAACAACATGTTCAATGTGACAGGTTTTCTACAATTCTTTCAAACAAGTATTGTATCATCCTGTGGATGTATGAATAATTTTAGAATAGGCAGAAGATTCTGTAAGTATATATGTAGCACATGAAGTAAACCAATTTAAATTTTATCTGCCTTGCTATGTTTGTATTCATAAATTACCCTTGATACATCTCATTTGCTTTCTTGTATTATTATTTTTATCTTGTATTATAAAAATAATTAAGTGAAACCCCATGTAATATTATCGAGAATGTTTGCACATTGTTCATCAGAAATATCTAGCGTTGGGAAATATTCAATTTTCAATAAGCATGGTTTTAAAAAGAAAGAATATGAAATCACATGACAGAATAACACTATAGAGGTAACTCTCAAGTAGATTTGATTTGACATTGCTAAGTGCATGACATTAATATGAGATTCCAAAGAAATCAATTACTACCATTGTTTGATACTTTAAAAATGCAAGACTTCTTATTGTAATTCTTAGCAGTGTTTCCAAGGGTACAATCCACATAGCATGATCCAGTGATAGAAAACATGTCACTCGAAATAAACATCCACCTTTATTCAAATATAGTTAACAGTACTGCAGTTGGCAAAGGATATACGCAGGTGATTCCACCTAAGGAAAGGCTATTTTGCATTCTTCAGCTCTTTCTCTCGGCTGTGTTGCTGTTAAACACATTGAAAAACTATAAATGCAGGGTTTTTATTTTCAGTGAGTGATCTAACAGAAGTCTTTTCTATTGTGGGATTATAAAATGAGGAGAGAAGCTGAAAAATGTCTTCCATCTGTACTCATTACCAGTTATATCTTCAAATGAATAATTATCTTCTTTGGCATCATTGGACAGGACCAGAGGAAGTTCCAACATGGACCATCCAGTCACCAGATGTATATAACTGTACATATATAGTGGGTCCAAAATTCCTACCTATTAGATGTTCACAAAAATCCTTAAACTTATATTCAGATACCAATTATTATAAATAATAAAAGATGACTAGAATACCACAGAGCCCAATCAATCCAGCATGTGAATTCACTGGGTCAAAAATATCCCAGCATAATGTTGCTGGTGTCCCATACATACTAAAGGGACAAACAGTACTACATCTTCATGATGCACCACAAATGATGGTGCCAAATGTTGTGCTTAGCCTCCATGTTGGTGTGTTTGTTTATCTGAATATTTTTTCTGGTGGGCCCTAGGTCCCCTAGTCTGACATTGTTCATTAGAAAGTCGTCTTAACATTGCTTACTTCCTTACTAATAGAAGAAACGAGGCGAAACATTTATCTGATACCAACAGGGCGAACCTTAAAGAAAAGTATAGAACATTTACCTACTTTTATAGTTAACCCATCCTCAAAGATCCATCGCCAGGTCATCACAAGGGTTTTATTTCTGCTTCAGAGAGGGCATTCACATCCCCAAGGTTCTCACTGACATAAAGACAAATAAGGAAGCAACTCTCTTTCTAAGCACCACACAATATGCCTGAGCATCAGTTTCTCCAGATACAGCAACCCCCGCAAGCTTCATGTTAATACACTTAAAGGGGTTTCTGGGATTTTACTACTGAAATTCAGTATCTGATTCCAATATCTGGGATCCACCACCGATCAGTTGTTCGAGAAGGCACTGGCGCTCCTGTAAGCGCTGTGTCCTTCTCGCATCTTACCAAGCACAACTCCATAAATTGTATAGCGGCTGTACTTGTTATCGTGCTCAGCCCCATTCACTTCTACTCACAGGAGCTCTGGTGCCTTCTCAAACAGCTGATCGGCAGGGGTCCCCGGCGTTAGACCCCCACGATCAGATACTGATGACCTATCCTGAGGATAAGTCATCAGTAGTTAAATCCCCTTTAATACAATACTCTTCAGGGAGCAAAATGTGAGGTGCCTTTGCTTACTTAGCTTTTAGGGAAAGCTACTGCATTCTGCAGAATAGTTCACTATTTTTGATAGTTTGTAGTTTAAGTTTTGTTCTGCCAGGAAGTCACTGGTGATCTACTTTTATAAAGAATAATAAAATAATCTGATGCTGGTGATCTATGTTTTGTTGGCTGTTTGACAGAGTATGACAATAATGTTAATATATGAGATGTGATGCAGACCACAATGACTAGGATTAATACATTGCATACGTAAGATCTGAAAGAACATAGATATTTTCAGACCAAAAAAAGGTATTCAAAACAATCAGACCTGGCTTGAATTAATAATCTTTCTAGGACTGTGCTTAGACATTTCCAACAAGATTACGGCTTTCTTTTGACATGTTTATCTACTACATTATCTGCAGTCAATTATGAAATGAAAATGTGAAGAAATCCTTTATAAATTATTTTTAAGACAAAGCAGAACAATAGATGATGGTATCTACAGTAATTGGTTTTATTGTTAGAGTCCTACAGTGCTTTTACATCTGATATGACACGGTGTTCAATTTCACATTCATGGTTTAATGCACATCATCCTGACATACTGCATATATGCAAAATTGCCTGACTCTGTAGAGATTACTGTATACGCCTACTAATTATAATGAAGTATTGATTAGATCATAAAAGACAGATGTCAAGCAAAGTCTAAAATACGGATAATCCAGGGAACACATAAAAAAATAAACAAAAACATTATACATAGTGCCATATACAATTAAATGGAATTAAATATATTTTTATGTATTGACAGCATTTAGTATCATTACATTAAACTGTATTTAAGTATTTGTATAAATGCAGAAAGGGATTCCAGCATGCAGCATTCCAGCAAAGATCATTGTAGTCCCAAAACACATAAGCAAGTACTATGCCTGATGCATATTGGATTTTATTGATGTTCAAATAAAGATGGGAGTTTCATCCGATTCTTCATGCTGGATTAATCTTCTGCATTTGTAGATGTGCTTGGCTCTCAACATTTCCATGCATAGCAGGTGAGCTGGACTTTCCATTATCATATTTAATACTCTGTTCATATTCATCAAAAACAAATGTATTGTGCAGCACAGATGTGTATTGGTTCTATCAGGTGCAAAGGTTGACCAGTCCAGTTTCTCTGTGGGTGCAAAATGCTCCAAATAAGAAGAACAATTGACTGTCATCCAAAAAAAGTTTTAATTACTATTGCAATTTAGTGCTTCCAGAGTGATCAGTGCTTTAGTAGCAATGATTCCTCTGGTGACGTTATATTGTATGCTGGCCGCATGTTCCAACCCTGTGGGACTGAGAAATTCAGGGCTTCCATGCAGTGCCATACATAGAGAAGTAAGGGCCCCAAGGATCAAACCAGGCCCCCCACACAGGACAGAAGGGTTTCTGCCTTAACCCCTTCCAATGACCCTTGGGCCATTTTTCCACTGCCTCATTTGCTAAAAGTTGTTCCTTTAGAGGGTAGAGGTAATCCCAACTGGGCCCCCTCTAGCCCTGGGCCCCATAGCAGTTGCATGGCCTGCCACTATGGTAGTTATGCCCCTGATTTCATGGCAGATGAAGGCATGGCAGTGGTGAGCATGTGCATTGATATTTGAGAGATGACAAAGCATCTATGTTTACACAGGACCACGTGGACTCCCTCCTTAGTACAGCCTCATAAGTTTTTATGCCATACATGTGCTTATGATATTTATAACACACAGATATGATTAGGATATAATGATAATGATGAATTGTGTATTATCAAATGCATTTATTTAGCTGGGGGTTTATGATGAATTGCACTTTATGGAACCATTATCATATGATGTATCCAATTGAGTTATAGGTCTACCAGGTTTCCATTTTGGTATTTTTGAAAGCAAGAACAAGCCCTTATGTATTGGGAAAAAAACAAGCAGCTTAGTTTTTAGGTTTTACTTTCTAAACTACAGAAGAAAATCATGTAGTCTCATGAAGCTCCTATGCTAAAACCTTCCATATCCATTGGGCATATAGTCTATCTCTCTCAAGTTCAATGTTATTGAGTTGAAAATGTACATTCTACATTCAGATCTTTGTATTCAAGAGTACATTATAATTATTGAGTGACCACTCAGCTCTTTAACATTAAAAGAAACCTTTGCATATGCAACAATATCGCAGGTTAACATCCAACCTTGTGTGCATAGCCTACCTAATCTGGTCAGAACTGTGAAAAGGACCATCTAATACTGAAATAATCATGGTGCAATGAATGGCTACAATATAAAGCATCTAATATTATCCTTTACTATTATTATGAATGGAATAAAATGGTGCTCACTGGGCATAATTAAAGAGGCTCTGTCACCATTTTGCAACCTATGTATTTATATACATAGGCATGTAGGTGTTGTAATCTTCTCCCCAGACATACCTTCAAATTGCAGAGCCAAGCAGCGATTCTTCCAGAAAAAGAACTTTTAGAAATATGTAAATGAGGTTTTAGAGCACCGGGAGGCGTGCTCTTTCAGTCTGAGCAGTGCTTCATCATTGCCCTGCAGCCTTTATCCCCGCCCCTCCTGTCTCTGATGGACAGCGCTAGACCAAAGTGAAATCTCGTGTCTGCGCAGTCGGAACTTCGCCGGCGCATGCGCTGTACTCTTGCAGTGCTGAACACTGCAAGCGCGTTCAATGTATTTCGTACGCGCCATCACTTCTCTGAACCCGGAAGTGACGGCGCGTTCGGAAGATCAGCTGAGCGGAGCAGTGCGTCTTCAGGGAGGATCGAGAGGTAAGTATTATGTCCTCCCACTACCACCAACGTAAATAGGGGGAAATTATTATTTATGTTATAAACGGGCACATCACACTGCCACCAATGTGATTCAAATTAAATGGCCAATAATGTAAACTTATGACTATTATAATTCAAATTAGCCACTGCCAACCACCAATGACTGTGGCAATTATTAGCCAAAAGGGCAACCGAATGTGCTGCTACAGCGGCGCGTGCGGTTGCCCCTGCCACTGACACCAATGATTTTGGCGTTCATAAGCCAAACGGCCAACCGCATGCACTGCTACAGCGGCGCATACAGTTGTCACTGCCACCAATGATTTTGGCGTTTATAAGCTAAACGGGCAACCGCATGCGCTGCTACAGCGGCAATTACTGCCGGCAATTATTTTGATGTTTATAAGCCATATTGGCAACTGCATGTCCTGCAATAGCGGAGCATGTGGTTGCCACTACCGACAATAAGTCCTCCACTTTCAGCCACATTAACAACCCCATGCGGTAGACTTTCAGTGCGTGCGGTTAACAAGGCACACAGCCGCAGAGTAAATGGGCAACATGAGGTACTTTGGCAACCCTATGTGCTACACTTCTAGTGTATGCAGTGGCCAAAGCACACAGCCGCAGAGTTAATATTCAACATGGTTTACTTTTGCGCTTGTCCTAGGACACTCCGGTGGACAAAGTTGGCATCACCATAGTTTAGTTTTTAATTACATCATATAAATATTATATTTCTTGGTATTATATAAATTTCACAAAACGACAGAATTTTTTTAAAAATATATATTGGAATATAAAATAATTTTAAAATGTTATTTTTCTTTCTTAATCTTTAAAGCATACGTTAAACAAGATACACAAAATTTTTAAGTGATGGCAGAGAATATCATCCAAAATCAGGTAATTTTAAAAAAGGATTATATAATTTCCATGTTAATGATTAACCCTTAGACTCCCAAAAAGTCGGGACGCAAGTCCCAGCGCCGTACATGTAGGTGGAGCTGCGCCCGCCTGATCAGAGGCGGGGGTCCGGCTGTGCCCAGGTGCCGGACCCCTGCTGAATGCGCCAGCATCGGTGAAAACACAGATGCCGGCGCATTAACCCTTCATGTGCCGCGGTCAGCGCTGACCGCGGCACATGTGGTGTGCGGGAGTTCATGCATTCAGGATGGCGAGCGGGGGGCCATCGGGTCTCCGCACTGCTGTGACAGGGACCTGTCTTAGGCATTGTCGCTGCTATCCCTGCGTGCCTGTGCGATCCAGCCCCCTGGATCGCACAGGAAGCAGGCTGTAAGTGTAATACACTGAGTAATACACTTACAGCCAATGCATTACAATACAAAAGTATTGTAATGCCTTGTAAAGGGGATCAGACCCCCAAAAGTTAAATGTGGAAAAAGTGGAAAAAAAAGTAAAAAAAATAAAGTTTCCTAAAAAAAATAATAAAAGTTTCAAGTAAAAAAAACACACCATTTTCCAAAAAAAAAAAGTTTTAAAAAATTGTAAAAAAAAGGTAAAAAAAAGATAAACATATTAGGTATCGCCGCGTCCGTATCGACCGGCTCTATAAAAATATCACATCATCCACCCCACCAAGTGAATGCAGTAAAAAAAATAAATAAAAAACGTGCCAAAACAGACATTTTTTGGTCTCCTTCCCTTACAAAAAGTGTAATAGCAGGCGATCAAAAAGGCGTATTTATCCCAAAATGGTACCAATCAAACCATCATCTTGTCCCGCAAAAATGATACCCTACCTGAGACAATTGCCCAAAAAATAAAAAAATATGGCTCTCTTAAAATGGCAACACAAAAAAAGATTTTATTCTGTTCAAAAATAAATCTAATGTGTGTAAATAAATAAGTGTAAAACTTTCAAAAAATAAAAAAGTTAGACATATTGGGTATCGCCGTGTCCGTAGCAACCTGCTCTATAAAAATATTACCCCCCCAGGCGAATTCTGTAAAAATTTTTTTAAAAAAACTATGCCATAACAGCCATTTTCTTTCACCTTGCATCACAAAAAGTGTAATACCACACGATCAAAAAGGCGTATTTACCCCAAAATGGTACCAATCAAACCATCATCTTGTCCCGCAAAAAATTAGCCCCCACATAAGACAATAGCTCAAAAAAATAAAAATCAATGGCTCCCGCAAACCAATCCATTAAAATCTGTGCTGTAAAATCCATATGGCGCTCCTTCTGTTCTGAGTCCTGCCATGTGCCCCCACAGCAGTTTACCACCACATATGGGGTGTTGCCATATTCAGGAGAAAATGGGTAACAAATTATGGGGTGCTTTTCTCCTGTTACCCCTTGTGAAAATGAAAAATTTGGGGCTAAAGCAACATTTTATTGGAAGAAATGAAACTTCATTTTCACAGCCAAATGTTTCCAAATTCCGTAAAACGCTTAGGGGGTCAAAGTGGCCAGTACCCCCCTTAATATATTCGTTGAAGGGTGTAGTTTCCAAAATGGGGTCAGTCTTTGAGGGTTTCCACTGTAGGGGTACGTCAGGGTCTCTCAATTACAACATGGTGCCTAAAAACTATTCTACCAAAATTTGTCCCCAAAATCCGTATGGCGCTCCTTTCCTTCTGACAACTGCCACAAACCCATAGAGACGTTTACCACCACATATGGGGTATTTCTGTAAACTGCAGAATCAGAGCAATGTATATTGAGGTTTAGTTTGCTGTTAACCCTTGCTGTGTTGCAAGAAAAAAAATTATTAACATGAATAATCTACCAAAAAAGTGAAATTTTGAAATTTCACCTCTATTTTCTTTTAATTCTTGTGGAACACCTCAAGGGTTAATAAAGTTTGTAAGATCAGTTTTTCATAACTTGAGGGGTGTAGTTTCTAAAATGGGGTCATTTATGGGGGTTTTCCATTAGGTAAGCCTCACAAAATCACTTTATAACTGAATTGGTGCTCAAAAGTATGGTTTGAGAAATTTTGTTGAAAATTTGAAAAATTGCTTCTAAACTTCTAAGTCCTCTAACTTCCTAAAAAAATAAAATGACATTTACAAAATGATGCCAACATAAAGTAGACATATGGGGAATGTTAAGTAATAACTATTTTTGGAGTTATTACTATGTATTTTAAAAGTAGAGTAATTGACATTTGGAAATTTGCTAATTTTTCAAAATTTTTGGTAAATTTGGGATTTTTTCATAAATAAGGGTGAAATATATTGACTCAAATTTATGACTGTCATGAAGTACAATGTGTCACGAGAAAACAATCTCAGAATGGCCTAGATAAGTAAAAGCATTCTAAAGTTATTACCACATAAAGTGACACGTCAGATTTGCAAAAATCGGCCTGGGATTTAAGGTGAAAAGTGGCTCGGTACTGAAAGGGTTAATGTATTATGTTTGTATATAAATCTGTTTGTTTGTTATTTTGTGTTTTTTCTTCACTGAAGGTTGAAGATACATATTCAAGAGAAGATAATTTTACCAAAACAAACACCAGATGTGGAACAAATTATGTTACAATCACATCCTAATGAAGACGTAGGCAGCTGCATATATAACCCAAACATTGATAATTAATTTTTGATAATTAATTTTTTTAAATTATTATATTGTAAAGCATGTCAATAAAACAAAATTAGTATTACATTTTTTAAATATAATAAATATTTATCATAAAATTTAGATAATATAAATAAAATTTCAAATAATCTGAAACATTAATTAACAATTTTAATAGTTTAAATTATGATACTTTATTTTATAAATAGAAATCCAATATAGCTAAATTTAGATTGTAAAAGCAACTTTTGAACTAATAAAATGTATTTACACAGTAACAAATAGTAAAGTATATTTTTTGTGTGGTATGGTCACCCACAACTAAATGATAATTAAGAACACTAATATAAAATCAAAATTAATACAAATTTGGAATATAAAATACATACAATGCAACGGCACACTGCGAACCAGATAAAGCACAAAATGCCACAGAGATATGAAATATTCTGGAGCTAATGCTATGTTTGTTTGGTTAATTAGAGATTCTTGGCAAATATATTTTGTACAAAATTATCTGAGCCCTTCCACCAAATCGTCAAGGTGATCTCTGTAAAACGGGAACCTAACACTATTTCCTACCTGTTATGTGCCAACCTTGGCTTCTGTATAATCAGGGGGTGTTTGGTTCCACATGCATGCTGGGTCCCTTCTGTCTTTTGCCATTTATAGTGCTTCAAAGGCCTCCACTAATACAGGGATGCAGGTACCAAGCATGCATGCCAAGTCCACTTGGCTTTATAGGTACACTAATTAAAATCAGCCTATGGGGCAGACGGGGCTAGTCAGGAGTGCATGACCAAATGGAGAAGCCACACCTCCAGTACAAACTTACAAAGAAAAAAAAAAAGGGGGATTTCAGTCAGCACATCCCAGTGCGCAGGTGCACGTTGCTATGGGTGATTGCACAAGGAAAGGAAAATACATACAATGCAACAGCACACTGCTAACCAGATAAAGCACAAAATGCCATAGAGATCTGAAATATTCTGGAGCTAATGCTATGCTTGTTTGGTAAATTAGAGATTCTTGGCAAATATATTTTGTACAAAATTATCTGAGCCTGTCCACCAAATCGTCAAGGTGATCTCGGTAGAACGGGAACCTAACACTATTTCCTACCTGTTATGTGCCAACCTTGGCTTCCGTATAATCAGGGGGTGTTTGGTTCCACATGCATGCTGGGTCCCTTCTGCCTTTTGCCATTTATAGTGGAACCAAACACCCCCTGATTATACGGAAGCCAAGGTTTGAGTCAAATATATTTGAAAATAAATTTGAGTCAATATATTTCACCCTTATTTATGAAACAATCCCAAATTTACCAAAAATTTTGAAAAATTAGCAAATTTACAAATGTCAATTTCTCTACTTTTAAAATACATAGTAATAACTCCAAAAATAGTTATTACTTAACATTCCCCATATGTCTACTTTATGTTGGCATCATTTTGTAAATGTCATTTTATTTTTTTAGGAAGTTAGAGGGCTTTGAAGTTTAGAAGCAATTTTTCAAATTTTTAACAAAATTTCTCAAACCATATTTTTGAGCACCAATTCAGTTATAAAGTGATTTTGTGAGGCTTACCTAACGGAAACCCCCCATAAATGACCCCATTTTAGAAACTACACCCCTCAAAATATGAAAAACTGATTTTACAAACTTTATTAACCTTTGAGGTGTTCCACAAGAATAAAAGGAAAATGGAGGTGAAATTTCAAAATTTCACTTTTTTGGTAGATTATTCATGTTAATAATTTTTTTCTTGCAACACAGCAAGGGTTAACAGCAAACTAAACCTCAATATACATTGCTCTGATTCTGCAGTTTACAGAAATACCCCATATGTGGTGGTAAACATCTCTATGGGTTTTTTGGCAGTGGTCAGAAGGAAAGGAGCGCCATATGGATTTTGGGGGCAAATTTTGCTAGAATAGTTTTTAGGCACCATGTTGTAAGTGAGAGACCCTGACGTAACCCTACAGTGGAGACCCTCAAAGAGTGACCCCATTTTGGAAACTACACCCTTCAACGAATATCTCATGTAATATTGTTATAGAGCAGGTTGTTACGGACGCGGCGGGACCCAATATGCCTAACTTTTTTATTTTTGGAAAGTTTTACACATTAGATTTATTTTTGAACAGAATAAAATCTTTTTTTTGTGTTGCCATTTTCAGAGAGCTATATTTTTTTTATTTTTCGGGCGATTGTCTCAGGTAGGGTATCATTTTTGCGGGACAAGATGACGGTTTGATTGGTACCATTTTGGGATAAATACGCTTTTTTGATCGCCTGCTATTACACTTTTTTTAAGGGAAGGTGACCAAAAAATGTCTGTTTTGGCACTTTTTTTTTTTTTTTACTGCGTTCACCTGGCGGGGTGGATGACATGATATTTTTATAGAGCCGGTCAATACGGATGCGGCGATACCTAATATGTTTATCTTTCTTTTTTATCTTTTTTTTACAATTTTTTTTAGCCATTGGAAAATGGCGTTTTTTTTTTTTTTACTTGAAACTTTTAGTATTTTTTTTTTTTTAGGAAACTTTATTTTTTAACTTTTTTTTAAACTTTATTTAACTTTTAGGCGTCTAATCCCCTTTACAATGCAGTACAATACTTTTGTATTGTAATGCATTGGCTGTAAGTGTATTACTCAATGTAATACACTTACAGCCTGCTTCCTGTGCGATCCAGGGGGCTGGATCGCACAGGCACGCAGGGATAGCAGTCATGATGCCTCAGGAATCGGGCTGCTATCGGGCTGCTATCCGAGCCATCAGGTCCCCGCTCGCCATCCTGAACTCTCTGAACTCCCGCACACCACATGTGCCGTGGTCAGCGCTGACCGCGGCACATGAAGGGTTAATGCGCCGGCATCGGTGTTTTCACCGATGCTGGCGCATTCAGCAGGGGTCCGGCACCTCGGCACAGCTGGACCCTCGCCGCTGGGACTTGTGTCCTGGCTTTTTGTGCCGTACATGTATGGCACTGGGAGTCTAAGGGTTAAGTGCATTCACTACTACATCCTCCAGGAAATCAACATTAAATTGGTCATACACAATGGGTACAATCCATTTCTTCTTCCCCTTGGGAATTGCCAGTTTGGTTCGTAATGAGCCTTTACCTGCTGTGTTTTTTTTTCCTACTTGCACAATTGCCTGGGCATGACCAACATTTTTATTATGAACTAGTGCAGCCAATTTTGTACGTGCCTCCATTGAATCTATACCAAAATGAATCCGCTTTGTGTGGTATTTGAGGGCCACACAAAGAGAATGAAAATTTTCCAATTGTCCTGTATGGCAATTGTGTGACAGATGTGCATGGTCGCTGAGAACCTGTTTATTGTTTTCTATTCTTTCAATGTTGGTAAATGGCGGTGTCTCCTTTTTTAGCCAAAAAGTTCTTCTTCAGTATCTTCTAATTCTTCATGCCCACACTTTGTATACAGTTTTCCCTCAAAATTGTGGTTGTCCACAATGTGGTGTAGCAGGGAAAGCCATTTTTCTTTTAGAACTTGTGGATCACTATTACAAGTCTGGATTGACCACCAGAAATGCAGGTAGATTTTTTCGATCCAAGGGGTAATCTCTTTGCAGAGTCTCAAACGGCTAGCACTTGTCAATTTTTTCTTCAATGATTTGGCATAGTTCCAAACATCGAACTGATGTTTGATTTTTGGGTACTGGGTGCATAGCAACTTTCTGATTCCCACATGTCGATCTGATGCAAAAATCTTTATAGTCAAACCTCTTTCTAATGTCCTATTTAAAACTTTCTAGAATCCAAATTTTTCAATGGCCACCGATGAAGAACATTGTGTTTTTTGCACTATTTCAAAGTCAATAATTTTTTCAGTCAGATTGTCCATGATGGTATATATGCAATATTTAGCACTGTGCCCAGGACTATCCCACTGGCCGTCACCTGAAATGCAAAGAGGTCTTGATTTGAAATCCTCCATATTTTTTTCTGTTTCCAATTTCCAAGCCATATCGATGGCAGGGAAAAGAAAGGAAGACTGGTAACGATAGTAAGTTTTTTCTGAAATATTTAATAGTCCCAGAATTTGAAACATTTCATGTACTTTTTGTAAATTTTGACGGTCAGAATGTTACCACTGAAACAACGGCCTATTTTTGGTTGTGTTTCACCTACTATAAAGTGATGTCCTTTTTCACATATGGCATAAATTGTGCATGAAGACCTTTCTATTTTTTTCCTTATTATTGAAATTGAACCTGCACAGTTAACCTGTCCCTGGCATTTGACATTCTTCACTATGGAGTCCAAACAGCTTTCGAATAACAAAAAATTCCTTTCCACAACCGAGTTCTCCCAATAATGCACTGTTTTCTCTGGATCCATGGTATTAAAAGATCTTTCTGTCTGTAGGTCAGATTCGTCAAGGGCCTACAATTCCGGAGTTTAGGAAGAGTTGATTGAGATGTCTAGGCCTTCAACATCTTGAGAGAGAGATGCAACATCATCAAACATGTCGTCCAACTGTATCTCATGTAATGGTACATTCATTTACTGTGACTCCATAATATTTTTTTCTGGTTCCAGGTTAAGGCATTTTATATGAGCTTTATTTTAACAGGAGAAAGGAAATCCGGTGGGCATAAAATATGAGTTATGGGTTGGTGTTGAATAGGAGTAGAAATCAAGTGTATATTGGAGACTTCCATTGTAGTTTGCCTTTGGAAACTTATTTTCCTACTTTTCTTAAGATTTTCCTCTATAATGCATCCATCCGCTGTGACAGTGGTAAAGACAGAGAGTACAGCATCGGGTCTAAGAACTTTGCTGCCACTTGATAAATCATAGGATTCGTCACTAAAATGCAAAGAGCAAAGCCAATATTTTTTATGGTTCAATCTCTTTTTATTAGTTTTATCACTTAAGAGACAAAATAAACATTACACATAAGTTCAAACAGAATAATATGTAAATCAGCAAAGCAAGAAACAATGCAAAAGAGTTACATCTGATGATATAAATGGCGACCACAGGGGTCTAAAGTGATAGTCATGGTGACTGATTACACCCAGGGCAGAGCGAGTGCCTCCATCCTACCATCTACTGTTTCTCTGCCATAACCTCTGGGTGTTATAAATAACAAAATACTAAGGAAAAAGTATGAACTATATGACAGTGGGGACAGACACATGAGGAATAAAGGGAAGAGGGAAGGAAAAAGAAGGCCCTAAGAAGTGATGATACCATTTTGTAACCAGTCCGAAAACTTCAATGAACTACGGAATTGTTGCCAGGGTTCCACAGCTTGCATATAAGGAGACAATCTATCCTGGTCTGTGGCTCTCAGTTCCTCGACATGAATGAGGACATCCAGGGCAGATGACCAAGTTATCCTCAGGAGATGATCAGGTGATCTCCATTTGCGAGGAATGATCTGTCTCATAGCTAAGATAAAGAGCCTGAGAGCACTTTTTTTAACCTGCTTAATTCTACCAGGAAAGATTGACAGCAATGCCACTCTAGGAGAAGCAGGTATGTTACTCCGGTAAAGAGTGTTGTACAAGGAGAAGATGTCTTTCCAAAGGGATGCCACTCCCTGACATTTCCACCATATGTGGAGCATACTTCCCACCTCACTCGAGCATCGCCAACAAGTGTTGGGAACTGAGGGATAAAAACGGTGCAGCTTTACCGGAGTCCTGTATCATTGTGTTAATATCTTATAGTTAAGCTCCTGTAGCCTACAGGATACTGAAGCAGTATGAGTGAACAATAGGGCTCTGTTCCATTGTTCAGCCGTTAAGGATTCACCTAACTCCTTCTCCCAAGCTACAATGTAGTTTGGTGCATGGGGAGCACAATTAATGGCTTTGTCCTCCATCTCTCCCTTAATATGTATGCTGTATAGGTGCATGATAGCGTGTCCAGGTGCAGAATCAGCCACGCACAGTTTTTCAAACTCAGTGAGAGACTTACACAGCTGCGGACCAGGTGCCAGGGACCGAATAAAACTACGTAGTTGAAGATAGGTAAACCATCTGCTTGGGGAATCCACCAAAATATGTGTGAGATTAGTAAGTGGGCGCATACCCCCGCTATCATACAGGTCTTGGACCCTAACAGGTTTCCCGTCCGGGAGGTTATGCATACGATGATCCCGTAAACCAGGTGGAAAAGAGACATGGGCAGGAACAACTGTGAGAGGACCCGGAGCAATCACCAGACCAGACGCAAGGGCGATTTCTGCCACGCCTTTGCTAAGTAGACCAGCAGAGGCGAGAGCTGGAGATTAGGAAGTAGGGATGGCTCCATCCAGAAGACTGCCAATACCTCTCGTAAGGCCTGGGCGTGTTCCAACTCTACCCACAATTTTGATTTTCTATTATGGAGCAAATCCAATACACATTTGGCCACTGATGCTCTATAATATAGGAGAAAGTCCAGAAGACCTACACCTCCCAGTCTTTTCGGACGGGTCAGGACTGTATGACTTATCCTAGCTCTTAAGCCGCTCCATACAAAGCGGGAGGCCATCTTCTTTAGCCGAGTGAAAAATGTGTATGGGATCTCACACGGGATGGTCTGAAATAGATATGAGACGCGGTAAGGTGTCCATTTTTAGCGCGTTTATCCGCCCAAACCAGGAAACCTGAAGAGGGGACCATGTCTGGAGATTAGCCTCAATGGAGCGTAGCAGAGGTTTGTAGTTAAGATTATATAAATGGGTTGGATTGGCAGGGATATGTAGGGATAGGGATATGTTGCTTAGACGGCCAAAAAGAGCGAATTCCTGGAGGACGGAGGGTAAACTAATTCTGGGAGAGGTAAGATATACCAGCAGGTCGTCCGCAAATAGGGAAAGCTTATGTTCCACGCTTCCTAATTGGAATCCCCTAATTGTTGCATTTGCTGTAAGGGCATTGGCCAGTGCTTCCATCACCAGAATGTAAAGAAATGGGGAAAGGGGGCATCCCTGACAGGTGCCATTCATTATGGGGAAAGATTCAGACAACAAACCATTTACTCTAACCTGTGCAGTGGGTGATGTATATAGAGCCAGAATCCTAGCTATCATTTTTTCCCCCACCCCGCTCGGGTCAACGTCCCTTTCAAGAACTGCCAGTTCACCCTGTCAAAGGCCTTCTCTGCATCTATAGCAAGAAGGCACAGCGGAGATTTCAAGGAGCGAGCTGTCACGAGTGGGCTTGCGCCTGGAATCAGACGCTCTGCGCGGCTTTCTAAGTGACATGTTTGACAGGCTTCCCTGTGGTTTGGGTGCTGTTCTCCACACCCCTTCCCCTCAGCTGTTGCCGCTTGGCAATTAGCTTTCTGCTATTTACCTCTTCCTCTCCCAGTATCCCTTGCGGGTTATATCTTCTACATCCCTGATTGAGAGTGGTGTGGATCTCGGCTGAGATCCAGTTGCTGAGTTCTACTTAAAGTTAAGTGTTTTCCCTTCCTTTGGTTATTCCCGTTTTGAGTCTCTTGTTCCTCCTTATGCTTGGAGGAACGGGTTACTCTCTTGTGTCACTAGACTGCAGGGTGATCTAGGGTTTATCAAGATTAGGTTCCTGCGTATGGGCTTTCCTACCACCCGGGTTAGCTCATACTGGTAGCCAGCTAGGGCCTAGTCTTAGGGTCCCCTGCAGGAGGTGACCAGTTCCCTGGTTTTGTCTGTTCCCATCCTTCTTACGCTCGGTGTGGCCTTTCCCCCCACACCAGAGCGTGACATTATAACCCGCCAACAAACAAAAATTTATGTCATTTTTGTGCTGACATGGATGCTATTGCTGCACTGGCTGAACGGCTGCAGGGACTCTGCTTGGAGGTGGCGGACATCCGCAACCAGATTCAGAGACCACCGGCTGGTGGTTCTGGGGGTGCTGAGTGTCAGGCCTGTTTGGAGCCTAAGGTCCCCCTCCCGGATAGATTTTCTGGGGAATGTGATAATTTTGTTCTATTTAGGGAGGCGTGCAAATTGTATTTCAGACTGCGGCCACGTTCTTCTGGTAATGAGGAACAGAAGGTTGGTGTGGTCATCTCGCTGCTTAAAGGGGATGCGCAGTCATGGGCCTTTTCTCTGCCGACCGGATCGCAGTCTCTCCGGTCAGTAGATGAATTTTTCAAGGCTTTAGGGATTATCTATGATGACCCGGATCGTATCTCCCTGGCTGAGACCCAGATACGTGACCTTTGTCAGGGTAAGCGGCCGGTTGAGACTTATTGCTCTGAGTTTCGGAGGTGGGCGACCAATACTGAATGGAACGATCCGGCTTTACGTAGCCAATTCTGTCAAGGTTTGTCTGAAAGGCTGAAGGACGCTTTGGCCTTTCAGGAAACTCCTGTGTCTTTGGAGGCCGCTATGTCTCTGGCTGTACGCATGGATAGGCGCCTGAGAGAGCGATCTAGGGGCCCCCGCTCTCAGGACATACTATCACATAGTGTACCGGCTTCTTATGACACTTTGGGTGAATATTCCCCTAGGTTGATGTCTGGGGATGAACCTATGCAATTAGGGGGAGCCACTCCTGTAGCCACCCGCAATCATCTTGGTAATAAAAAGGGTGTGTGTTTTTTCTGTGGTCAGAAAGGACACTTTATCAATGTATGTCCATGCTTTCTATCTCTAAAAGAGAGAAAAGAAAAGGGGGCGTTGAATTCTCATCTCACTCTTGGTGGAGTGGGTAGGGAGACTGAAAATGTGCATTTGTCTTCATCCTGCAGTACCCGTTTTCTCCTGACTGCCGAGGTGGCGCTAGAGTCAAAGGTTGTGAAAATTGAGGTGTTTATTGACAGCGGGGCAGGGGTGAACTTGATTGATGCTCAGTTTGTCCGTATGCATGGATTGTCACCAAGTTCTTTGGATAAGAGGATTTCTGTGTTTGCCATTGATTCTGCACCTCTCTCTCAGAAGTGTTTGTCTCAGATGGTGCATGATATCAAATTAAGAGTGGGTGAACTTCATCAGGAGCTTATTTCATGTTTTGTGTTGGAAGGTCTTCCTGCTCCTGTGGTTCTAGGTTTACCGTGGTTAAGCAAACATAATCCGTCCATTGACTGGCATACTAGACAAATTGTGGATTGGGGCGATTATTGTGTTGACAATTGCCTTAATACATCTTTTTCTGCTTTAACCACTAAGACTCTTCCTTCTTTTATATCGGATTTCTCTGATGTATTTTCTGAAGGTGGATGTCAGGATTTACCCCCTCACCGGGAATACGATTGTCCTATCAATCTTATCCCTGGAACAAAATTGCCTAAATCTCGGCTGTATAACCTTTCTGGACCTGAGAGAACGGCCATGAAGGAATATATTGCTGAGAGTTTGGCCAAAGGACATATTAGGCCTTCCAAATCTCCTGTGGCAGCAGGGTTCTTTTTTGTTAAAAAAAAGGACGGATCCCTTAGGCCATGTCTGGATTTCCGTGAACTCAATAGGATTACTGTCCGTGATCCGTACCCCCTTCCTTTGATTCCTGACTTGTTTAACCAGATTGTGGATGCCAAGGTGTTCTCCAAGTTGGACTTAAGGGGGGCATATAATCTGGTCAGGATCAAGGAAGGGGATGAATGGAAGACGGCCTTTAACACTCCTGAGGGCCACTTTGAGAACCTGGTCATGCCTTTTGGGTTGACCAATGCTCCTGCTGTCTTCCAGCATTTTGTTAATGACATTTTTCATCATCTTGTGGGGAGGTTTGTAGTCGTGTATTTGGATGACATACTAATCTATTCTCCAGATATTGTGACACATCAGGATCACGTGAGGCAGGTGTTACAGATCTTAAGAGATAATAAGTTGTATGCAAAATTAGAGAAATGTGCTTTTGCGGTACATGAGGTGCAATTCTTAGGATACCTGCTTTCATCTTCAGGTTTTCGTATGGATCCAGAGAAAGTCGGTGCTGTTCTGAACTGGGACCGACCTGAAAATCTGAAGGCTCTTATGCGATTTTTGGGGTTCACCAACTATTACCGAAAATTTATTAAGAACTATTCGACTATAGTTAAACCCTTAACTGACATGACTAAGAAGGGGACGGATGTCTCAGTGTGGTCTGAGGCAGCATTGCAAGCCTTCTCTGCTGTAAAGGAGTGCTTTTCCTCTGCCCCTATATTGGTGCAGCCAGATGTGTCACAACCTTTCATTGTGGAGGTTGACGCATCCGATGTGGGGGTAGGAGCTGTGTTATCACAGGGCCCGTCACCTGGTAAATGGCGCCCATGTGCTTTTTTTTCGAAAAAACTCTCTGCGGCGGAGAGAAATTATGATGTGGGTAACAGAGAGTTACTGGCCATTAAGTTGGCTTTTGAGGAATGGCGTCATTGGTTGGAAGGGGCGATTCATCCAATCACGGTATTCACTGATCACAAAAATCTGGCTTACCTGGAGTCGGCTAGACGACTTAATCCGAGGCAGGCCAGATGGTCTTTGTTCTTCACCAGATTCAATTTCATTGTCACATACCGTCCTGGGGTTAAGAATGTGAAGGCGGATGCCTTGTCACGTAGTTTTCCCGGAGGTGGTGATTTTGAAGATCCTAGCCCTATACTGTCTGAAGGAGTGGTGATATCCGCTCTTTACCCTGATCTTGAGGCTAAAGTGCTTGAGGCCCAGGGAGATGCGCCGGAGTCTTGCCCTTCCGGGAAGTTGTTTGTTCCTTCTGATTTGCGTTGTAAGGTGTTTGAGGAGCATCATTCTTCGGTGCTTGCGGGACACCCTGGGAGTAAATCCACTGTCGACCTCATCTCTCGTAGATTCTGGTGGCCAGGTCTGCGTAAGTGTGTTGAGGAATATGTGTCAGCCTGTAGTGTCTGCGCACGCTCTAAGGTGACACATACTCGTCCCTCTGGACCCCTACTTCCATTACCCATCCCGTCCAGACCATGGACTCACCTATCCATGGACTTCATCACTGATCTGCCTGAGTCGTCTGGTAAGACAGTTATTCTGGTGGTTGTAGATCGTTTTAGTAAAATGGCGCACTTTATTGCATTACCCGGACTCCCCAATGCTAAAACTCTTGCACAAGTGTTTGTTGACAACATTGTGAAACTTCATGGCATTCCCACTGACGTGGTCTCTGATCGTGGGACTCAGTTTGTGTCCAGATTCTGGAGGGCGTTCTGTACCCGGCTCGGGGTACAACTGTCTTTCTCCTCTGCCTTTCATCCCCAGACGAATGGACAGACTGAGCGTACCAATCAGAATCTGGAGACTTATTTGAGATGCTTTGTCTCTGAGAACCAGGAAGAGTGGTCCTCGTTTTTGTCTCTGGCTGAGTTTGCCATAAATAATCGCAGACAGGACTCCACTGGTAAGTCACCATTTTTTGGTGCATATGGCTTTCACCCGCAGTTTGGCACATTTTCTGGTTCTGATACTTCTGGTATTCCTGAGGAAGAACGTTTTTCGTCATCATTGTCTTCCATATGGCGAAAAATTCAAAATAACTTGATAAATATGGGTAACAAGTACAAACGTGTGGCTGACAGGAGACGCATGAATGGTCCGGACCTAAATGTGGGTGATTCTGTGTGGCTGTCTACTAGGAACATTAAGTTGAAAGTTCCTTCTTGGAAGCTGGGTCCAAGATTTATTGGCCCATATAAAATCACGGCCATTATTAATCCTGTAGCATTTCGTCTTGAACTTCCTCAGGCCCTGAAAATACATAATGTGTTTCACAGATCTTTGTTGAAGAGGTATGTTGAACCTCTGGAGCCATCTCCCTTGCCACCCGTGCCTGTCTTGGTGGATGGTAATTTGGAATTTCAGATTGTCAAGATCATTGATTCTCGAGTTCTTCGTGGTACCCTTCAATATCTGGTTCATTGGAAGGGTTATGGTCCTGAGGAGAGGTCATGGGTACCGGCATCTGACGTGAATGCCGGTCGTTTGATAAAAGCCTTTCACAGGTGTCACCCTGATAAAGTTGGTCCTGGGTGCCCGGTGGTCACCCGTAAAAGGGGGATAATGTCACGAGTGGGCTTGCGCCTGGAATCAGACGCTCTGCGCGGCTTTCTAAGTGACATGTTTGACAGGCTTCCCTGTGGTTTGGGTGCTGTTCTCCACACCCCTTCCCCTCAGCTGTTGCCGCTTGGCAATTAGCTTTCTGCTATTTACCTCTTCCTCTCCCAGTATCCCTTGCGGGTTATATCTTCTACATCCCTGATTGAGAGTGGTGTGGATCTCGGCTGAGATCCAGTTGCTGAGTTCTACTTAAAGTTAAGTGTTTTCCCTTCCTTTGGTTATTCCCGTTTTGAGTCTCTTGTTCCTCCTTATGCTTGGAGGAACGGGTTACTCTCTTGTGTCACTAGACTGCAGGGTGATCTAGGGTTTATCAAGATTAGGTTCCTGCGTATGGGCTTTCCTACCACCCGGGTTAGCTCATACTGGTAGCCAGCTAGGGCCTAGTCTTAGGGTCCCCTGCAGGAGGTGACCAGTTCCCTGGTTTTGTCTGTTCCCATCCTTCTTACGCTCGGTGTGGCCTTTCCCCCCACACCAGAGCGTGACACGAGCTTTATGAATCAAACTCATGGTCTTCAGGGTATTATCCCTGGCCTCCCTCCTGTTCTCTGTGAACCCACCTGTTCTCTGTGAACCCACCTGTTCTCTGTGGATACACCCTGGTATATGGGGGTGCAGGCGCAGAGCTAGTAATTTGCCGTATATTTTTAGATCTACATTGAGCAGAGAAATGGGCCTGTAACTGGCGCATAAGGAGGGGTCCTTGCCCGGCTTGGGTATAACCGTGATATGGGCCTGTAAGGACTGTTGGGTGAACTGGCAGCTCTCCGAGATGGCATTAAATGTTCGTAACATAAAAGGGGAGAGAGCCTCTATCAAGACTTTGTAAAAGCGAGGTGTCAGGCCATCTGGACCAGGACTCTTCCCAGACTTGAGATCCCTGACAATGGCCTGGAGCTCAAATAAAGAAAAGTCCCCTTCTATATCCAGAGAAAAAGAGGGAGGGATGCTCTTAGGTCCGAAGGTGTCCAGATATTGATGGATCTCTTCCAGAGAAGGGTTTCCCCCAACTGGAGGGCTGGCTCCTAAGTTATAGAGAGATGCATAATAGGAACGAAATTCAGACGTGATTTCAGATGGAGCCTGCATCACGCCCCCAGTAGATGTGAATATAGATGTGACATGGGAGAGAGGGAATCGCGGATGTAGCACTGTGGCCAACCACCTCCCACATTTATCCCCATATTCATAATATCCTTGCCTAATTTTGTCTCTAACACAGTACGCTTTTTGGTCTAATATCTTTAGGATCCGGTGGCGTACGTCAGAGATTTCCGCTTTGAGTTGGTCCGTCAGGGAAACCTTGTTGGCCGACTCTTTGTGGTCCAGTTCAGCAAAGAGGGTCACTAGTTTTTGTGATCTCTCCTTTTTGAGTCTGGCCCCATGAGAGATAAAAATTCCTCTCAGGACGCATTTCAACGCCTCCCACTGGATTGGTATGGCTGTAGTGTCATTTACATGGTTAGCAGCAAAGTCTAGGATGGTAGAGCGTATCTCTGACATACACACCGAGTCATTGAGGAGGTTGTCATTTAGTCTTAAGGTAGGATTGAGTAATCCATAAACTGGGGCATGATCTGACCAAATCCTGTTATCTATGGAGCACCGGGGATTAGTATCAAGAAGTTTCTGCGAAATAAAGAGGTGATCTAACCTGCCGTAGCTATTGTGGGCTGATGAAAAATGACTATAGTCCCGGACACCTGGATGCAGCACCCTCCAAAGGTCAATCAGATGGAGAGCTCGAAGACTGGACCTGAACACACGCAACGATGAGGGAGAGATGGAGGACTTACCCGAGGATGTATCGACTCCTGGATCCATCACCATGTTGAGGTCGCCACCTAGAATGATCTGTGAACCATCTGCAATGGTGAAGATGGCATCATGTATGGACAGCTTAAGAAAGTAGAATCTACCTCTGGGGTCTATTTGTGAGGACAAAATAGTAGGCCGGAAGGATTTGTGAAACGCAATAGACACCCCACCAGCCTTCCTGTCTGGGTTTGGGCTATGAAACCATTGGGTGTAGTATCTATTGGTACATTTAGGGATAGAGGAAGCCTTAAAGTGGGTTTCCTGGAACATGACAATCATGACTCTCTTCTTATGGAATCTATAAAGAATCTGGCTACGTTTTTCTGGAAGGTTAAGACCCCTAGCATTAAACGTACAGAATGACAGGTGTGTTGACATGTTGGTGAAAAATTGTTCGAACGTTGCCTATAAATATCAAGCTAAAATCACAAAAAGAAAGAAAAAGGAAGTAAAAGGATAAGGGAAGGATCAAGGAGAAAACACACACACAAGGGCACAAAGACGTGGAGACTGGGGGAAGAGTAGAAAGACACAATACAATGAGAAACCAAAAAGAGCTGGAAGTCAGCTCACTTAATTCTAATGTGACTTCAGTCACTAGATGCACTAAGTGCAAGAATCCCTAAGTGGGGGAAAAAGAAGTCAAGGGCGAATAGCAACCGTACTGGCCTCCGGCTATGGCCAGAAATGATATATAACAAATATAACAGGGCATTACAACTCAGATTTATCTATATGATAAAGAAAGTCAGCTAGGCACTAATTCCCATTCCCTCCTCATGCAGTAGGAGAGACACAATGAGGGTCTCACCAAGAGGAACGCAAGGAAAACCTGGGAGGGAAAAGGAACCTCCGGCCCATGAGATGGGAAGATATGACTAATATTGCAGAGCATGAGGTCGACGGAGCAATCATCAGTCCTCTGGAGCTTGAGAGCGCCTAGGGGTCCTCTGAGGTTTGGGTGGTTGTTTCTGCCAGGAATGGCGATGAGGGACCGAGAGGATTTGGTGAGGTGAAGGCCAATCAGGAAGATTCACCGGTGGTAAGTCAAATGTTTCTTGTAATTTCGGCAGGTCTGCCAGCGATTTGAAGATAGCCGTCTTCCCCTCTTTTCTGGCTATTAGATGAAAGGGGTAACCCCATCTATAGAGTATACGACAATCTTTAAGTAAGGCCAGTAGTGGTTTCAAAGCCTTACGGAGCATCAAAGTGCGCCTGGCTAGATCAGGTAAGATGAGCAGTTCCTTGTTCTCGAATAGCAGGGTGCCAGCATCCCTTGAGGCTTTGAGGATGGCTTCCTTGTCCTTATAAAAGTGGATGTGACAAATTATGTCCCGAGGACGTGTGGGGTTGCCAGATTTAGGGCCCAAGGCTCTGTGAATGCGATCAATTTCTATGTTGGAATCTGAGCTTTTCTGTAGCAGTGTGCCAAAGAACTCATGTGCCCACCTTTCTAGGTCTGGAGGGGCTACCGACTCAGGAAGGCCTCTGATGCGCAAGTTATTTCTCCTGTTTCTGTTTTCTATGTCGTCTAATTGCGTCCAAAGGTCTTGGATTTGCATGGAGTGATCCGTGAGCACCTTCTGATGTGAGTCCAAGACACCGAGCACCTGCTCTTGTAGTTCCTCCACGTCTTCCACCCTCTGGCCCACGTGCTTAATGTCACGGTGGAGAGATTCCATATCTTTCTTGTGTGAGGCCTCCAGTCTGGTAAACAAGGCATTCATCTCCATTTTGGTAGGTAAGGCCTTCAGGTGTTGCTTCCAGTCCCAGTCTCCATCAGGAGACATCGGGCCTCCTCCACTCCCAACTCCCACCACTGCCGCCAGAGAGCCGCCACGCAGTGGAGAAGAGCCCGCCGTGAGCCTGGAGAGCGAGAGCGAGAGCGAGAGCGAGGAAGGGGTGGCTGAGCTGGTACTTACAGCAGCCGCATAGGAGGAAGGCGAGGGCGCTATCATCGACTCCTGGATGGTAGGAAACTCTGGGGCCACGGGGTTTAGGCCTTGTGGTGGTAATGCCAGGGCCTCGTTGCGCGTCTCTCTCACTGTAATGGTGTGCGCTCCATCTTCCTCAGGCCCAGGTGGTTGAAATGACGAGCTGAAAAAGCGAGATATATCTCTGGATTCCCGGTCTGCTGGCGCCGGGGTGGAAGCTGGACCTTTCCTGCGTCCCATCTTGCAAAAGGAATGAAGTGGAAGCCCTGGATTCTTTTCTTTTTTCTCCCAGTTTTGCTGAGACATCTATTGACAAGGCAGGATGGCATTGTATATCTGTTTACAAGACAAGAAAACATAAAAAAATAAATTAAAACCTAGTATTTCAAAATATCAAAGTATTCATTTATTAACAGTGGTGTAACTACAACTAACTGGGCCCCACAGCAAATTTTTGAATGGAGCCTCCCCAGAAACTTCTTCGCAACCCCCAACTCACATGCAACCCTCACTCTTGTGGCTAGTCAAGATTGAGCTCTCCCTGACAGCCGTTCCTTCCATTTCCCATAGTGTCACTGTATATAATGTCATTGTATAATACTGTTGAGGGGGCCCTGACAATAAAATCTTTTAGTCTCCCTCTTGAGGGTGCCCATTGTGGGTCTGGGCCCCAAAGCAGCTGCTTCCCCTGCTTCCCCTATAGCTACGCCCCTGTTTATTAAAATAATTATGCAAAAGTGTTGAACGCAATAGCTAACATATATCATTCAACAATTAATATGAATTATGTCTAATTAATTATTATATAAATACTTACCCAAATAAAAGACTGATATAGAAGAATCCAGGAATGTTGTTTGAATGGATGCCAATTAAACCTGTTAGTATAAAAATTTTTATAAATTAATTACAGACATAGCCTCATTGCCACCCAGGCATCCAGTCTGACAACAAAATCAAAGCATAAAGTGTTATGATGATCGTCTTTGACATGTGCTGAATTGCACAAAGGAAAAGGATTTTTGATTACTTAGAGCTCGTTCACATGACCGTATTTTTCTTTCCGTGTCAGTTCCGTTCTTTGCGGACCGTATGCGGAACCATTAATTTCAATGGGGCCGCAAAAGATGCGGACAGCACTCAGTGTGCTGTCCGCATCCGTTGCTCCGTTCCATAGCCCCGCAAAAATTTTGAGTCATGTCCTATTCTTGTCCATTTTGCGGAGAAGAATAGGCATTTCTTTAATGGGCCCCCTGTTACGTTCTGCAAATTGAGGTAGGACCACGGGCGGCATCCGTATTTTGTGGATCCGCAATTTGTGGACCGCAAAATACGGCACGGTCGTGTGAACGAGCCCTTATATTGATGAATCGGGCTCTGCAAGGTGGAGGATTCAAACGTACAGTGAGCACTGTAACGAGACTGGAAGTGAATGGAAGGGCTTTAGCGCTTCACTAGCCTGTAAAACGGATAGGCCAGTGCTAGAGCCATCCCATAAGAGACGGCGACTTCAACTAACATACTGCATGGTGTAATTGTCCGCAAGCAAGAATTTAATTATTAAACAATAAAGCCCTAGCCCTGCGCATTCTAGCATAGAACAAAGGAGTGCATGGGAGCATGATAAGCTCCAATGCTCTTGTCACGCAGGCTGCATGGGTTAACATCTGTATATGTCCGTGTTCAGCTCGGGAAAACCCATTCAATTATTTTAAAAGGTATTTAAAATAGTAATATTTACCGTATTCTGTGGTGTAATAGCTTCTTTATAATCAATATCTTCTTCTAGAGTAAAATACAAAATCCAACCTTAAAAAAAAAATAAAAAAAAATATATATATATAATAAATTCACTTTAGCTCAACTCTTTGAAATGTACTTTAGTTCTGACAATCAACTAATGTATAATTTATAATTGACACATAGAACTTATCAGATTTGTTTTTATTTTTTTTTATTTTTGTTTATTTATTTATAGTAGAAATGGCGAATTTGGGTAATTAATCCGTACTGAGGCATGTACAGGTGGCATTAAATTGGAGGACAACAAACAGACAGAACGTTTAGCACTGTGTTGATGGATAAAGTAGTAGTAAAGTTGCAAATCTAGTCTGTGGCTTCATGCTTTGTCAACCTAATACACTGCAATTGTAGAGCATTTTTTTAAAGTACCTAATGTTGAGTATTTACTCTGCGGCTGTGTGCTTTGGCCACCGCATGCACTGGAATAATAGCGCATGGGGTTGCCAAAGTACCTCATGTTGCCGATTAACTCTGCGGCTGTGTGCTTTGGCCACCGCATGCACTGGAATAATAGTGCATGGGGTTGCCAAAGTACCTCATGTTGCCGATTAACTCTGTGGCTGTGTGCTTTGACCCCCGCATGCACTGGAATAGTAGCGCATGGGGTTGTCAAAGTACCTCATGTTGCCGATTTACTGTGCGGCTGTGTGCTTTGGCCACCGCATGCACTGGAATAATAGCGCATGGGGTTGCCAAAGTACCTCCTGTTGCCGATTTACTGTGCGGCTGTGTGTCCAGTCAACCACATGCACTGTAAGTG
>ONZH01005255.1:0-61128 GCA_900303285.1 Rhinella marina
AGCAGTGGAGAGGTGGGTCTGCGCAGCACCGAAAAAGGCAGCAAGAGGCAGAGGGATGTCACAGGCAGAGGGATGTCCACAGGCAGAGGGATGTCCAGAGGCAGAGGACAGTCCAGACAGAGAAGTGAGGCCACAGCCAGCAGGGCCGAAGCTGTTCCCGGCAGCGGGCAGTCGCGCGAAGCTCCCCCATCGAGGCCTCGTACTTCTGTGGTGTGGAGATTTTTTAATGTTTGTGCGGATGACAAACTGAGCGCGGTTTGCACACTCTGCCACTCAAAACTGAGTAGGGGCTCTGAGAAGAGCAATCTGACCACCTCAGGCATGCGGCGTCACTTGGAAGTCAAGCACTGGGCTGAGTGGGAGAGAGCAAACGCAATACAAACTGCGCCCGGTCCTGCTGCCACTGCCTCTTCCCCTTTGTTGTGTGCTGCCACTGCGGTCCAGACCTCCAGCCAGGACACCTCCACATCCTCTGCCTCGGCTACTTGGGGCCTTCTCCTTCAGCCTCCCCTTCCCCCGCCTCTTCGCCTGCACCCTCACACTCCTCGTCCCAACAACTGTCCATCTCGCAGGCGTTCGACCGCAGGCGGAAGTACGCCTCGAGTCACCCCCAAGCCCAAGCCTTAAACTGCCACATCTCCAAACTGCTGGCCCTGGAGATGTTGCCGTTTAGGCTTGTGGAGACGCAGGCCTTCCGCGACCTGATGGCGGCTGCCGCACCTCGCTATTCCGTCCCCAGCCGCCACTACTTTTCCCGGAGTGCCGTCCCCGCCCTGCACCAGCACGTGTCGCGTAACATCAGGCGGGCCCTGAGGTACGCAGTCAGCGCAAAGGTCCACTTGACCACCGACTCGTGGACAAGCGCTTGCGGCCAGGGACGCTACATCTCTTTGACGGCACACTGGGTGAATGTAGTGGAAGCGGGGACGGGGTCGCAAACAGAGACGGCCTACCTACCACCCCCGCCCAAGATTGCCAGCATGGGTTCTGATAAACCCCCCTCCTCCTCCTCCTCCTCCTCCTCCTCCTCTGCCTTAACATCGCCCTCAGCCGCTAGCTGGAAGCGTTGCAGCACTGGCGCGGGGAGACGTCAGCAGGCGGTGCTTAAGCTCATCAGCTTGGGCGACAGGAAGCACAGCGCCCCAGAGGTGAGGGACGCCATATTGCAGCAGACGGAGATGTGGCTGTCGCCGCTGCAGCTAGGACCAGGCATGGTCGTGTGCGATAACGGCCGTAACCTGGTGGCGGCTCTGGAGCTTGCCGAACTCAATCACGTACCATGCCTGGCCCACGTTTTTAATCTGGTAGTCCAAAAATTTCTGAAGACTTACCCCAACCTGGCAGAGCTACTGGTGAAAGTGCGGCGCTTGTGCGCTCACTTTCGGAAGTCAACTGTAGCTGCTGCTAGCTTAAAAAAACTCCAGCAACGCCTCCATTTGCCTGAACATCGGCTGTTGTGCGACCTGCCGACTCGCTGGAATTCCACCTATTCCATGTTGGCCAGGGTGTGTGAGCAGCAGAGAGCATTGATGGAGTACCAGATTATGAATCCACGCGTGCCTCCAACTCAGCTCCCTCAGTTTGCCAACCACGAGTGGCCATGGATGGCAGACATATGCGATGTACTGCGTATCTTTGAGGAGTCCACCAAGAAGGTCAGCAGCGAGGACGCTATAGTGAGCGTAACCATCCCGCTCCTAGGCGTCCTTAAAGAATCCCTCATCGCAATAAGGGAGAACGCATTGCACGCAGAGGAGACGGGGGTAGGAGGAGACGCAACGGAGCTACACAGTCAGACCACACTTTTGTCTGCTTCACGGTGGCAGTTGCAGGAGGAGGAGGATGAGGAGGAGGACGACGTGGAGGTGGCTGTGGAAGAGGAGGAGGATGCTGGCGGCGAGGGTAGCAGTCAGGCTGTGTGCGTCCCATTGGTTCAGCGCGGATGGGGCGGAGAGGAGGCGGAAGAGGAAGAGGAGGAAATGGCAAGTGATCCTTCTGGTGGGGGCAGTGAGGTCATGCCTATTCAGAGTCTGGCACACATGGCTGACTTCATGCTGGGCTGCTTTTCCCGGGACACACGTGTTGTCCGGATAGTGGAGAACAAACTGTACTGGGTCTTCGCAATCCTGGACCCCCGGTATAAAGATAACGTCTCTTCTTTTATTCCGGTAGAGGAGAGGACAAATCGATTGCTGGAATACCAGAGGGAACTCGTGCAGAACATGATGGAGATTTTCCCACCCACCATCGCTGGCGGCAGAGAGGAGAGGGTCTCCCAGAGTCCCACAACATCTATCAGGCCCACAGCCACCAGGGGAACACTCTCCAAGGTGTGGGACACGTTCATGGCACCCCCTCGTGCAACTTCCATCACTGCGGGGCCCGCTATCAGCAGGAGGGACAAGTATCGGCGGATGTTGCGGGAGTACCTGGCAGACCGTAACCCTGTCCTCCCCGATCCCTCGGCGTCCTACACTTACTGGGTCTCCAAGTTGGACACGTGGCTGGAACTGTCCCTGTACGCCTTGGAGGTGCTTGCCTGCCCTGCCGCCAGCGTGCTATCAGAAAGGGTGTTCAGCGCAGCCGGGGCATTATAACCGATAAGCGCAGCCGCCTGTCAACCGACAGTGCCGACAGGCTGACGCTAATCAAAATGAACAGCAAGTGGATTGACCCGGACTTTGCTTCTCCAACCGTGGAAAGCAGCCAAAAGTGAAGTGCCATCTGTATGAAGTGCCATTTCCTCCTCCACCTCCTCCTCCTCCTCCTTAACCGCCGTAGAATTGCTCCGTAAATAAGAAAAATTTATATATTTATGGCTCACCTCTTGGGCCTCCACATAATTTTAAGAGGTCTCACCTCTTGGGCCTCCACATAATTTTTAAGAGGTCTCACCTCTTGGGCCTCCACATAATTTTTAAGAGGTCTCACCTCTTGGGCCTCCACATAATTTTAAGAGGTCTCACCTCTTGGGCCTGCACAAAATGTTTAAGAGGTCTCACCTCTTGGTTTAAGAGGTCTCACCTCTTGGGCCTCCACATAATTTTAAGAGGTCTCACCTCTTGGGCCTCCACATAATTTTTAAGAGGTCTCACCTCTTGGGCCTGCACAAAATGTTTAAGAGGTCTCACCTCTTGGGCCTCCACATAATGTTTAAGAGGTCTCACCTCTTGGGCCTCCACATAATTTTTAAGAGGTCTCACCTCTTGGGCCTCCACATAATTTTTAACAGGTCTCACCTCTTGGGCCTCCACATAATTTTTAACAGGTCTCACCTCTTGGGCCTCCACATAATTTTTAAGAGGTCTCACCTCTTGGGCCTGCACAAAATGTTTAAGAGGTCTCACCTCTTGGGCCTCCACATAATTTTTAAGAGGTCTCACCTCTTGGGCCTCCACATAATTTTTAACAGGTCTCACCTCTTGGGCCTCCACATAATTTTTAACAGGTCTCACCTCTTGGGCCTCCACATAATTTTTAAGAGGTCTCACCTCTTGGGCCTGCACAAAATCTTTAAGAGGTCTCACCTCTTGGGCCTCCACAAAATCTTTAAGAGGTCTCACCTCTTGGCCTCCACAAAATCTTTAAGAGGTCTCACCTCTTGGGCCTCCACAAAATCTTTAAGAGGTCTCACTCTTGGGCCTCCACAAAATCTTTAAGAGGTCTCACCTCTTGGGCCTCCACAAAATCTTAAGAGTCTCACCTCTTGGGCCTCCACAAAATCTTTAAGAGGTGTACCTCTTGGGCCTGCACAAATCCTCTAAGAGGTCTCACCTCTTGGGCCTCCACAAAATCTTTAAGAGGTCTCACCTCTTGGGCCTCCACAAAATCTTTAAGAGGTCTCACACCCTCCTTGGGTCCTCCACAAAATCTTTAAGAGGTCTCACCTCTTGGCCTCCACAAAATCTTTAAGAGTGTCACCTCTTGGCCTCACAAAATCTTTTAAGAGGTCTCACCTCTTGGGCCTCCACAAAAATCTTTAAGAGGTCTCACCTCTTGGGCCTCCACAAAATCTTTAAGAGTCTCACCTCTTGGGCCTCCACAAAAATTTAAGAGGTCTCACCTCTTGGGCCTCCACAAAATCTTTAAGAGGTCTCACCTCTTGGGCCTCACAAATCTTTAAGAGGTCACCTTGGCTCACAAAATCTTAAGAGGTCTCACCTCTTGGGCCTCCACAAAATCTTTAAGAGGTCTCACCTCTTGGGCCTCCACAAAATCTTTAAGAGGTCTCACCTCTTGGGCCTGCCACAAAATCTTTAAGAGGTCTCACCTCTTGGGCCTCCACAAAATCTTTAAGAGGTCTCACCTCTTGGGCCTCCACAAAATCTTTAAGAGGTCTCACCTCTTGGGCCTCCACAAAATCTTTAAGAGGTGTCACCTCTTGGCCTGCACAAAATCTTTAAGAGGTCTCACCTCTTGGGCCTCCACAAAATCTTTAAGAGGTCTCACCTCTTGGGCCTCCACAAAATCTTTAAGAGGTCTCACCTCTTGGGCCTGCACAAAATCTTTAAGAGGTCTCACCTCTTGGGCCTCCACAAAATCTTTAAGAGGTCTCACCTCTTGGGCCTCCACAAAATCTTTAAGAGGTCTCACCTCTTGGGCCTCCACAAATCTTTAAGAGGTCTCACCTCTTTAGCCTCCACACAATTTTTAACGGGTCTCACCTCTTGGGCCTCCACATAATTTTTAAGAGGTCTCACCTCTTGGGCCTCCACAAAATGTTTAAGAGATCTCACCTCTTGGGCCTCCACATAATTTTTAAGAGGTCTCAGCTCTTGGGCCTCCACATAATTTTTAAGAGGTCTCACCTCTTTAGCCTCCACACAATTTTTAAGACGTCTCACCTCTTGGGCCTCCACAAAATTTTCCATGAGCCTCTGGCCAGCCCACGGCCTCTTAACTGCCTTTTGCGGTCCTACGCATCCCTCCACATCCCCACTGCTTTACCTGCTAGACATGACACTGGGCCAGGTCGGGTCACTGATATCTCTAGCGCCAACAATTTGGGCATTTTAAGGCTTCTGCATGTGTTTGAGTTGTTTTTACATTTTAAAGAAGACATGTCTGACCACATTTCACACACACACACAATGACAATTAGGGGTGGGGTCTATTTGCTTTCCCCCTTGCCTATGCCATCTGTGGTTGTCATAGGCAACGTGATTTTAAGGGGTGCAGAATTTCATCTTCTTTTTTGTCTAGTTTGGCTTGGGGTCCATGGCAATGTAGAGGAAAGAAGGTTTCCTTGTATGGTCTCACTTTACAGAGAGGTTAGATTGTCCTTGGAGTGTATTGTTGAGAGGCTGTGATAGTGGCGTAATAGTGCGACTTGGGCGCGTTATATGCACCCAGACATGCTTCCCCTGCTGTCCCAGTTGCATTCCAGCAGTGTTGGCATCCTTTTCTGAGGTTTCAGGGTGGACTTGGTGACCTCCAAGTGGTCGAATTGAGATTTCCAAGTGGCGAGCATTTTTTTCCCATAGACTTTAATGGGATTCGATATTCGGTCGAATAGTCGAATTTCGCGGTCTATTCGAATCGAATTTCGAACTTTCGAATATTTCACTACTCGCTCATCTCTAGTCATCATCATCACCCACAGACTGCGACAGTTGAAAAACTTGGGCATCGGGAACAAGGTCAGCAGCAACCTGAGAAGTGGTTTGTGACTCTGGGAAGGGTCCAGAAAACAGTTCCTGAGAGTATGCCGGATCGCATTCCAAATTTTCCTGGGAGGGGGCAGACTGGGGGGAAGGAGGTTGAGGTGGAGGAGCCAGAGGAGTGCTCCCTTGGGTAACGTGGGTGGACTGCGTGGAAGACTGACTGGTGGACAAATTACTTGAAGCATTGTCCGCAATTCACGACATCAGCTGTTCGCACTGTTGTGGTTTCAACAGTCCTTTACCACGTGTCCCTGTAAGTCCCTGTAGGGAGTATAGCTCTGCGGCGTTCCCCTGCTCCCTCATCAGCAGGTACTGTCTCACCCTGCCCAGGACCACGGCCTCTGCCCCCTGCAGTAATTGAATGCCCACGCCCTCGTCCTCGACCCTTAGCCCTGGGGTTCAACATTTTCTGTATATAAGTGTATTAAAAAAAATATAAAAAATAAATGGGCCTGGTGTACTGAAACCCACAAACTTGTTCAGTCTGGTTTAATTAAGTGACGTAAAGAAAGTGTCACCTGGACAGAAAATACGGATTGGAGTGAGTGGACAGCTGAACTGTGACACACAGAATGTTTCCACACTGCTGTGTGCAATGGATTTGTATCACTGAGCTAAAACAACAAAAAAAAATATTTTTTTATATATATTTTTTTAATATATTTTTTTTAATGTTTTGTTTTTTTGGGAATGTGATGTGCAGAAACTATCGTAGACCTAACTCACACCCTGTTAATGGTGGCTATTTTGACTGCGACCCAGACAAATGTCGCACAGAGATTTTTGTGATCAAGCTATATACGTGGCAGCAAAAGACCTGGTTGGATTACGTGACGTACAGAAAGTGTCACCTGGACAGAAAATATGGATTGGAGGGTGTACTGAACTGTGACACACAGAATGGTTCCACACTGCTGTGTGCAATGGATTTGTATCACTGAGATATAACAATTAAAAAAAAAAGGGGGTTATATATGGCGATAGCTGCACTACTAGTGCCAGCCAGCCAAGCCAGGAGACAAAAAAAAAATTCTTGTAGCCCTTAGAAGGGCTGTTGGGTTCTTTGTGGGTGATCCCTGCCTAACAGAGAACTAAATGCAGGCCCTAACACTGTCCCTGAAACGCAGCAGCTCTATCCCAGACGGCATCAGAGCCGAGCACCGCGGCCAGTCAGTAGTATATTCCAGGGTCACCTGATCAGGCCAGCCAAACCCTGCTATCGACATGTAAGGGCCCCACGTGATGCTGGGTGTACCGCAGAGTCTCCTGGCTTGTGATTGGCTGAGTTTATAGGCGCCAAAAAAACACGATGCGGAAGTTGTCATTTCCTCGAGCATGGCGAGATACTCGTCCGAGCAGCGAGCACTTACGAGTACCCTAATACTCGAACGAGCACCAAGCTCGGACGAGTATGCTCGCTCATCTCTAGTCCTGAATCCTCCAAAGCTGTTTTAGTTCATTAGTTGCTCATGATTTAGGATTATAAAGGTTGGACTCCCCCCCCATGTTGTGCCTATCCCTAAAAGGGCAGTATATGAGGATTATGCTAATACAGTAATCCTTTATTTTATTTATTCTGTTCTTAAATAAGGTAATCACCAATATTACCATCCTCCAAGGGGTTGGTCACCTTTTAGAGGTTTTTGGCAAACCCCTTTCTTGGTCAAACATACAAAAGGGAAGCATATTTAACTGCTATCAGCTGTTAGGTTCCAAATTCTTCACTCCCTGGCATTGGCTGCTTTGCTCGGATCAACCACTGTAAATATTCAGTTTTAAGCAGTTGCAGCCAATGATTGACTGTAGCGGTGACGCCACCCCCTTGTGTTACACAACCCATTGACATGATGAAAAAGATTCAGGTCACCACTATGCCCAGTCATTGGCTGCAGTGGCATCAAAGCAGATGTTTACAGCTGGGATCCAGAGTGACACAGTCGATACCAGGGAGCAAAGTAGTCAGGTTACAGGGTTAGGGAGGAGGTAATATGCTTTTTCTTTTTTAGGTCATCCCCCTCACCTTTAGGCTAACAAAACTGTGTTATGCTATTTATGACTTGAAAGTCATAAGGGTCATATTTGTGGTTTTACAGCTTCCCCAGAAACAAATATGACTATTCGATCGAAATGTTTGAAGAGTGTATTAAGGGAGGACAACTTCATGGTCATGTAATTGAAAGCTCTTGTGTGTAAAATTATAATAAATGTTATATTCCTTTACAGGACCTCAAAAAACCTTAACTCCTAACTGTTGTTCAAAAAATGATCTCCACCTCAAAATTCTCTTGGATTTAAAAAGCTTTGTAGACCTCCTCACAACGTTAAATTTGTTCACTACATTGTTCCAATCCATGCAATACTAAGTTAGAATGAATTCAACTCTGTAGGTCTCACTTCTCCATATTTTACCATAATTTCTTTATTAGAAATCAGCTTTTTGTTCTTGCTTATTACTGAAGCCACAGGTAGTTGTGATTTATCTGTCACCCACCCGTTCCTTTCAGTGTTTTTCTTGTCTTTGAAGTATGAAGTCCTCTGTCTGACTTCTCTCAGGGGGCATCAGTTGTCATACTCACAATGACCTCTCCCTGTCTTGAGCTGTCAATCCAACTCCAAAACTTCATCTGTGTCTGATAGTTGGTGTTCAGAAGACATATGCCACCAACATTCAAATATACCATGGCACCAGTTTGTTCTTTAGGTTAGTCACAATCACTGTTGCAATGTTCAGATGTTGTAAACATAAACTTGCAACATTCTTTGAAATCAGAATTATCTGAAATATCAAAGTTATCAACTTACGTATTATCATGGTAGGTGCAACGATCTTTCCCTAAGTTATTAACAGCAGCAGCTACAGAGATTTACTTTACAGTAGGAATGAGAAAAGGCGGGAAGGCAGTAAAGCTAAGCTGTCCTTAACACCTGTTGGCAATTTGGAATTTTCAGGTGGTGTTGATGAACCTTATTTTTTTTCTTGCATTTTATATTTAGGAATGATGGCTACCTCCAGCTTGATTTTGCACTACACACATCTGTAGAAGGCTGTTAAATATATATATATATATATATATATATATATATATATATATATATATATATATAATAAATCAATTTGCTAACTATCCTGAATAGAGATAAGCAAATTTTTCCAAAAAGTTAAAAATTAATTTGTCACAAAGGGTGTTAAATCAGCTATATTCTGGCCTTCAGGGAGTGTGTATCTTGGTGTACTGTACATCACTGTGCATTGCAGCAACATGCATAGCTAGTCATTTCTGGTAGTGAAACAGTTACTGTGCATCAGTATAACAGGCAGGTGACAGGCATTACTATTAGACTTAGAAATTTACACCAGGGGTGCACCACCAATGAGGCCAGGTGAGGTGATTGCCTCAGGTAGCACCAGGTAGGGGCAAGAGGTGGGCAGCTGAAGGGCAGGAGTTAAGTTAAGAAAATGGCATTGTGGAGTTATCCTCGCCCTCCGCCAGTTCAGCCCCCATAGGACTCAGGTGACCATGAGATGTAGGCACCATGTCTCCTGTCCCCTGGACCAGCCACATTTATCAGCATCTGCTCCAGAAAGTGAAGGAGTGGAATTACATCATTCATCCCATAGTCCTGACGACTGACAAATAAAGTGGCCTTTTCAAAGGGCCTGAGCAAATGGCATAAGCTGCCACTGGCTAACATCAAAGTTACACAGGAGAGTACCCTTGTCCGCCTGCATCATGAAGAATTTGTTCACAGCCTTTCTCTACCCATATATATTTGGTCCAACATGTGGCTGGTGGAGTTCCAATGTGTGGAAAAATCTCATATGAGGCGATGTTTGGATACATTATTCCGCCTTTGCAGCTCAAGGAGGGCATGTTTTGCACAGTAAGAATGGCTGAAGTGCATACACAGTTTCCTGACAATTTTCAAGACATCTTGAAGTTGGGTGGAGGACTTCAGTAACACAACCGGATATATTACAATCGGATTCCAACCATAAAAATGTGGGCCATGCAGGGCTTGTGGGTCAACCTCCTTGACGCAGCACCAACAGAATGTTCTTCTCATTATCGGTGACCATGGCTCCAATCTTCAGTTGGCGAGGAGACAGCCAGGATTCATTTTCTTTGTTGATGATGCGTAGCAGTACCTCCCCAATATGACTCTGTTTGCCCAGGCAAACGAGGTGCAGAACATTGTGACACTGCAGTGTTCTGTATAGGTGATATGCTGGAGGACCACTCAGAACTGTACCCACAGTGGAAGCTGAGGACAAGGTGGAGGATGAGGAGGCAGAGGAGGACATTGGTGCCAGAATCACAAAATGAAAATGCGGAGGTGGCATTGCCATCACCTGACCAAGTTGCTGGTGTGCCTAGGCAGGAAACACATTTAGCCTGTGAGCCATAAAGTTAGAGCTCCACACGGTGGTGCTGCCATGAACTCTATCAGACACAGACAGACTCAAGGACTGGCCCATCTCCTGCTGTGGGAAGGGCTAGTACAGCTTTTTTTTACAGAAGCATTGACACCTTGGGACTCTCTACCTTGGCTCAGCGCAAGCTAACAGTTCTCTGAAATGTGCAGAGTCAACCACATTTAAAGGGAGAGACTGTAGTATCAGAAACTTGGCCAGGAGCATGTTCAGCTTCTGCGCTGTTGAATGAGTGCACGCATACTGTTGTCTTTTTGCAATTGCCTCTCTGATTGGTTGCTGTCGAAATGCATGATGAGGAGTAGGTGGAAGGGGAGCATCAGGACCAGTAGAAAATGGGAAGGAAACACAGCTCCCTTCTGCTGAGGTGTTAGAGCCCCGACTGCTGGAGAAGGGGTACAGGCTGATTAGAGATGCATCAGGCTGTACCACTACAAAAAGAAAAATATATTCACAATAGAATGCCTGTAAAAGGTGATCAGGCATTCTATTGTGTATATTTTTTCTATAATAGGGATTCCTGTATTAAAGTGTGCCTACCAATAGAAACATGTCTTATACAGCAACATTTTTGCCACTGCCAGTTCTTTTTGAGGCCCCAGGCAATTGTCTGTTGAACATATTGTACAGTACTAAAACTATTTGGAATCGTAGCATCCGTAATGACCTGCTCTATAAAAATAACACATGATCTATCCTGTCAGTTAAATACCGTAAAATAAATAAATAAATAAATAAATAAATAACTGGCAGAATAGGTATTTTTGGTTACCTTACCACACAAAAAGCATAAAATTGAGTGATCAGAAATCATATATATCCCAAAATAGTACCAATAAAAATCTCATCTTATCCTGTAGTTTCCAAAATCGTTTCTACTGTAGGAGTGTATCAGAAGATTTTCAAATGCCACATGGCAACTTTAAATTATCCCAGTGAAATCTGCTGTCCAAAAACCATATAGTGCTCTTTCCCTTCTGCGCCCAATGGTGTGACCATACAGCCGTTTATAAACGCATATAGGGTGTTTATGTAAACTGCAGAATCAGGATGATAAAAATTGATTTTTTGTTTGGCTGTTAACCCTTGCTGTGTTACAGGAAAAATTCATTAGAATGGGAAATCTGGAAAAAAGGTGTCACACTTTGAAATTTTACCTCGTTTATTTTTTGTGGAACACTTAAAGGGTTAACACAGTTTATAAAAATCAGTTTTAACATAGTAACATAGTAACATAGTTTATAAGGCTGAAAAAAGACATCTGTCCATCCAGTTCCGCCTGTTTTCCTACAAGTTGATCCAGAGGAAGGCAAAAAACCCTGTGAGGTAGAAGCCAATTTTCTCCACTTTAGGGAAAAAATTCCTTCCCGATTCCAATCAGGCAATCAAAATTACTCCCTGGATCAACGACCCATCTTTTGAATAAGTTGAGCGGTGTAGTTTCTTAATTGTGGTTATTTATGGGTGGTTTCTACTATGAAAGCCTCACAAAGTGACTTCTTAACTGAACAGGTCCTTAAAAAAGTGGGTTTTATAAATTTTCTGAAAAATTTTAAGAATTCCTTCTAAAAATTCTAAGCCTTCTAACATCCTAAAAATAAAATGACATTTTCAAAATGATGCCAACATAAAGCACACATATGGGGAATGTAAAGTAATAACCATTTTACGAGGTATCACTATCTGCCTTAAAAGCATAGAAACTCACATTTTGAAAATTGCGAATTTTTCCAAATTTTCTGTAAATTTTGAATTTTTTTATAACTAAATTTAAAGCACATTGAATGAAACTTACCACGAACATGAAATACAATGTGTCATGAGAAAGCATTCTGAGAATTGCTTGGATAAGTAAGAGCATTCAAAACTTATGACCACAAAAATGACACGTCAGATTTGCAAAAATCAGCCTGGGATTTATGGTTAAAAGTGCTTTGGTACTGAAGGGGTTGAACCACCACTGTGGAGGTAAGCACCAAATGATGGGTTTGAGAGTATGAAAATCTCCATCTCTGAGGGACATATTTGACATACAAAATTAAAAAATAGAGACAACTCAGTCCCTCTTCCCTCCTCTAGGTTATAGAGCATGTCAACACAACATTCTCCCATACACGTCCATAAGAAATTTATCACTGGGGTTGCCTACGTCAATTTGGCTGATTGAAGCAAATCTATTAACTACTGTTCAGCATGGGCTTAGCTATAGGGGGTGCAGAGGTGGCAGTCGCTATCGGGCCCAGGAGCATGAGGGGGCCCAAAGACCCTTCTGGTGCATAAGAAAACACCAGTATTACAGTAAGTCCATGAAGGTCAAGTTACACCTCTGGCCAGAAAGAAGGGTTCTAGGTCAAGAATTTGGCATGGGGGGTGCAGTTTCAATTTTTACCTCAGGCAGTAGGAAGGCTATGTGCTCCCCTGCCCCTGGCCACAAAGCACTGAGGGAATTGGGAGGGGGGCAAGCTAAACTCTTGCAAAGGGCCCATGAGCCCTTAGCTACGCCCCTGCTGTTCAGAATCAGAATAGCAATATGAATACCTTTTTAAGATTCCACAACAACTCCTTTAAAGGAAAACTACCCAAAAAATGATTCTTCAGAACAATTACTTGGGGAGCAGACAGTAGTAAGAATTGTATGGTTCATCCAAGAAGGCCATCAGGGGGGATTCTCCCTACTTAGCAAAGCTAATAAAAAAAGTAACTTTATATTTCTAGTTAACAAGTAAAATGATATTTGGTAGCAAGTTCCTGAAGTCAGTTACTAGATAGCGTGGTGAGCCTTGTCAACCGGTCTTGAATTTTTAATTAGCTCATCAAATCCATCCAGGATACAGCGTGTAAACCGTCTGTTATTTCTCTATTTCCTGTAGAAGAGCAGAAGCATGACAGACTTATATTTTTGCCCAAAAACTACATAGAATAGACAGTCATATCACCTTCTGCCAGCTGATTATACAGGCACGTTCTTTAAAAGCTTGCATAATTTACATTAGCATCCCTAAGATGTCAGGTGACTGTGTTTTTGAGGCCAGCATGGCAGCCCCAGCGGATTGAAATTTGATATGCTTTCCAATACAGGACCTTTTTTTCCCCCCTTTTTTTTATAATTGCAGGCAGTATGGTATTTGGCTAGGGCTGGATCTGCACCTGTTTCTCATCTCTGAGCAGCTGCTAATTAAGAAGAAAATGGTTATTTTGGAAGAGTTGACTGCACATGCTACAGCGAGCTATTGATCCGATTGAAACAGTACACACAGGAAGAGATAGCTAAAAAGGGAAAAAATTAAATCCTAAAAATTACGCTGAATTTTTACATTCTACAGATAAATAAAAGGCAAAATATATAATAGAACTTGAAAATTGGAACCAAGGACAAGCTACAAAACAGAGAGGTCCTCAAAAATAAAAGATGGGCCCTCAACATGATGTGGTGCATGTGAAACCCTACCAGTTGTGAAGCCATATTCTAGCCATATCCTTATCAAGCAGTCCATTGACCACCCTGGTCTATGTTTGGACTAAGCACTACTACATAGTCCACCATATTTAGGGCTAACAATATGCTAACTTTCCTGATAGGCCAACCCCTTTAACAAACAGGACTTCCTTTTCATCTTTTCAGCTACAGATCCTCTGAATCTGAAATTCCTGTTCTGTCATACAAGATGGATGCAAAGTTTCTCAGAGTACCTCATGCCCACTGTGCATTTGGTAGTCCAAGACACTTCCTGCTTGTCCAGCCCTGGTTTTGGATTGGCCAACAATGTTCACATGACCAGTGCTGGCAAATCTGAGGGCAACAGGAAGTGTCTTGGGCTACCAAATCCACAGTGCGCATCAGGCAGTGTATTATTATATTTGTGTTATATTTGTATTATTATATTTGTGTCTCACTGAACGCATTGAGGGGCATTTACTATGCCCTTTATGCCACTACTGTGACATAAAAAAGATGCTATTTTTTAGGCTTCTGAAGCGGCAAGAAAAGGGTGGGACTCAACATAAGCTGCAGGGCTTAGCCCATGGCTTGGATAGACTTCAGTTTCTGGCGCACAGCTGGGCAGAGATGTACCTAATTTATTAAGAGGTATTTGGCACATCTTAAGCCAGCACAGGGAGATCAAGATTGGTGTATGGGCATGCCAATCTTGATAAAGTAAAAAAAATTCATACTTACCTGATTAATTTGCTCGCCACTGGCCAGTCGGCCGCCATCTTGCTTGAAGATCTTGCAAAATCTCTCGGGACCGGCGTAGTGACATCATCGTCACCGTGTTTGGGATTTTGTGTGAGATCTTCGAGCAAGATGGCGGAGGCCGGCCCATGGACTTTGATTCGCTCAACCCTAATGGTGGTGTTATTTGAGTACTGTATGTTGATATCATGTCAACACTGTATGTGGGAATAATTAGAGTGGAGGTATCACTTGAGCTCTGTATGTTGATATAATTAGAGTAGGGTATTATTTGAGCACTGTGTGGTGAGATAATTCGAACAATGTGTATCAATATTATTTGAGAACTCTATGGAGATATTTACACAATACTGTAGGGATGGCAACAAAACATACCATACAAGCCACCAGCCAATGTAAGGTCTCCCTTATTGTCTGGGGTACTTACAAGTTTGGCGTGCAAAGTTCGTGTTCAGGTTATCTAAGTATTCAGTTATGGATTCCGCTACCACTGACCATAATTAAGTGACTGACCATAATGGAATTCTTACATAATCCGAAACTTACACGCCAAACTTGAAACACAAGTTTGCTCATCCCTATCTGTAGGTGTGATTTCCTCTGTTTATCTGTTCTGTGAGTTCCGGAGCTAAAGACAAATATAGTGGGAAGTAAGGGAAAAGATGTCACATCAGTACAGTGCTGGCAGATCCCTCAGAAGGGAGACGTCTCGTGCTTGTGAGAGAAATGCATCTAGCTGTGCAACTGAAACAAGGAATAATATAACTGAAAAAGACATTAGGGAAGTTCAAAAAAGACCTATTCCTTCACAGTCATGATTGTACAAAAAAGCACAGCCATTATGTGAACTGATTTGAAAACTTTAAAGTTTTTCCCTCATCAATCTGCACTCAGTACCCCATAATCATAAAGTGAAAACAGAACTTTAAAAATGTTTGAAAATTTATTAAACAGGAAAAACTAAAAGTTTCACATGGATAAGACCCTTTGGTATAAAAATTTAGCTCTGGGGGCCTCCCATTTCTCTTGATCATCTTTCAGATGTTTGCACAGTTTGAATGGAGTCTACCTGTGGTAAATTTATTGACTTGAATCCAATTGAACCCAAAAATGGCCTTCTCCATCCAACTTGACAGAGCTTGAGAGGATCTACAGAGAAGATTGGCAGAAAATCCCCAAATCAAGGTGTGCAAACTTTATGACTTCATATCCAAGAAGACTGGAGGCTGTAATCTCTGCCAAAGGTGGTTTAACTAAGTCCCGAGTAAAGGGTCTGAATATTTTTTTTTCAATAATTACTTCAATACTTTTTTTAGATAAATTAACAAACATTTTAAACATTCTGTTTTCACTTCCTCATTATGAAGTATTGAGCGCAGAATGATGAAACATTTGAACTTTTTTTTAATTTTTGCATAAGGCAAAAATGTGAGGAAAGTGAAAGGGTCTAAAGACTTTTGAATGCACGGTAATTCAAAGTCAGAAATGTTTCTGCTGCTGAGAACATTGGGGTCTCATTGTGCATTTGCAGGAGATGAATTCACAAGCCTGCCACTCCTCATATTTTGTCAATAACTGTCAGAACTGATGTAAGCAACAGACATAAACCGCAACTTGTTAGTTTTCCAGATATGTTGTGAGGTAGAGCTGTGTACATGGGGAATGTCACTCATTTCTTCCAAAAATCTATAAAGTGGGAAGTGAACTGTTCTGTTCTTAAAATATCTGATAATGGGAGCAGAATTATGTAGAAGTAGTTATATTCTTGTAAATAGGACGTAGTATTATAGCAATTATATTCTTGTACATAGGAGCAGTAGTATTTATAGTAGTTATATTCATTTTCATAGGAGCAGTATTAAGTAGTTAGTATTATAGTAGTTATATTCTTTTTCATAGGAGCAGTATTATAGTAGTTATATTCTTGTACATAGGAGCAGTATTATAGTAGTTATATTCTTGTACATAGGAGCAGTATTATAGTAGTTATATTCTTGTACATAGGAGCAGTATTATAGTAGTTATATTCTTGTACATAGGAGCAGTATTATAGTAGTTATATTCTTGTACATAGGAGCAGTATTATAGTAGTTATATTCTTGTACATAGGAGCAGTATGTATAGTAGTTATATTCTTGTACATAGGAGCAGTATTATAGTAGTTATATTCTTGTACATAGGAGCAGTATTATAGTAGTTATATTCTTGTACATAGGAGCAGTATTATAGTAGTTATATTCTTGTACATAGGAGCAGTATTATAGTAGTTAGTAGCAGTTATATTATTGTACATAGGAGCAGTATTATAGTAGTTATATTCTTTGTACATAGGAGGCAGTATTATAGTAGTTATATTCTTGTACATAGGAGGCAGTATTATAGTAGTTATATTCTTGTACATAGGAGCAGTATTATAGTAGTTATATTTCTTGTACATAGGAGCAGTATTATAGTAGTTATATATTATTCTTGTACATAGGAGCAGTATTATAGTAGTTATATTATTGTACATAGGAGCAGTATTATAGTAGTTATATTCTTGTACATAGGAGGCAGTATTATAGTAGTTATATTCTTGTACATAGGAAGCAGTATTATAGTAGTTATATTCTTGTACATAGGAGCAGTATTATAGCAGTTATATTATTGTACATAGGAGCAGTATTATAGTAGTTATATTTTTGTACATAGGAGGCAGTATTATAGTAGTTATATTCTTGTACATAGGAGGCAGTATTATAGTAGTTATATTCTTTTGCATTGCAGCAATATTATATTGGATAATTTTGTGTACATAGGAGGCAATATTATGAAATCTGCTATATCCTGATTCACGATAGTAGTTGTATTAAACATAAATACAGATCTTAAATCCAATTTTCATGTAACTGCATCACTGATGGTTTTTCTTTCAAAAATAAACTTTTTAGGTTCCGGTCCCTAAACATTGTGCTCCTTGATATTTAGCAGTAACCTTTTTTCCCGGTCTCCTGCCTTGAAGTACACAAAACCACGAGTTTCAGCAGCTCTCATATTATTTTCTGTATTCAACCACAGACATGACCTCATCTCAGATACTTTACCCACCACTGACTTCAAAAGGCAAAGCGGCCGTGTGTTGTCACCAGCGAGTTTTTTTGTTAGTTTTAGGGCACAACAAGAATCACACAACTTTTTTTATTTGCTCTTAGACATTTTTAAAGAAGTCTATTTAAGAAATCCTGCAAGACAAAGTGCAATCTTAAAGTCATTTGGCAAACTGATTCTGTCAGGAGAGCTTAGTTTCATTCTGCTTGCTGCAGAAGCATTTTTTTTCTTTATGCTCCTGTTCTTGTTCTCTTAATACATTTGGGAGGCCTGTCAAGGCCTATACACTCTCTAAATAGCTTTGCAGATTAAATTTTTAACTCTACTCTCCTCATGCAGATGTATATTTTTGACAAAGCCTTGCACTGAGATGTCAACTTCTATCTTCCTCACCAGAGAGAAGTCATATACGTGGAAGCTTGGCTATAAACTTCACATTGCTTTAGTAAAACCTACTTCACAAATGCTGCCTTGTGTTTTCCCCAGCCTTGGTTAACTTCATTTACACAGCATCACCCAAACACCATCTTATCTTTTTCCCCTTAGAAAATAAAAAATGAAAATATTATAACTTCACGGTAGATGATGTATCCTGCAACTGAACGTAGACTTGAACATGCACAATAAAAGTATGGGGGAGTTAAAGACTGTCCACCTTAAAGGGGTTAACCCATGATTAATGTAAAAACATGAAAAATCAAACATCATATAGTACATGGCAGTCTCTTTCGAACCAGCCCTGTACCGCACATGGATCTCCCCATTCATTGCTCCAATTGCTTTGCTAGATTTATTTCAAGTTGGCAGCTTTGGGGGTTGGCACTTTCTCAGGGGCAGGTCCTTTCTACTGGAGCTGGTAGCAGTTGAAGGATCCAGCTGAGCATGTGGTTCCATCTCAGTGAGCAGGACAGAGAAATTATAAAAAGAACAAACAGCAGGTGGCGCTGTACAGATAGATTTCAGTGAATAACTCAGCTATACTATATTTTTAATTATATGCAATTACAAAAGTGTTCAGATCCAGGTGCTGGTTTGAAGAATGTAGAATATTTGTTTTATGGTACTTAGATATTGATGGTCTGTCTTCAGGATAGGTCATCAATATCAGATTGGTGGGGGGTCCAACATGCAGAACTCCATTATGTTGGACTGAACTGGAAGCACAAGCTTCATTCCACTATGTAGTGGCCATGCCAATGTCCCATAGCTCAGTTCCTACTCAAGTTGCAGTATGCTGACACCAGTAACTACACAGTCGACATCCCTTCTTTCAAAAAAAAAAAAACTGGCAAGATGTTTCACAGATCATACCTCTACTGTTAAACTCAAGAATCTAAACCGTATTGCTTTTGTACACACTTACCACCCTATAGTACCTAAACTGCAACAATCATTCTCTTACAAAGAGCCTACCCCGATACTAAGACATTCAACAAACCTGCCCTCATGTGCCTTAAAAGGCCTAAAAATATCAGAGATCATCTGGTTAGTAGAGTCCACCTGTGTATAATTTATTCTCAGTATAACTACAGCTGTTCTTTGAAAGCCTCAGCGCATCATCAGCAGCATCATAAAAACCAAGGAACACACCAGACAGGTCAAGGATGGCAATACTTAAAAATTGCTGACACTCTCTATCCAATCTGACTGAGCTTGAGCTATTTTGCAAAAAAGAATGGGCAAAAACTTCAGCCTCTAGATGTGCAAAGCAGGTACAGACTAGAGATGAGCAAATCACGCAAAATTTTATTCGCTGAACATTCGCTGAACTTTTCCTAAGATTCGTATATTCGACAAATAGATTCGTTGAATATGCGTACAAAATAGACGTAATTTTATGGCTTTTAGCGAACATTCGCGCACTAATAACGAACGTTCAAGTAAAAAAGGTACGCAACCTCTTTGAACACGTACACATGAGCGTACATATAGCGTACAAATCCTCAGAGTACTATTGTCTAGCGATTACGTAATACGCAGGCACGCACGCACGAGCTGAGAGGCCGCAGCGTGCACTCAGAGGCAGAGCGAAGTTTTACAAATGGCATCCAGGCGATCATCAGCATTTAGCTCTGCAGAGATGAAATACATGATCCAGCTGATGGACCGGCAGAATTACGATGGCACACACTGGCATAAACCAGCATAAAAAGGAGGTGATCCAGCAGGTGATCAAAGGCTTGCGCCATCGTTTCGACACCGGGCAGACCCCGGGCCAGGTCCAGCGTAAATGGTCCGATCTGAAGTTCAAGTGCCCAGAGCGGCTTAATGAGATCGGCGCAGAGATACGGCAGGGTGAGTATTGCAAATACTACTAGTAGATTCTCCGGCTACAGGTCCTTTGGCACTTCTGCTCTGTGCCACCTTCTTCATTTTTTTAGAGCTCGAGGTCTGGCTGGAACTGGACCCCTTTTGCTTATCCATTCCAGACATTTTTCAATTCACTCTGTGGCCCTGTCTCTCCCTATTTCTCCCTATCTCTCTCTCCCTGCCTGATTAATTAATAGCCCTGAACTGTCCCTGCACTTGCCCTGCAGTATCCCTGATATGCTGCAATATGGATTCCCAGAGCAATTACACCCCAATTTTCACAAAACAGGTCTCAGAGTCTCAGAACTTCACACACAGTGCTTCTGCTCGTCTCAGCAGTCGCAGCAGAAGTGATGCATCCCTGGCTTACCGAGCCTGAGCCAATCAGAGCAAGCCCTGCCCACAAGGTCAGGTGACCGCTGTCTTCCCGGGCATTGGCGCACGATAAACGAACAAACAGTAAAAGTTCGCTAATGAATTGAATTAGTACGCAACAGTGTATAGAGTAACTTATACGCAGCATTAGCATACAATTTATAGGACAAGTACGTAGCGAATGCGCACAAAGCTGAAGCGAATCACCTAATATTCGGATTCGCTTCGCAGCTGAAAATTTCCAAGATTCGATACGAATCAACAAATCGATGAATCGCTTCGCTCATCTCTAGTACAGACATACCCCAAAAGACTTGTACATAGCTGTAATTGCAGTGAAAGGTGGTCCTAAAAGTATTGACTCCGGGGGGCTGAATACAAATGCACGCCACACTTTCCAGATTTTTATTTTTTAAAAATTTTGAAAACCATATTTAATTTGTTTTTACTTTACACATACTTGCTACTTTGTCTTGGTCTATCACATAAAATCCTAATCCATATATCCTAATGTATGTACATATACATATTACACATATGCCAATGAACAAATCTGCCATTGCTTACAGTAATGACTGGCCATTGGTACTGCCTGCTTTCTATTATGTCCCATACAGTGCTACTGCTACTGTTACATAATTACATAGTTAATACGGTCAAAAAAAAAAGACATCAAGTCCATCAAGTTCAACCAAGGGAGATTCAGGTTTCTACACATTTTCATAAGCATTAGCTGCCACAACTACTGATACTATTACCCCTGCAGCCTCTACTGCTACCCATAAAAAGCATCACATTGTTTGCATTGTCCATCGTTCTATACTCTGCTGCTGCTGCAGTTATTACCTCTACACAGCCTCACATTTCCTACCTTGTCCATCATGTTCCATACTGTTGTGCTGCCACTAAGACTACCCCTACATAGCCGCACATCTTCTGTCTTGTCCATCATGTCCCATACTGCGCTACTGCTACTACTACTCCTACACAGTGGCACATCTCCTGCCTTGTCCATTATGTACCATACTGTGCTAGAAACCCTACCCTTCACAGTATAATAAAGCTGAAACTGCTCCCAAAAAGGGATATTTTACAGCTTTTTATAAAATCCATGGCTTCTCTTCTTCAGTTTCCAGAATAGTAAATATTTCCTTTAAAATAACACCAAAACTGTTGCTTATCCCTAAAAATGTATATTCTGACCATTTTTCAAGTTAATAAAGCATAGCAAATCCAAAAGAGCAGTGTGTAATTAACCCTTTCACCCCCGGAAGTTTTTTTTATTTTTGCGTTTTCGTTTTGCGCTCCCTGCCTTCACAGAGCCATCACTTTTTTTATTTCTCTGTTCACATAGCTGTATGAGGGTTTATTTTTTGCGGGACAAGTTGTACTTTCCAACGCCACCATTTAATATTGCATATGATGTAGTGGGAAGTGGGAAAAACTTCCAAATCGGGTGAAATTGCAAAAAAAAAAAAGTAATTCTGCCACAGTTTTACGTTTTTTTTTTTATTTACGACGTTCGATGTGCAATAAAACTGACCTACAGGTCAGTACGAATCTGGCAACATCTAATAAAAGCAGGGGCTGATGCTTACATGTTGCTCCGGCTCCCCCATGTGGCGATCGGAGGAGCCGGAGCAACGCTCGCTTCCGGTGTTTCATGTGCTCGGGTGCCATGGTCAGGATTGACCACAGCATCTGAGGGGTTAAATGTCCGTGATCGGCATTACTGCTGGTTGCGGACATTAGCTGTTGATGTCTGCTGTAGGAATCAGCAGGCCACCCGCGGCTATGGCGCCCACTCTGCTCAAGAGTGGGCGCCATCTTTAAAGACTCGCCCAGTGCCATACTAGTACGGCGCTGGGCAGGAAGGGGTTAAACAGGCTGCTTGTTACCACCGGCTACTATCCATTGACATGTTGACAGCTATATACGTCACTGTCCCTTTGACATTTCTAATGCTGTCTTGGCATGAAAAAGCATGAAAGGGATTAGATACACAGTCCTAGGAGACCTCAGAGTGTCATACACGACTATTCAGGAGATCAGGGAACTTTCAATTTGTGTCAAGTTAATTTGGCCCCAATCCAATCTGACCGCCAAATCAATAGAATCGGAACCAAATTTCAAAAAATTCACTCATCTTTAAAATCAACTTAAGTTCAAGAAAACCCCTTTAAAAATACAAATGACCTAAAAAAGTTATTGCCACAAGTTCATCTCTTAGCCATCAGATCATTTGTAGCAACCTCATCAAGATAACCTCAAATTTGGACTGCAAAAAAAATCATCAGCAGAGTCATAAAAGGGTCGATGAATTTTTTTAAAAAAATGACTCAGTATGGTGTAAAAGAATAAGTAATACTCACCTTTCCAATCCCCGCCACTCTTTTTCCAAATCTTCCTAAGCAGAGCCTACTAGAGTCTGAATGGCACGATGCCGCTCTCAGCGGGCGGGGATCATAACTATCAGACTCCCACTAATTGGACATGGAATATCCTAGAGATTCGCCGTCAGTGTCTGTCATGAAACAACCCCTATAACAAGGACTAACCAGATAATCCAAAACATAACCGTACCATGCAAACCATCTTAAGACTAAATTAATTAGCCGACGACCTTGATCCGGAGAACTTTCCACATGCTTTCTCATTTACCAACATTTTATACATTTTATTTTTTATTTTTTTTTGCGGGATATAGCGCTGTTGATTTGTTAGATAATGAAAAGTAAATTGTTCCGGGGAAAGGTGCAATTATGCAGGCTATAATACACAAATAAATTGGCTTAATGTAACATTATAATGAAAACTGTTCAAAAATCCTCTACACAAGCACAATAAAATAATAAAAAGTAATAGAACAGGTAATAGATGTAAAATAAATGCTAAAAAAACAAGTTCAAATCATTTTCATACCAGTCAAAAGCTACAGAAAAGGGCACATCCAATCACAATAAAACAGGAGAATGAAACACTTTTAAATAGTAATATAAATTTTTGCGGACACTTCATGTCCTATGATGTGGAATTGACATATAGGCTGATTTTCTTTCTTCTAATATAAGCCTGAGCTTTACAGTCCTAGTGAAACCATTTTATTGCCGGGGATATATTAGATATGGTTCATTTCTTTCTTCAATATGGCTCTAATTTTCCACTTCCGTGGCTTGACACAGACCCAAATACCAGAAGATGGTTCTCTGCTATAAACACTTTGGTTTTCTTTGATTGCTATACAATTTAGTCTGGGTGGTTCATTCTTTTAACTCCTTCAACCCAAGGCAGTCAGGGACACTGAAGGAAACGATACCCAAGGCAGACATTGATATTTGTTGTCTTAGGAATAATAAGCAATTTCTTCTAGAGTTTTCTTCGTGAGGTTAACTTTTCAAAGGACAGTGCATAAAAAAATAATAAATGCAATAAATAATCTGATAAGATAAGATAAAAAAAAATATTCTGCCTATCTAGGGAGTTAACATTACACAACCACACTTCTGTTATAGGGGATGGTCCAGACTACACATCCAGACTGCTGTTATAGGGGGCACTCCAGACTACACATCCAGACTGCTGTTATAGGGGGAGCTCCAGACTACATACCCAGACTGCTGTTATAGGGGGCGCTCCAGACTACATACCCAGACTGCTGTTATAGGGGGCGCTCCAGACTACACATCCAGACTGCTGTTATAGGGGGCGCTCCAGACTACACATCCAGACTGCTGTTATAGGGGGCGCTCCAGACTACACATCCAGACTGCTGTTATAGGGGCGCTCCAGACTACACATCCGACTGCTGTTATAGGGGCGCGACTCCAGACTACACATCCAGACTGCTGTTATAGGGGGCGCTCCAGACTACACATCCAGACTGCTGTTATAGGGGGCTCCAGACTACACATCCAGACTGCTGTTATAGGGGGCGCTCCCAGACTACACAGACTGCTGTTATAGGGGCAGACTCAGACTACACATCCAGACTGCTGTTATAGGGGGCGCTCCAGACTACATATCCAGACTGCTGTTTATAGGGGCGCTCCAGACTACACATCCAGACTGCTGTTATAGGGGGCGCTCCAGACTACACATCCAGACTGCTGTTATAGGGGGCGCTCCAGACTACACATCCAGACTGCTGTTATAGGGGCGCTCCAGACTACACATCCAGACTGCTGTTATAGGGGCTGACTTATAGGGGCAGACTCCAGACTACACATCCAGACTGCTGTTATAGGGGGCGCTCCAGACTACACATCCAGACTGCTGTTATAGGGGGCGCTCCAGACTACACATCCAGACTGCTGTTATAGGGGGCGCTCCAGACTACACATCCAGACTGCTGTTATAAGGGGCGCTCCAGACTACACATCCAGACTGCTGTTATAGGGGCGCTCCAGACTACACATCCAGACTGCTGTTATAGGGGGCGCTCCAGACTACACATCCAGACTGACTGCTGTTATATGGGGTGCTCCAGACTACACAAGCAGACTGCTGTTATAGGGGGCGCTCCAGACTACACATCCAGACTGCTGTTATAGGGGGCGCTCCAGACTACACATCCAGACTGCTGTTATAGGGGGCGCTCCAGACTAACACATCCAGACTGCTGTTATAAGGGGCGCTCCAGACTACACATCCAGACTGCTGTTATAGGCTGTTATAGGGGGCGCTCCAGACTACACATCCAGACTGCTGTTATAGGGGGCGCTCCAGACTACACATCCAGACTGCTGTTATAGGGGGCGCTCCAGACTACACATCCAGACTGCTGTTATAGGGGGCGCTCCAGACTACACATCCAGACTGCTGTTATAGGGGGCGCTCCAGACTACACATCCAGACTGCTGTTATAGGGGGGCGACTCCAGACTACACATCCAGACTGCTGTTATAGGGGGCGCTCCAGACTACACATCCAGACTGCTGTTATAGGGGGCGCTCCAGACTACACATCCAGACTGCTGTTATAGGGGGCGCTCCAGACTACACATCCAGACTGCTGTTATAGGGGGCGCTCCAGACTACACATCCAGACTGCTGTTATAGGGGGCGCTCCAGACAACACATCCAGACTGCTGTTAAAGGGTTACACTCCAGTCTACACATCGAGACTGCTGTTATAAGGGGCGCTCCAGACTACACATCCAGACTGCTGTTATAGGGGGCGCTCCAGACTACACATCCAGACTGCTGTTATAGGAGACTACACATCCAGACTGCTGTTATAGGGGCGACTCCAGACTGCTACACATCCAGACTGCTGTTATAGGGGGCGCTCCAGACTACACATCCAGACTGCTGTTATAGGGCGCTCCAGACTGCTGTTATAGGGGGCGCTCCAGACTACACACCAGACTGCTCTTATCAGGGGAGGTCCAGACTACACAACCAGATTGCTGTTATAGGGGATCTCCAGACTACACAACCAGACGGGGGAGGTCCAGAATACACATTCAGACTGCTGTTATAGAGGGGGCTCTCGAATACACATTCAGACTGCTGTTATAGGGGGAGCACCAAACTATACAACCATACTACTGTGATAGGAGGAGCTTCAGGCTATACAACCAGACTGCTGATATAGAGGGCGCTCCAGACTATGCATCTAGACTTCTGCTATAGAAACGCTTAAGGCTACATGACCAGACTGCTGCTGGTGCAACAGACAGGTGTTGTGACCCAAAATGATTTCCCTCTTGATCAGTACATTATGTAACAATGACGATTTCCAAAATAATTGTTCAGTCCTCCCCATAAGACAAAAATGGTTCAGTTAGCTCACTGAGTAAAACATTTACTGGTGTTGTAAATTAGTATAGAGTTAGTACAGACACCCATGGTGGTCCAAGATACTAAAGGGTTTATTGTTGGCATCCATGGTGGTCCAAGATACTAAAGGGTTTATTGTTGGCATCCATGTGGTCCAAGATACTAAACATGGTGGTATTATGAAGGGGGCTCAATTCACACCTGATGGCCAGGTGGGTTACTCAAATCCTCAATCTCCAGTGGTATTCCTGTAGTCTCTCAGTTTTCTCTCCCTGCTCTATACTGATCATAGAGATCAAGGCTGACCATATGCTTGTGTATTAAAATGCACAATTATTTCTATAAACAGGCAAGGACCATCCTGCGCAGTCTACCTTGTTACTAATGGTCTGGAAGATCTAGAGCCACCAGTCCCCTGATGGGAAGTATCTCCTATAGAATAGGCAACATTACTTACATATTTCTAGGCCTCATATCCTTCAAAATTATTGCCAATACATGTCAATGAATGATATTGGCACCTCTTGTAATAAGCCACACCTTTACAAGCTCTTGTATGTGTATTTGCTATACTCCAAGGTTTCTGGAAAGAGCCCAAATAGAGATTGCTTCCATACAGTTTAGCATACCCTTTAAGAGGTTGCATGGAAAATTTGTAAAATTCTCACTGACCATGAGATGATTATAAAGTCTGCTTGGATTCCCAGCAATCAGATTTCTAATTGTAGGTAATCTGGCAGTAAGTCTGGTGACTATAGCACTGTCCTGTTTATAGTAAATGGTGCAGGAACCAGCACTGTCCACTACACAATGGATGGCGCTGTGTAGTTACAACACATATATCTGGCAATGGAACAACTGCAGAATAGCTGATCCGCGGTGGTGTTGGACCCCCACCAATTTGATATTGATGACCTATAATAAGGATAGGCCATCAATGTAAATCCAGGAAACCACCTTTCACCACCTAACAGTTTTGCTGGGCATTAAGAAATGTAATTAACAGCTCAGCACCAGCAGACCTCGGGCAGCAGGGTGAGTGGGGGTGGGCTGCTCCTATCTCAGGCTGGGTAGAAGCTAGAACTATGGGCCTGGTTGTGTTTGAAGCTGACAGTCTAAGCTTTAAAACAAGAAATATCAGCTGAAATTGAAAAGTAGCTGCTTATACTCTAAACTTACTTTCTAACAGCTATATCTCCAGATGTAGACCCTGAGTAGCCTGTGATATGAAGCCTGTGATATGAAGAGTTAAGGCATCCAAGGCCACTTAAGTGGGTTATGATCTCACCCAGCCTGGAGAAGCAGGAGGGGGCAGAAGGGTAGCTGACAGCTGGCAGGAGAAAGGAAAAAGATTTAAAAATAATATAAATTTGGCATCATCATAATCATAGGAGGAACAGCCTGCTGGAAGACATTGTATCGTCTATACTGGATTCTACCTGACCCCACTGGAGCTGCGGGCCGACTAAAAAATGCTGCTTGCAGCGGTATTTGTCCAGCCGAATCCCAACACTAATGCCAGAAACTGGTCAGATACCCGTTGAGTCCATTATAGTCATTGGGGTCTTCTCCGGCTATGCTTCATAGGAGCAACAGCCTGGCAAAAGAATTTACAGCTAATTTGAACCTAGCCTAAAATAATAAAGTTATCATGTTTATACAACACAGTAAAAATAAATCCCACAAAATAATTTTAAAATTAGTTTTTTTTTATCTTTCTCTCTAAAAATAAAATAATAAAAGTTCACACTAGTTTTACCCCAAAATGGTTCCTAAAAAAAACCTACAACTTGTCCTGCAAAATTCAAGGTCTCATATAGCTAAATTGAGCAAAAAATTAAAACATTATGACTGCTGGAACAGTGTGAAAAATATTAAAATTAGTTATGTCACTAAGGTGTTAAAATGCACTTGTGTCCCCTGAGTTGGGTCCCAACTATATTTACTTCAGACATCAGGAGGGTGTTTCCAATTTGAATGTGACTATAGGGATATATAAGATTAATTTACAATCTACCTCCTATACAGCCTCATCTATTATATAAATTACTGTAAGAAAAAAGACTGCCTGTAGGCAGTGTTATATGACTAGATCACAATGCACGCCACCTGCTGTTCATTCATGTTAGTTCTATAATATTGTGCCCCCAGAAAAGTGGCAGTTAAGACTCAGAGTTAAACAGCCGTAGAAGAGCATTGATATTAATGACGGTAAGGGGTAATAAGAGTTACGTCTAAATTTTGCTGCAGATTCCACCCTGTACATTGCAAAAGACAGTTAAAATCCAGAACTTTTCATGAACAGTATTAGCATGCTGTGGATTTTCAATTTAAAGGGGTTGTCTGGCAACTAACTTTATTTTTAAGGTCAGAAATGCTGATGTCCTATCAGACAATGGGGGCATATCCTAGTGATGTGAATACCTCTTTAAGATAGGTGACAAATATCAGATTGGTGGGGTATGGTACTGCCTTTAAATGGAAGCAGCGCTGCATTACCATTCTTGGCCACTACTTAGCATATGGAGCCGTACTATTCCATGCCTGTTCCAGAGTGCAGCAGCCTTTTCAAACAGCAGACTAGTCGGAGAGCCAGGAGTTGGACCACCACCAATCTAATATTGATTATCTTTCCTAACAATAGGTCATCAATGTTACAGTCCTGCTTATGTCACCCAATACTCCACCTTTCTAAATCACCCGCTGGTCCCTACTTCCTGGTCTCTCTTGACGTTGGTAGGTGACCACACACAGCCAATTAATAGTTGAGGCAGGTCGCAACCACGGTCAGTGATTAGCTGAGTGATTAAATTTCCTGTTTCAAGATGGACCAGCTGGTAAAGAATGGCAGGGACCCAGCGGTGCAGGATCGGTGAAGTGTGAACACTTGTTATATTTTTTAAACCACTTTTAAAACACAGTTTTATCCCTTTAAGTATATGGCTTGATAAGCAGAATGACAGATTTGTGCATACATCTTTCTGGAGGTTATCAGCACCATATATAAGTTTGCACTCTGAGAATTCCCATAAAAAATCCAAAGAACACTTCTAAAAGCCGACCAAATACCACCAGAAATTAAGACAATTTGGTTGGTTGTAAGTGCCCCTTTAAATGCCTTTGTACAGGGTAAAGACAGGGTTAAAGCCTCTGGGAGCAGGTGACGGTTTATTACATAAGAATGAATGTTCATTATTCCCGGGGATGCCCTTTTTACATATTACTCCCATCGACCTCTGTACACATTCAGCTTGGTCATAGATTTTATCCTCTACATTGGATTTATTTTTGCGAAGCCAAGAAAATGCCAGGCTCGTTCGAACTCTCGCCTACTGCTTGATCTTTAGGGGGAGTTAAAAAAATAAAAAAAAACCTTTCCCGTCTGCAGTGTTGTCACATCCGATATCCAGTTCCTTTTGGTTGTGAGAATGTATCTGGGAGGGTCACCAGATCAGCCTCTGCCTCGGGGCTCCTCGCCTGAAGTACAAAAGACTCAACTCAGCTCACGTTAGTCGTCTAGGTGGCCTATCGGTGATGACGGACCGGCAGCTCAGTCTGTGGGCTAGCCGTGATAACTGCCTTGAAATGTTAAGTGCTTAATTAACGACCTTTCATATCAGTTATTGAGGGCTCCATCTCTTCTTGCCCAAGGCACTGTACTTTACAGAGATCTCCCTGGAGTCACAACCAACTTTTATTACAGTGACATGCCGGAATGAAATAAATAACTAAAAATAATAATATTAAGCAGGGCGCGCTCTTGTATGGAGGGTTTTTATTGCATTTGTGCTGTTTTTGTTTGCTTCTACGCATAAAATGAACTTGTCTGGATGGCACTTAACCCTTTTTATGCAGCTCATCTTTGCAAGAGTTTTTGCTTAAAAGTTTTGATGTTCAGATCAATCACTTGATGAAGAGCAGTTATTTTTTGGTGGAATTGTAACAGATGTCCATGGATTTAATCTCTTCCAAAAAGGAGGTAAAAAGTCTTTATTCTAGAATTTGATAATCCAGAAATGTGGAGGGTCTGGAGTCTGGGTCTGGAATCTCACCAAGACCAGACAGAAGACTAAATCTGGCCATACACATTAAATAACTGTCAGCCAAACACTTGTTTGGCTGACAGCTATCTCTTGTGGTCCTCCTACACACATAACGGCTCAGTTTGGCAAAACATGCATGTGCTGTCAATGGTAGAGGGAAGAAAGTAGCTGCCGGGCAACTGTTGTGGTGGCTTATTTCCCTGAAAACTAAACTATCAGCCATTTTTTTTAATCCAACCTGCCACATTCTTTTCTGCCCTGTTATCTTGAGGGACAGTCAGGAAGCCCCGACACATATTAGATGGTCAGCTGATACTGCCAAAATCTACAAATTATGCCGACATACTTCTAATGTACATGACCACCTTTACAGTGTCTGTAGAAGGTTTCCATCAGAAGGATATCCCCATGGAAACCTTCAACGCACAAATCTGATAGATGCCACCACTGTATAGGCATCTGAAAACCCTTAGGCCCCCATGTTTACCCACTTGCTTACCACCGCATGATTTTATATGTCAAGGCAGTATGCTGCTACCTGTAAACCACAGCATAAAAGTGGTGGGTTACATTATGATCTGCCAGCGCCCTTTGGCACTACAGATTACTGTGACAGTGGTGTCATTAGACAGCTGCGGTCACTGTGAAGATCCCGAAGACCAACCAAAGTGGTCTCCGGGCATATGATCACTGTGACAGACTGTCACTGCACACAAAAGTCAGCAGGGGCATGCTCAGCTAAGATGAAAGATGTGAGTGCAAATTAACCACTTAACTCTCTGACTGTGGCAGGAAAGGGTTAATTCACTTTAAAAAAAAAATAAAATAAAATAAAAAAAGCAAAAATAAAATAAAAAGTCAAATAAAAAAGAAAGAAGGTATAGCTATAGTTATTTGCTTTAGCAATAGTATAGCAGACTACATACACATACATTTTATCCTCTTTTTCTGTCATAAAAAATAATATAAAAAAATATATTAATTCATTTTAGCAATAGCAGACTTTGTGTGTGTAAAATATGCAAACTTTTTTATTAAAAATATATAGTATAATTTTACCTATATTTAGTATAGTTTTTTTGTGTGCATATTTTTTTATGTATAACTTTTTTTTTTTTTAATATAAAAAGCCCAAAGCTTAAAATGCCTAAATTTCCCCAAGATGACTTCCTTAGGGGGTCAACATTTAAAAAAAAAAAAAAAAAGTCGCTTTGAAGGAGTTTCTAATGTTTTGCCACTGTTCAACATCTGTACTGCCATAGAGCCAATAGTAGGCCACCAAAATGTGCTCCAGTCCTTTGAAATCTCTCTCAGTGGGCCTAGCCAGTGGATAAATTGTATAAGTAGCATTCATTTTCACAGTACAAGCATACAGTAATGGTTTTAGAAATGTTTTGTTTTGAAATCTTTTATAAAAATATTTTTTTTCCCTAGTTTCCACAGTTTTCTTCAATATTTTCCTGATAATCATCTAATGGCACAACAGAAAGGTCTAATGCTTCCTGTGAAAAATAATATCAAATACATGTAGGTTGGCTCCGAACTGTATTTTGCCGTTAGATATGCCCATTGCAAATGTTTTCAAAAAATTGGCCTGATTTGGGGGGGCGGGGGTAAACACTCTGGTAGGGATGTGGTTAAAAAAAAGTGCATCGCTCAGTATACATATTGAAACAGTCTCCTGCTCTATCCTATACAGTAAAAAAAAATTATTGAAAGGGTACTCCATCAGGAGGAGAGGATCCCTTGAGTGCACCTGCATTGGGAATGCTCCCCAAGTGGACCGTGCAAGGAAACTGCTTAATGCTGTCTAAAAGCCTAAGAGCAAGTCCACACATAGCAAAAATCAAGACATATACAAGTGTTTGATAACCATTCCAACTTGTGGAAACTACGGTTGCAATTTTCAACCACATCATGGTCTGATGTCTGTGGCTATACTCTCCAAAAGAAGAACCAATGATGAGACTCTAAATGGTAACGCATTGTGTCCTCCTGCACGTGGTCATGTTATTGCCGTGTACAAGAGCTGAATATCCCTTAAAATTTTTTCAAAATCCAATTCCCACACAGTAAAGGTAAAAGGCCTCACTGCATCAGGACCAGATTTAGCCAGTTTGTTTTACAACGATTAGTCCAACCGTTATGCTCATCTTCACGGAAAGATAATTGTATTTCAACAATTGGCTAATTAATGGAGAGACATGGTGGTAATTTCTCTCCCCTGCCAGCCCTGCTCTGCCACTTGTGCATTGTTAATAGATACTTCTCCTGTGATGTTCAATATTCTGTTTGAAAATGTTATCAAATATATTCCCTCCGGCAAGAAGAACTGTTAGCAGGAATAGTTTGTGCCACCTTATTTTCTTTTTACCTTTTATATTAGTTGTAGTGTATTGTGTACAGACTATGTTTTCTATGTTTCTTTACTGCATTTTGACAAGTTTTCTTCCTATGCTCAGCCACCAAGAGCACATGCACTGGGTCTTTTCTCCAAGGTGTCTCTGGTGACCTGGCAATTGTTACTTGCAAATGCAATTTAGGAGGTAAGCGTTGGCTAGGTGTCTGTGGCTACATATATAGAAGCAACTGTGGACAGTAAAAAGGGCAGTGTGGCTGGCATAGGGCTACTGTGCCTGGTGTTCCTGTTGCTGGTGTTACTGTTGCTGTCACAGGGTTCCTACAGCTGTCATGAGGCTTCTGTGGCTGGCATTGGGCTCCTGTGGCTGGAATGGGGCTCCTGTGGTAGGCATGGGGCTCCTGTGGCTGGCATGGGGCTCCATTGGCTGGCATGGGGCTAATATGGCTGTCATAGGGACACTGTGGCTGTCAAGGGGCTGCTGTGGCTGACATGGGACTGCTGTGGCAGGCATAGGGCTAATATGGCTGGCATGGTGCTCCTATGGCTGGCCTGCAGCTTCTGTGGCTAGCACGGAGATACTGTGGCTGTCATGGGACTCCTATTGTTGGCATGGGCTAATGTGGCAGGCATGGAGCTACTGTGGCAGGCATGGGATTCCTGGCAGGCACAGGGACTGTGGCAGGCACAGGGTTTTTTAGTGGCTGTCATAGAATCAAAGTAACTGACATCAGAGTACCAGTGGTTACCATGGGGGCGGGGGCGGGGCGATGTTGGCTGGCATGGGGGCATCTGGATCTGTCATAGGGGGATCTAAGGCTGGAATTCCTGGATGGTGTGGTGGGACTTGTGGAAGGATAAGTTTTGACAGGAAACTCTAAGGGAAATTTTACCTGGCTTTGAGGCATCAGCAACAGTGATGTATAAGAGCATACATGGCTGTGGATGTCATAGAGGTTATGTGAGAGAGCCATGGGTAACATGTTATGCAAATGTGAGGAGCCAAATATGTTTTGGCTAGGTGTCCCCCAAGGGTCCACCTCCCTCTTTCAGATATCCCTGGCAGCCAATCCCAGTTAAACAACCCCCTCACTTCCCTCTCTTGAATGAACCTATTCCTACTGAGTATAAATATTGAGCTATCACCAGTGTTACTAAAAGGTAATTTTCATAAGAAAAAAAAAATCACCGGACTGCCACATTTCTGTTCTGAATCACCCTGTGCTGCTGGGGACTCCTGTTACCAAGGATAGTGAACAGTCACTACCATCATCAAATGAGTCAACTGATCACTGCAAAAAAAATCTGCAAAATAGTCTCCTGAAACACTCTGTGCTGCTGGTGTGGCTCTTGGTCTTTTCACTATTGGTTTTTGACTTGTCCCATACTCTCTCATGATGATACTGCCCCCATTACCAATAACATCATGACAAGACTGTGTAGATCTTTGTCTCCCACAGATTCGGCACACTCCTCTCCTGGAACACTCTACACTACTGGCATAGTTGCCAACTGTCCTGAATTTGAAAATCAGGGACAGTCCCGGCAAAAGCTGGGACAGTTGGCAACTATACCAGTCCCTGGGCTGAAAACGTGGGGGCTAACGATAACTTCACCCATACGTGGCTGTTCCCAGAGAGTTTAGATGCCCTGAATTCCTGAATTTACCAACTTAAAATTGGTAAGTGTGTATTGTTTACCTTATTCCTTTCCCTAACTGTCTGTAAGATGCCACTCGCCTCCATTCTCCTCTGTACAGTCATGGCCAAAAGTTTTGAGAATGACACAAATATATTTCACATGATCTGCTGCCCTCTGGTTTTTTATGTGTGTTTGTCAGATGTTTTTGTCACATACAGAAATATAATTGCAATCATATTATGAGTAACAAAAGCTTATATTGACAGTTAGAATGAGTTAATGCAGCAAGTCAATATTTGCAGTGTTGACCCTTCTTCTTCAGGACCTCTGCAATTCTCCCTGGCATGCTCTCAATCAACTTCTGGACCAAATCCTGACTGATAGCAGTCCATTCTTGCACAATCAATGCTTGCATTTTGTCAGAATTTGTAGGTTTTTGTTTGTCCACCCGTCTCTTGATGATTGACCACAAGTTCTCAATGGGATTAAGATCTGGGGAGTTTCCAGGCCATGGACCCAAAATCTCTATGTTTTGTTCCATGAGCCATTTAGTTATCACCTTTGCTTTATGGCAAGGTGCTCCATCATGCTGGAAAAGCCATTGTTGATCGCCAAACTACTCTTAGACGGTTGGGAGAAGTTGCTCTCGGAGGACATTCTGGTACCATTCTTTATTCATGGCTGTGTTTTTAGGCAAGACTGTGAGAGAGCCGATTCCCTTGGCTGAGAAGCAACCCCACACATGAATGGTTTCAGGATGCTTTACAGGTGGCATGAGACAAGACTGGTGGTAGCGCGCACCTGGTCTTCTCCGAATAAGCTGTTTTCCAGATGTCCCAAACAATCGAAAAGGGGATTCATCAGAGAAAATGACTTTACCCCAGTCCTCAGCAGTCCACTCCATGTACCTTTTGCAGAATATCAGTCTGTCCCTGATGGTTTTTTCTGGAGAGAAGTGGCTTCTTTGCTGCCCTCCTTGAGACCAGGCCTTGCTCCAAGAGTTTCTGCCTCACAGTGCGTGCAGATGCACTCACACCTGCCTGCTGCCATTCCTGAGCAAGCTCTGCACTGCTGGTAACCCGATCCCGCATCTGAAACACTTTTAAGAGACGGTCCTGGCGATTGCTGGTCTTTCTTGGGCGCCCTGGAGCCTTTTTGGCAACAATGGAACCTCTCTCCTTGAAGTTCTTGATGATGCGATAGCTACAGGACCTTTTAAACACATGACTTAATTTATTCAAGTCCTTAACCCTTTCACTCCCGGAGGTTTTTTCGGTTATGCATTTTAGTTTTGCGCTCCCTGCCTTCAAACAGCCATAACTCTTTTATTTTTCTGTTCACTTAGCTGTATGAGGGCTTATTTTTTGAGGGACAAGTTGTACTTTCCAACGCCACCATTTAATATTGCATATGGTGTAGTGGGAAGAGGTAAAAAAATTCCAAATCGGGTGAAATTGCAAAAAAAACACTATTCCGCTACAGTTCTACGGGTTTATTATTTACAGCGTTCGATGTTCATTAAAACTGATCCATTACTTTCATTCTACTGGTCAGTGCGAATCCGGCAATACCTAATATGTATAGTTTTTCCTGCGTTTTCATAGTGATAAAATAATTAGAAAGTTGCCCTTTTTTTTTTTTTTTTTCCTTGTCATATCTTGACCCCTATAACTTTTTGGTATTTATGTGTACAGAGCTGTATGGGGGCTCATTTTTTGCGGGACGATCTGAAGTTTTTATTGATAACATTCTGGGGTGTGTATGACTTTTTGATCACTTTTTTATTTAATTTTTTTAGAAAAAAAAAGCGACAAAAAACGGCAAATCGCCATTTGGATGCTTTTTTCCGCCACACAATTCGCCGTATTGGAATTTTTTTTATATATTTTAAAAGTACAGGCGTTTTCGGTCACGGTGATACCCATGATGTCTATATTTATTGTTATTAGGTATTTATTTTTTAATTATACGGAAAGGGGGGTGATTTGAACTTTTATATCTTTTTTATTTTTTATATATTTTTTTACCATTTTTTTAATTTTTTTTTTACTATTTTGAAAGCTCAAATATGGGCTGATATATTGTGGCTTTTTTTTTCTTTATGAGCAATCAGGGATTTTCTAGACTCAGAAATCCAAGAATTGCTCATTTCTTATCCTGGCCTGCCATCTAGTGGCCAGAATAAGAATTGCAGTTTGAAACTGTAATCCTCACCAGCGAGGATTACAGTTTTCATATGGTGTACAGACACCCGATTGGCCACACTTGGTGTCTGTACACCACCCGGAAGCGAACGCTTCCGGGTTCAGACGCAACTAGATGCCGTGATCACGTGTGATCACGGCATCTAAACGCCCAGGAAGATGCCGCCGATCTAGTAAGTAGCGGCAAGTCTCTGCTGTTAGAAACATGTGCCCGCATCGCCCCAGCGCCGTACATGTACGGAGTGTAAGGGTTAAAGGGGATCTGTCACCAGCGATCTCCTTATTAGACTCATTGTTGAGGTCTATCTATGATGTCAATTACAGGCCTCTGTCATCTTTTTAAGTGGGAGAACTTGCACAATTGGTGGCTGACTAAATACTTTTTTTCCCCTCTGTATACTCCAATTTTTGGCGTATATTTGACTCAGGGGATTTGCGGCTGAATCTGCGACTTTTCCCTGCTCACACCAGATCTAAAAAAGGAGGCGTGGTATGGGCGGGGAAGGGAGCGAGCTGACTGTCCTGTCTCATTTATCATTTTTTATGCCTATTTTATCTCGGCTACTTCTCCTCCTTTAATTTATTCATTAAAATATCTGCTCTTTCTCAACTCAAGACAGCACATTCAGCTATTATGAGTGATTGATAGCATTCACTGTGTAAGCATGTCTACAGAGATGGTCTTTCACTGATAAGAGAACTCCCATGTACAACTATCAGCAAATGACAGCTATTTATGTACACACAATAACACAGTGAATGCTATCACTGATAACACCTTCACCCATGTACAACTATCAGTGACTGACAGCTATCACTGTATACACACTTACATAGGGAATGCTATCAATCACTGAAAACATATCCCCATGTACAACTATCAGCGACTGACAGCTATCACTGTATACAGACTTACATAGAGAATGCTATCAATCACTGATAACATATCCCCATGTACAATGATCAGTGACTGACAGCTATCTCTGTATACACACTTACACAGAGAATGCTATCAATCACTGATAACACATCCCCCATGTACAACTATCAGTGACTGACAGCTATCTCTGTATACACACTTTCAAAGGGAATGCTCTCAATCACTGATAACACCTCCCTGTGTACAGCTATCAGTGACTGACAGCTATCTATGTATACACACTTACACAGAGAATCCAATAAATCACTGATAAACACCTCCCCGTGTACAACTATCAGTTAATGACAGCTATCTCTGTACACACACTTCCAAAGGGGATGCTCTCAATCACTGATAACACCTCCCCGTGTACAACTATCAGTGACTGACACCTAACTCTGTACACACACTTACACGAAGAATGCTATTAATCACTGATAACACCTCCTGTGTGTACAACTATCACATGATGTGTACAATATTGTCACATGGCGGAGAGTGTGGGCTGCTCTTTGTGATTGTTTCTGTGTAGCAAGGTGCATGCCATGGAGGACACCTGGAGCAGCTGTTACAGGCAGGAACAGTAAATTTTTTGGTCAATGATTTTTGTGGCAGGGATGAGGCAGCTCCCTGGCAACTAGGCCATGTCCTTTTGACCTCCTCCGATTGCATTGGGCTGGCTCCTCCCCCTCCTCATTGAATTCCAGCGTGGTGATGTGGTGGCAGGCCATTCAGTCTCTGCATGTCCTCTGCATGTCCTCTGTACATTCCTTGCAATGTACGAATGGCTGAAATGCTTGGACAGCTTCCTGAACTATGCCAGCACCTTGCACAAGCCAGTGTACTTTTTTACTAAGCATTGCACAACTAGGTTAATGATGTGTGCCATGCAGGGAGCAAGTGTTATTTCCCCCAGGTTGTTAACGGCAACAATGATGTGGCCATTGTCCTGACCACCTTGCCCAGTTGGAGTTGGTAGGGTTATGGCCAGTGAGATGTTTGTGGCTTTATGTACTTTAGCTATTTCTCACCAGGCTGATCAGCGGCAACAGTGCATGGCAACACTTGATTTGACGCATGTGATAGGAAGGACGGGGAGTGGGAGTAATGCTGTGCCCTCCTGTTGGGGACAGAGGATCATTAAGGGCTGTCTCCACCAGGAGACCCACAGGAGTCTACTGATGGGACTCTTCACTATTTTTACACCGCCACAACCTAAATTGGAGCCGTGGATGCCACGATTGCCAAAGCCTCCATCAGCAACTACTATGATAAACATTATCCCTAAGGATACCATCAACTCTGGGCCGTCATGGACCCCTGTGTTGCCGTGGAAGCTGGCACCGGAGGAGTGCCAGCAGTTTCATCAAGAATACCTGGCCTGGCTGCATCCTGAGGTCTGTTTGCCACCCCCATTGGAACCAGAGAGATTAAAAGTGTAGGCCCCAGCCATTATTTCTGGAGTTAGAAGGAGCTCCAGCCTCACAGCCACTGAGACTGCACTACCATCAATGTTCATTGGAGGGCCCAGCTTTCCAAGTTTGCCGCCAGCTATAAGTGCAAGCATCAGAAACCCTGTGAGGATCCCCTCATTGACCTGGGGTAAGAGGAGGAAAAGTTCTACTCTCTGATCTGAGGTTCCCTGCAAAGGTCAAGCTTCCATGAGGGTAAGATACATGGGACTGGCCCTCTTTTGTTTTTTGGTATTATTGGGGCCTATATTTTGCCACCCTCTTGTTTTCTAGGTCGTATGGTACTTTCCTTCATCCAAGTTGAACCATTTGTGCCCTTTCCCCTTTGTTTCTGGGGATTGGGGATACATCTTGCCAAGAGAAAGGGGTACAACATTTTAAAAGGAGAAGCCCCCAAGAAATACAATACACCTGAGCCAGTGGCGTAGCTACCGGGGGGCAGGGGGGGCGACGGCTCCGGGCCCAGTGACTCAAGGGGGCCCATAAAAATAAATAATCTTACTTACCTGTTCTGCGCTGCGGCTGCCCTCCGGTCCTCGCTCTGCTCTCTTCCCTGGCGGCGCGCACTATGACCTGACGCTGCACGCAGCGTCAGGTCATAGTGTGCGCGGGCCAGGGAAGAGAGCGGAGCGCGGACCGGAGGGCAGCCGCAGCGCAGAACAGGTAAGAGAGGTTTTTTATTTTTATGTTATGTGGCTGGGTGGGCTGATCTGAGGTCTGATGGGGGCACAATACGCTGATCTGAGGTCTGATGGGGGCACAATATGCAGATCTGAGGTTTGATGGGGCACAATACGCTGATCTGAGGTCTGATGAGGGCACATTAAGCTGATCTGAGGTCTGATGGGGGCACAATACGCTGATCTGAGGTCTGATGGGGGGCACAATAGGCTGATCTGAGGTTTGATGGGGCACAATAGGCTGATCTGAGGTCTGATGGGGGCACAATACGCTGATCTGAGGTCTGATGGGGCACAATATGCAGATCTGAGGTTTGATGGGGCACAATACGCTGATCTGAGGTCTGATGGGGGCACATTAGCTGATCTGAGGTCTGATGGGGGCACAATACGCTGATCTGAGGTCTGATGGGGGGCACAATAGGCCTGATCTGAGGTTTGATGGGGCAAAATAGGCTGATCTGAGGTCTGATGGGGGCACAATACGCTGATCTGAGGTCTGATGGGGGCACAATATGCAGATCTGAGGTTTGATGGGGCACAATAGGCTGATCTGAGGTCTGATGGGGGGCACAATACGCTGATCTGAGGTCTGATGGGGGCACAGTACGCTGATCTGAGGTCTGATGGGGGCACAGTACGCTGATCTGAGGTCTGATGGGGCACAGTACGCTGATCTGAGGTCTGATGGGGGCACAGTACGCTGATCTGAGTCTGATGGGGGCACAGTATGCTGATCTGAGGTCTGATGGGGGCACAGTAAGCTGATCTGAGGTCTGATGGGGGCACAATACGCTGATCTGAGGTCTTGATGGGGGCACAGTAGGCTGATGTGAGGTCTGATGGGGCACAGTAGAGCTGATGTGAGGTCTGATGGGGGCACAGTATGCTAATCTGAGGTCTGATGGGGCACAGTAGGCTGATGTGAGGTCTGATGGGGCACAATACGCTGATCTGAGGTCTGATGGGGACACAGTAGCTGATGATCTGAGGTCTGATGGGGCACAATATGCTAATCTGAGGTCTGATGGGGGCACAATACGCTGATCTGAGGTCTGATGGGGGCACATTCTGCTGATCTGAGGTCTGATGGGGGCAGGGAGTGATGTAAAAACTGGGGACACGTTTCCTTTAACATAGGAGTCCCCTTGTTTTTTACTCCTATTAATCCTATATTTTACTGCATTATGTGGTTGAGTATTTAGACTAGGGTATGTAGAAAGTCTATTGTACTGTACTTAGCAGCATAGACGATCTTGCAGTTTATATAGTCATCTTTCTAATACAATATTATAACCACAACTAGTAGTATGTGCCTGTGAAGTTGGAAACGTGCGTTTGGGAAGCCAATAAGTGGGGGGCCCACTCAAGTATGTTTCCCCCCCCCCCTGTGCTGAACCTCTAGCTACGCCTCTGACCTGAGCTCATTGTTCCCATCACCTACGCTTCCGGGACTCTTTGCTAAAGAGACACAAGTGAGGGATTCTGTTTCCTGCAATGTTTTTAAAGTCATGGTCTACCTCCAGGACTCAAACACACCTTTGCATAGGTGTGCACAGCAGCTGTATTTCCAGGACTCTGAAGTAGAGCCACAGACCAAAGTAGTTTTACCCTCTTTGGATAAGAGAGCCACAGCTAGGAATTGTTTTAATTCTGTTAGTTTAGGGTAGCTAGTACCCCTCCTTGGGCACCATCATGGACTGGGCCCCATTGGGCGGTAGCAATATAACCCCCTGGTAGTTAGAACCGTTAGCCTAGGCACTGTCTGTTGTATAAGCTTTTATGTCCTCATCCTGGTCTCTTCACAGTGAAGGAAGGAAGGGAGAGAGCGATAACTGTGGCTTTGGACAACTGATGGAAAGTTACCAGGAGGGACCACACGCACAGCCTGAGGAAAGCCTGGCTTTCACCAAGGGGGAATGTAGTACCCCAGACCTTGAGGAACTACATTGTTTATATTGTTATGTAATGTATTTTACTGTCTGTTTCTGGCCATAGTTACGAGCAAGGAAGGTTGACAAATGTTGGCAGGAATAGGGTTAACCACCCTGTTCTTCCTCTTTTGGTAGGAGTGGGCTGGTCCTGCTCCTGCCAAAAGCGGGAGTTCCTTCTGAGACAGGGAAAGAAGAGGAATTACTACCAATCAACCTGCCTTCATATCCTTGCTGGTGCCAGAGAAAAACTGTAGTTAAAGCCTGCTGCTATTGTATATGTTTCAAGTTGCACATAGTAGAAAGGACTTTGATATGTTTAAACCTGACCCCAAGGAGAAATGGCCTAAGGGAGTTCACCGTAACACAACACTTCATCAGGGCCACTACCACTGTTGTTTTCTGCACTGGCTCCTCAGAGGGCCACTGCATCCCCACAGCCAATATCATGGCTACGAGTGCCACTATTACTACCACCAACACAGCTATGCATGGGGTCCACTATCTCCTCCTGAACATTGTGCTCAGGGCAGTCCAAACACTGAATACTCTCACATAAGTCGTCTCTCTTGACTATCTGCCATAGGGCATAGTGTTTTTGGTTTTTTTGCCACTTCTTAGGAAAAAGGAAGGTGTCTTACTAGGAAGGGGCATTGAAGACAGAAAGATCTCCACTGAAAGACTTATCTGAGGCTTAAGGATAGAGAAGCAGGAGGAATGCTGTGACCCCTGGCTCCAAGGCACATGTAGGACTCAGAAGTCACCTCCACATCATCTTGCTGTGAGTGACAGGAGGAGAGAGCCATTCAACTCACAATCTCATTTTCTTTCTCCTCAATTATCATGTTGTGCCTTTCTGAAGCCAGGGAGAACTGGGGCCTACTACTACTACTACTACTACTACTACCACCCACCACTACTACTACTACTACTACTACTACCACCACTACTACTACTACTACTACTACTACCACCACTACCACTACTACCACTACCACTACTACTACTACTACTATTACAATTACTTCTAGCCAGATACTTCTAGCCTCTGTAACACAGAGTTACACAAAGTATGTAACGGTTTGCAAGTCTGTTTTATGGAACTTAAAGACAGAGAGGCGTAATAAAATGTCCTTCCCTTTCTACAAACACACTGCTACTGACTATTTTCTTTGGAAATAACACAGTATCAAGTCACTAAGATTTAAAATGCTATCTATCCTCTGGGAGTTGCACAGTTGTATTGAGCTTATTCCCACCACCAACAACAACAACAACACTTGAGAAAAAAATCTGTGTTTCTGTTTAAATGGTGGAAAAAAGAAATGTCCTTGCAGGTAGCTGCTTTTGAGGTTCTTCAGTAGCTGCAGTTGTCCTAGGAGGTACACCCAGCCTCAGCTCCTCACTTCTCAGTCCCTGGCTGACAGCTTTCCCTGCCTTTCCCTATTCTACACAATTAGAATGGAAGTTTCATTGTGACTCTCCCTGACTCCCTAAGATTATTTTTCTGGCAAACACTGTAAGACTCATCCAACCTCATTCCCAGCACAGAATGGCGTTTTACTGGTTCTACTAGGACATCTCTCTGCCTGCTGCAGCACTGATTGTATCATCCAGGCTGTCTGTTAGTCTGGGAGCCAATCAAGGGAAAGACACTCTCCCACACTTCCTCTCAGGGTCATGTAAGAATCCTTCTTCTTCCTTCTTCGTGCTTTTTTCCCTCCGATATGTACAGGAAATTGGGGCTGATAGCTGTTGTACTGGATTCCTCCGAAGTGAACCTGAAAAACTTTGGGTTCGTCTGGTGGACCCCTTCACTTTTTAGGCATGATGGCAGCATTATTTGGACATTGAATGGCAGTACTGTAGAAGTAATATATGACAGTTTTATGTGGGTACAATATAGCATTATTATTTAGACATTGTTGGGGCTCCTGCCTGTTGATGATTGGTGTGCCCTTGTTGTTAGATGTTTTTGCAGGGTGTAGGACAAGAGGTGGATGAAGTGGCCGGCTGATGGTTGGGGAGTCCGTAATCAGGCTAGTGCTAGTAAATAAGTGAGTCTTTTTTATTTTTTTATTAAAGTGCAAGGTAGGAGTAGTAGTACATCCAACAGTATCAAGGCACAGTTCCAAGCAGTTTACAGTGTAAATCTTCCCCAACAGTAATTCATCGATAGCGGCAATGATAGCGGTTGTTGTACTCCTGCTCTCTGTCTCTCTAAAGTCTGTCTCTGAAGAACCTTAGGCTGGCAATGAGGTTCTTGATAGATGTTTCTGTAATTCCCTGGCTGAGGGGTACAGAATTAAGATAAGGCTTGCCAAACCATCTCAAAGCGTGGAAGGTCTCTCTTTCTGCTACAGATTAGTACGATAGCTTGCTGACTGACTCCAATGCATTTGTAGACTCCGGACCTTCTACCTTCTTCTCCTTCTGGAGAACTTTAATGCAGCAATGGTTCTGTAGCTGTAGAAGCCTCAGAGACAATGATTCTCTGACTTCTGGCCTAGTCCTGAGGAGTAAGTACAAGTAGGTCCTATCTCTTCCTCAGCTAGCACAGAACAACACTTTCTCTAAGCAGGTGGCGGACCCAGGTCCATCTCCTAGTAATCTAAGGGGGGGTGAGTCAAGGTGTTAACCCTGTCTTATCCATACAATACTATTGAGTACACAAACATGGTATACAGAAATTTACCCTTTCGAAGTTAACATGTTCTGGGGCCCTGCACAAGCCCCATATTTTATATATAACCTCATTGGTCTCGTGGCTCCAGGTTGTAACACGAACCTCCTAGGCCCCAATGAGAAATATGTAACAGGAATCACCTACTATGTAGCAGAGGGGCTGAAGGGTAAGCACCAAGGCCCTTGTGCAATTGCTTCCATCTCTATGCCCGTGGATGGCTCCTTCCATTCTACGATCACTTTACATCCCGCGCTGTATCCGACTCTACAGTACGGTAGAAAATAATAATAAAACTTGACAGCGCCCCCCCCCCCTTTATAACGTCCTCCCCTCACTAATCTACATATGCAAATGATTGACCTTTGCAGGCTGATTAGCTTGTCCCTTAAGATGTCCTGTCGTTGACATGTTCTGGGCTATCAAAGAGCAGGAGAACTTTGTGGATTCAGCTGCTCAGCTTCACGGTTCCTTTTTTTTTTGTTTTGTTTTTTTTTTTGTGTTTTTTTTTTGTAAGCGTAACGATTCCTGCAAAACAGCGCTAATGTTGTTTTCCACATTATCTCCCATGCTCCCTTAACTGTGCTGATGACTACGGAGACTTCAGGATACTTTTCCTCCTATCACTTCACAGGCTGGAAGGTGACAGCTTCACCAGGGACTAATGCAGTCCGACATAATTGAATGTGGCCCCGAGCTAAGCAGCTGCCTGCAGCCACTCTTGATTGTAGCTGTCATCAGGTAGCGCCTGGTGCATTCGAATACATTCCAGCGAAGTGCGGCTGGAGCATGGATCTCTATAATTATAGATTATTTATTCGGTGACTACTCCGCCAGTGTCTGTGTCATGCTGTTTAATAGCCCCAAACTGCTGGACAACGTTAGATTGAAGCCAATAAAGCCGTACTTTCTGCCTGCGCGGCGGCGACGGCATCGGCGGTGGCACCGTTTTGTAATTTTACGGAAGATGGTTCTTTATGGCCTGCCAAAGTAAATAGATTTAATTAGAGTTTAGTCGCCCGGGCTTTTGTGGGGGGGAGGAAGGGAAGGAGAGTGAATTGCACATTGTATGGTAATGTCTGGCTCTGTTTGGGTTAAAAGGAAAGAAAAAATGTTAATTTTTTAAGATATGGGCTCGAAGGGTGATGATTTTATTAAGGGGAGCAGTGATGGGGCGGCTGAAGTAGAGGGAGCCAAGCTACATCCGCCAGCGCGAGACTGAATATGTCCAATCAGGATTTCTGGGGTGAGGATTTCATCAGAAGGAGTTCTGTAGAAAAGCAGTAATTGATGCCCCACCCCCCTTACAAAGAGGTTCTGTAGCAGCTGAGGTTCTAAAGTATCCAGGATTACAGGTGCAGGGCTATGTTCACAAGCGACAGAAAATCGGTTCCTTGACCCCATTTAGATTAATCGGACAGTCAGCAAAATTTTGAAAAAAAATTTGCCGTATGTGAAATCACCCAAAGGATATGTACCAACCCGGCCGGAATCCACAGCCGCCAAATCACACAACAGATTTTGGTTTCAAGAAACAATGTGGATCTGCAGCAGGTTTCACCTTGTGTATGGCAGGAATTCACTGTGGATTTTAAATCTACAACTCGTGGATAGATAGATAGATAGATAGATAGATAGATAGATAATAGATAGATAGATAGATAGATAGATAGATAGATAATGGATAGATAGATAGATATGAGATAGATAGATAGATAGATAGATAGATAGATAGATAGATAGATAGATAGATATGAGATAGATAGATAGATAGATAGATAGACGATAGATAGATAGATAGATAGATAGATAGATAGATAGATAGATAGATAGATTAACCCAAACCCTTTTAACCCAACATCCACCCCCTAATTCCCACATCAAACCCCCTCCGCAATACCTATTATTAGAGAGAGAGATAGATAGACAGATACCGTATTTTTCGTCCTATAAGACGCAATTTCCCCCCGCCCTCCCAAAAGTAGGGGGAAAAATGCAGTGCGTCTTATAGGGCGAATACAAGTGAGCGATTCCAAAAGGAAGCGCTCACTTGTACGTAGGGACCCCCATCAGACCTCAGACCTGCCCACCCAGCCACTTATAAAAACCTTACTTACCTGTCCTGCGCTGCCTCTGCCCTCCGGCCACGCGCTCCACTTTTCCCTGCCGGCGTGCACTATTACCTGACGCTGCATTGGTATGTTTTGGGTTTTTTTTCTGAAAAAGTGCCAGCTCCACATTTTAGCTGAAGGTCTATTGGAAGTCTATGACATTTTAGAGGAAAACATGTGTTCCCTGTGATGTCACTTCTTCTGTATGGGATAAAAAATACTGGTAAAAAAAACACCAACATACATTGATTGTGTTTTTTCAAGCAGGTAGAAAAAAAATATGGAGGTCCATGGTAGAAAAATGTAGATGCCAGATCCAGAGCATGCTGCAATTTCAAAAATAAAACAAAATTAAACAACAAATACACCTCAAGGGTAAAAAAAAATCACCATTAAAAAAATGCCTCTTAGTCCTTTGTTTAATTTTTCCCACAGGCCTCCATGTTGGCGATTCTGCCTATAAAACTCAGCAAAAACGCCAGCAAAATAAATACAAACCAATAACTGTAAAACTCTTTAAAATGTCAGAAAAAAACATGTGTGTGACACTAGCCTTAGGCTCACATCAAAAAGATCCAGCAGAGAACAGCCTGCCCGCGTTCTTCAGATCCAGCATAGCCGGATAGTGCCGCGTGCCCACCGGACCCCATTCGTGATAATTGGATGCAGCGGGGATCCGGCCACCCCCTGGCATACAAAAAATGTTGCATGCAGCAATTTTTTGTCCAGCCAAATCCCAGCTGATATGCCAGGGAAGTGGCCGGATCTCCACCACATCCCATTATAGTCAGTGGGGTCCGACGGGCGCGCGGCACTATCTGGCTACGCTGGATCCAGAGAACTCCGGCAGCCTGATCTCTGCTGGAACAGCCTGACGAATTTCTTTTGAGGCATGTGTCAATTTAGCCGTCAGCACACTCTAGTTTTTTTTTAAGGGGTTTTACAGTTTTTGTTGGCTGAAGTTTTTTAGGTAAAAAACAGGTCCAGATGTTGCATTAAGGTCTATAGGAAAGATTAAATGCAGGGCAAACATTCTTGTTTTGTATTTTTAGTTTTTTATGGTGGGGGTTTTTTTCTCAAATTGAGGTGCATTTTTTTATCTTCCATCTTGTAGTTTTCGACAGCAAGGTCTTTGTTTTCATGGTGTCCTCCCATTGTTGTTCAGTCACATGGACAGAAGGTTTTTGTAACATCTTCTCTAGGTTCTTTGGGTTCCTTGGGTTCCTTCTCACCACTTTCAGGATTGCCAATCATGCTTTTGGAGTGATTTTAAAGGGGTTATCCCATGAATAATGTAAAAAGTGAAAGTCAGACATCATATATTACATGGGAGTACCTTTCTATCAACGCTAGAACCAGCCCTGTACCTCACATGGATCCAGAGATCTCCACATTCATTGCTCTGCTAGATATGAAGCTGGCAGCTCAAGGAGAGTGTCTTTTCTGCTGCAGCCTAGGAGGCTTGTCTCAGCTCTTCCTATCACAGCTCAGGAGGTGTGTCTCAGCTCTCCCTATCACAGCTCAGGAGGCGTGTCTCAGCTCTCTCTATCACAGCTCAAGAGGCATGTCTCAGCTCTTCCTATCACAGATCAGGAGGTGTGTCTCAGCTCTCCCTATCACAGCTCAGGAGGCGTGTCTCAGCTCTATCACAGCTCAGGAGGTGTGTCTCAGATCTCCCTATCACAGCTCAGGAGGCGTGTCTCAGCTCTCTCTATCACAGCTCAGGAGGTGTGTCTCAGCTCTCCCTATCACAGATCAGGAGGCGTGTTTTAGCTCTCCCTATCACAGCTCAGGAGGTGTGTCTCATCTCTTCCTATCACAGCTCAGGAGGCATGTCTCAGCTCTCTCTATCACAGCTCAGGAGGTGTGTCTAAGCTCTCCCTATCACAGATCAGGAGGTGTGTCTCAGTTCTCCCTTTCACAGCTCAGGAAACAGTTGAAAAATTTAACTGAGCATGTGCGGCCTTCTCAGTGAGCAGGACAAAGAAATAAGAAATTAAGTGGCGCTATACAGATACATTTTATCTGTGGCTATACAAAATTTTTAATTACATGCAATTACAAAAGTATTCAGCTCCAGGTGCTGGTTTGAAAAATGTAGAATATTTTTCGTGGGACAACCCCTTTAACAGGATGCCCACCACCTGTTTGTAGATAAGTCTTTAGCAATAGTATTCTTTTAGCCTTTTCCAGACTCATGCCTCTCCATTAAACATCTGCTGAGGTCTTCTGAAAGCTGTTTACACCAAGACATGGTTCACACTGACGAATCTTCCGCGAGAAGAGCAGAATGGTCAGTAAACAGGCCTTGCATGCCTTTATTTACTGGGCAAAAATCCTGTGAAACCCAAACTTCCAATATCACCTTCATTGAAACACTCTTTACCAGTTCTTCAGCTCTTGGAGAAGTAATTAACACAGAGGTTCACTTACTTTTTCTTCCTGACTTGAGGATCTTTACTCCATCTGCTCAATAAAAGTCATGAACGGTACAACTATTTGTGTGTTATTAGTTTAGTTGCTTCTTAGATAATCAGAGAGTACATTTTATTAATAATCAAGGCACAAATCCAGGTCATTTCAAAGGGTTCACTTACTTTTTCTTGTATGTGTCTACAGGGTATTATGGTTAATCTGCTATTCTCTAGCTGTGTCTACCTCTTCCTCATCACATCACTGCTATGATCAGTGACTCCTGCTTACCATCCAGTCTGAAGTGTTCTGGGATTGACTTCTTGTTCTATCAGAGGCCCAGACTGCAACTTTGACCCTCCACCCTGCTTTACACTGAAGCTTTGCTTGTTGGATGTTTTTTTCTAAGCAAAAGTGGAAAGTAGAAAGTGGAAAGGACTCCAGGAAAGGGTTACAAATGACAACAAACTAACCCCCAAGGTCCACATTTCAGTGCTGATTCGTTTCTTAACCATAGAGGCCACAGCTACATTTTTGTTACGCACAGCACTGACAGAATATGAGCTGCCTGCAGCCACCACTAGAGGGAGCTTTGGAGCTTACTGCATACATCAAGATACAGTAGACAATAAGCTCCCCCTAGTGGTGGCAACAGGCAGCCTGTATTGTATCATTCTATGTCTATGCAGGTGATTTGGAGCTCTGTACTGGAAATTATAAAGTTTTAAACAGGTTATCCCATGATAAATGTAAAAATAGAAATCAGACATCATATAGTACATGACAATCTCTTTCTAACAAAGCTAGAACCAGCCCTGTACCTCACATGGATCCAGAGGTCTCCTCATTCATTGCTCCAATTGATCTGCTAGATTTATTTTAAGCTATCCGCTCAAGGGGCGTGTCTTAGGGGGTGTGGCCTTTCTGCTGCAGCTGGTAACAATTGAAGGATGGAACAGAGCGTGTGCTTCCTGGACAAAGAATTTTGAAAAAAATCAAACAGCAGGTGGCGCTATAATGATATATTTCAATGAATAACTCAGTGGCTATACAAAATTCTTAATTAATGCCATTATAAAAGTATGCAGATCCAGGTGCTGGTTTGAAAATTAAAGAAAAACTCCCGCAATAATTTTTATTCTCTGACCTGTTAGAAAGGTGCATAATATGATCTGTAGTGAATGTAATCTTCTTATCAGAGACTATATTTGTGAGTTATCCCCTCTCTTCTTATTGTTGCTGGGTCATGTGACCAACTCACTGACCTCCAACTGACCCAGGACAGGAAGCCAGTCACTACTCTATTCATTCCTATGAAAACTGAAAGTGAGGCTCCCATAGGAATGCATCGAGAAACAGACTTCCTGTCCACACATAAGGTGCTGTTTGAGTTGGTGAGTCTGATTCCTAGTCACATGACACAGATAAGAAACTTCAGGATTATATAAGTCAAAAATACAGACACCGGTAAGAAAATGACCTTCACTACAGATTACATCATGTACATTTCTAGCAGGACATGGAATAAATTTTTTGCGAGAGTTCTTCTTTAAGGATGCATTAAGAAAGTATGGTGCAGATTCACTTTATGGCTACCTAATGACCCGGGTTATGTCAAAATCCTCAGCAGCCACTGTGACCTTATGTTAGGGGTTGTCTCATCTCAGACATTGATGGCATAGCACTAGGATATGCCATTGATGTCAGATAGGTGCAAGTCCCACCTCTAGGGCCCACTCCTATCTCTAGAACGAGGCCCCCAATCTAAAGGAGAGCAGGTGCAGCACGTGCAGATGTTGACAAGAACATTTCCATTCACTTACAGCAAGCAGAGATCTGCCAAATTGGAAAGAATAGAAAGATTAACTAGAATCGTGCCTAATTTATCATAAAAGCAGATAAATCTTAAAGAGGTTGTTGCATAAAAAAAATTCTAGTTTTTAAACCAGCACCTGGATCTGAACACTTTTGTAATTGCATGTAATTAAAAATTTAGTATAGCCACTGAGTTATTCATAAAAATATATCTGTATAGCGCCACCTGCTGTATGTTTTTTCTTATTTCTTTGACCGGCTCACTGAGATGGCTGCACATGCTCAGTTTCATCCTTCAACTGCTTCCTGAGCTGTGATGGGGAGAGCTGAGGCACGCCCCCTGAGATGTGATACGGAGAGCTGAGACACGCCTCCTGAGTTGTGATAGGGAGCGCTGAGACACACCTCCTAATCTGTGTTAAGGAGAGCTGAGACACACCTCCTGAGCTGTGATAGGGAGAGAGCTAAGACACGCCTCCTGAGCTGTGATAGGGAGAGCTGAGACATGCCTCCTGAGCTGTGATAGGAAGAGCTGAGACAAGCCTCCTGAGATTTGATAGGGAGAGCTGAGACACGCCTCGGAGAACTGAGACACGCCCCCAGAACTGTGATAGGGAGAGCTGAGACACGCCTTCTGAGCTGAGACATGCATCCTGATCTGTGTTAGGGAGAGCAGAGACACGCCTCCTGAGCTGGATAGGGAGAGCTGAGACACGCCTCCTGAGCTGTGATAGGGAGAGCTGAGACATGCTTCGGAGAACTGAAACACGCCCCCTGAACTGTAATAGGGAGAGCTAAGACACGCCTCCTGAGCTGTGATAGAGAGAGCTAAGACACGCCCCCTTAGCTATAGCAGAAAAGACACTCCCCTTGAGCCACAACTTGGTATAAATCTAGCAGAGCAATGAATGAGGAGATCTCTGGATCCATGTGAGGTACAGGGCTGGTTCTAGCCTTGTTAGAAAGAGGTTTTCATGTATAATATGATGTCTAATTCTCATTTTTTACATTAGTCATGAGATAACCCCTTTAATAAATCTGGTGCACATGGAACTGTGTCCAATTCAGACAATCCTCCTTGAAGTGAATCTGATACACCTTTACCTGCACCAATACATTGTAACAATGCTGCAGATGTGCGTAGCTCACAGAGGATTGTTCAGAAACCATAGGAGCAAACTGGGAAGAATTAGGCCTGTAGAAATTTTCAACCCCTGGTTGTAAAGAAGAATATTTCCACACTATGACCGCAAGCAGAGATCTTGAAAATGTAAAGAATTGAAAAGCAAAGTATATTAGAAAACTGCAGAACTTTATGTTCTACAAGGATTGAGTTTGATTGGCGTACAGTTGGAATACCCCTTTAACTGCGAGTGAAGATGAATCTTGATGGTTTTTCAGTGCTTCGTGTGTGACAGGCGAGGACAGGTGGTGCAGAGTGCAGGCGATCAGCGCAGATTTCAGGCTGGTGACAGATCCTTACACATGAAAACGCTACCTCTGCTTGTAAAACACATAAACAACACATACAGATCAGCCCTCGTCATGCAAAGAGAATCACTAATAAATTCCATATCACCTTGCTCATGTTCATATGTATCGCCCAATTCAGGGAAGCGCCGGTCTGTTAACCCTTCACTGTATTCTGTGCGCTCCCCAACACACTAAGACCGCACACTGCACTGCCTGGTGTATTGTTTAACATGTGCTCCCCCTTGTGGCTAATGCAAATATCACAGCCACTGATGCAGACCTTGATTTTGAGGATGAAAATATATAGGAAATTTACAACATGTACAAAGGTAATAGAAGAGGAAACATCATGTAAGAAGTATAAACAGAAGTATACACTGCCCTCTGTTCTTCCATGGATAAAGAGAAAGCTTCACATTCAAAACAGGGATTTCCATAATGAAATTAATTTTGACAGATTTTACAAACATGTTACCCTTGTTCTATGTTACATCCATCATCTATATCTATCTATCTATCTCATCTATCTATCTATCTATCTATCTATCTATCTATCTATCTATACTATATCTATCCATCTCATATCTATCTATCTATCTATCTATCTATGTATCTATCTATCTATTCATCTATCTACCTCATATCTATCTATCTACCTACCTATCTATCCCATATCTATCTATCTATCTATACAATATCTATCCATCTCATATCTATCTATCTATCTATCTCATATCTATCTATCTATCTATCTATCTATCTATACAATATCTATCTCATATCTATCTATTTTCTATCTTTCTATCATCTCCTGTCTACCTATCTATCTATACCATATATATCCATCTCATATCTATCTATCTATCTATCTATCTATCTATCTATCTATCTATCTATCTTGTATCTATCATCTCATATCCATCTATACTTCTACCTCATATCTATCTACCTACCTATCTATCCCATATCTATCTATCTATCTATCTATACAATATCTATCCATCTCATATCTATCTATCTATCTATACAATATCTATCTCATATCTATTTTCTATATTTCTATCATCTCCTGTCTACCTATCTATCTATACCATATATATCCATCTCATATCAATCTATCTATCTATCTATCTATCTATCTATCTATCTTGTATCTATCATCTCATATCCATCTATACATCTACTTCATATCTAGCTTATCTGTGCCTTGTTATACTCAGTAGAAGATTTACTGATGAACCTCTTTACTTGGCCCTTTTCGCCTCCATAGATCATCTTTCTATGAGCAGTTAGCAGCATGGTGTGAACGCGGCCGTCGTGCTGTTTTGCAGGGTTTTTGTTTTCTGAGTAAACATACAGATGACCGTTCTTAATAGTGACATGCAGTAGAATTTTTAAGGAGGTACATGCTCCTAGTTCTACAGGGATCTCTGTCAGATTCCTTTTTTCTGCATTAAATGTCCCTCCCTGGTGATAGCCCGGGGGTGCTTCACTAAACAATTAATGCCAGGCCTCTCCGGAGATCTTAATGGGTATTTAGCAGTAAGTTCACTTTTAACGAGTTGCATAATGTGATATTTTGACCATTGCAGGATTAATGGGAATTAAAAGAATTGCTTTTTATATTTTTTAGAAAGATAGAAAGATAGATAGATATGAGATAGATAGATAGATAGATAGATAGATAGATAGATAGATAATTAGATAGATAGATAAATAGATAGATAAACAGACAGTGTTAGATATGGATAGAAAGATAGATAGATAGATATTAGATAGATAGATAGATAGATAGAGTTAGATATGGATAGATAGATAGATAGATAGATAGATAGATAGATAGATAGATAATAGATATGAGATAGAGTTAGATAATTAGGTAGATAGATAGATAGATAGATAGTAGATAGAGTTAGATATAGATAGATAGATACAATTTGAGGAATGATACTAATATATTCTAGGAAACCCTCTTTAAGACGACTTGCCACAGTTGAAAATGGAAGGTAGTCTTTTTGGGAATGGATAGATAGATAGATAGATAGATAGATAGATAGATAGATAGATAGATAGATATGGATAGATTCTGCACACACAGTTATTGCTCATTTTATTTTCAGCTTTTTATTTACTTTTTATTGTGATTCTGTTTTACTTTTAAATGTATTATTTTACATCAAAACCACAGAATAAATCTACCTTCACATCCACTTATTTATTTCGTTATTGATTCCAGTAAAAATATTTCACGCTCCTCGAGTTTTGTCAAATTTAATGTATAGATTCAAAACCTAATAAAAAGAAAAACTTCAGAAGACTTTGCCCATTCTGCAAGCTTGGAAGGAATCTGACTTTTCTTTTTATTAAGCCGAGCTCTTCGGGACACGGATCCACGGAGAGCACAATATAAAGATTAATGGCATGTGGTGCGGGAGTTGTTAGTTTTTTTTCTGTTAGGATAATATATGTCTCTCGTAAAAAGGAGATAAATGGACTGAGGAAGTTGCATGCGAATCTTGTGAGTATAAAAGCGGTAATGATGCTCCAATAGAGAGGATTTATTCATTTGAATCCGATACGACACATACAGCATATCATGTTTTATTGCTAATTGAGTTCTCGTCTTTGGTCTTCAGATTGGACGGGGTATTCATGATTTAGAAGTATGCAGCAATTCCCATTTTCTTTTCGACTCTTCCTCCCTCTCTACTTTTAATATAAAAAGAGGCCAGTCAAGGACTCGTTGCAAAGCGAGCACGCCATAAATCTCAGAGCGTGTTTGTAGGGAATGTCTTATGGGCTGTCACAGAAGCTCGCTGCTCAAGAGCTTGCACTCTAAGCGTACAACATGGAACTTCAATACAGAGACAGAGCTGAATTTGCCATATGCACAAGCATTGGGGTGTGGGACCCAATTGACCGGTCCAATGTCAGACTCAGGTTCTTTGGACCCACCATGATTCTGAGGTCTCCATCCACTTCCAATGAAATTGTTCACATTGCACACATCAATAAGATCTAATAGTTGACTTGTGAATAAGGCAGGGTTTCTCAACTCCCGTCCTCAGGGCCCACCTGCAGGTCATGTTTTCAGGATTTCCTTAGCATTGAGCAGGTGATATAATTAGTGTCAATGCATCAGGACTTACCACAGGTGTTCATTCTGTGGGATATTCCAAATCATGACCAGCAGGTGGTCCCTGAGGACTGGAGTTGAGGACCACAGTACTAAGGGACTATTATTGGTGGACTCACCAGAATATCCTCTGGTTCTATGACGATTCAGTCGAACCCTGGATCAAATCTCAACCAACAGATCAGGTTAGCCCAACAGTGACACATGATTTCTTCCTTGACTCCTTTACTAGATGTTCTTTGGAGAACTTCTGAGATGATTCCTCTCATCAAACCAGACAAGAAGAACACATGCCTTCTTATGTCCCTGTTTCAAATTGGAATAAGGTCTAATGGGTTATTTGTCAATCAACCCATTGGGTGGTGACTTTGGAGGCAATCACTTGCCACATAGGTTGATTTCTTGGACTTGAGGCTGTTTCCCAAATAACCTAAGATCCCATTCCAAGTCAAATTTTGCAATTGGAGGGAAATAAGGAAACATGATTGGTAGAGAGATGTCAACTGAGAGATTTCAAACAGATCATGTGCACTGTGAACATACATAGTAACATAGTTTATAAGGCTGAAAAAAGACATCTGTCCATCCAGTTCGGCCTGTTTCCTACAAGTTGATCCAGAGGAAGGCAAAAAACCCTGTGAGGTAGAAGCCAATTTTCCCCACTTTAAGGGAAAAAATTCCTTCCCGACTCCAATCAGACATCAGAATAACTCCCTGGATCAATGACCCCTCTCTAGTAACTATAACCTGTAATATTATTACACTCCAGAAATACATCCAGGCCCCTCCTGATCTCTTTTAGTGAACTTACCATCACCACCTCCTCAGGCAGAGAGTTCCATAGTCTCACTGCTCTTACCGTAAAGAATCCTCTTCTATGTTTGTGTTTCCTCCAGACGCAGAGGATGTCCCCTCGTCACAGTCACAGTCCTGGGGATAAATAGATGATGGGAGAGATCTCTGTACTGACCCCTGATATATTTATACAGTTATTAGATCTCCCCTCAGTCGTCTTTTTTCTAAAGTGAATAAGCCTAATTTTGATAATCTTTCTGGGTCCTGTAGTCCACCCATTCCAGTTATGACTTTAGTTGCCCTCCTCTGAACCCTCTCCAGCTCTGCTATGTCTGCCTTGTTCACAGGAGCCCAGAACTGTACACAGTCCTCCATGTGTGGTCTGACTAGTGATGTGTAAAGTGGCAGGACTATGTTCTCATCACCGGCATCTATGACTCTTTTGATGCAACCCATTATCTTATTGGCCTTGGCAGCTAAATTTATCTGGACTTTAGGGTCAGACTACCCCACCAGAGTACCTCTGAAGGACCCAGGCGCTAACACAATAATGATCCCCTAATACAGAGGCCCACAAAAAAAAAATTCTTTAGTTTATGAGTATATTAAAAATATGATGAGCGATGAGGATCTACTTTTTTATTACTGGAGTTTCCGGGGGGCAAAATGTAAAAAAAATAGGCAGAATGGTTTAACAATAACAATAACAATAATGTCACCAGTCCTCTGCTTATGCAGTTCAAGGCTGCACTGGTCCCCACTGCTCTCCACTTCCTGTTCCTGTCAGGTTTAAAGGGATTCTGTCACCACCATTTTGCATATTAAGTTATTTATACCACTGGATTTATCTCATTCATAGCCCCAAATGGTTATATAGGGCCCAGATGGATTTGTGGTGCAAAATCCTTTTTTTATCTACTGTCAATCACTTACATTAAGGGGCCCAAGGGGAGTTGCCCATGGTTGCTGGAGCCCGGGCTCGGCGATTCCGTTGGAGCCCCGGACCGCCCACCTAATTAATATTCACTTCACTGAGTGAAGCTCCGACTCGGCAATTGATGTACCTGCGCCTGCGCAGCCCTGGACCGCACACCTAATTAATATTCACTTCACTGAGTCAGTGAAGCTCCGGCGGCGGCTGTAATCCCGCGCAGGCGCAGTGCCGCGTCGGAGCTTCACTGACTCAGTGAAGTGAATATTAATTAGGTGTGCCGTCCGGGCTGCGCAGGCGCAGTACATCAATTGCCGCGTCGGAGCTTCACTCAGTGAAGTGAATATTAATTAGGTGGGCGGTCGGGGGCTCCAACGGAATCGCCAAGCCGCGGCTCCAGCAACCATGGTCAACTCCCCTTGGGCCCCTTAATGTAAGTGATTGACAGTAGATAAAAAAAAAGGATTTTACACCACAAATCTTCATCTAGGCCCTATAACAATAACCATTACTGTTTGCCCCTGATATCTGGGGGCATATAGTTATTTTAGAGCTTTCCACCGGTTGGTGTAAACAGCGACCCAAACATTCCAGTTAGAGACAACACCCATCTGCAGCTGACTTCTGGATTTACCTTCTTATGAGTTGTCCTTCATCATGGACCTTGTTTGTTGTATTAGGCGGACAATTAATGCTGTTCAGAACCTGGGATCTCCAGAGGATCTTCAGAAGATCTAGAGATCCTGTCCAACTCTGGCTGTATGTAAACCTATGTACAGAGCCTGTCACAGACCAAGCTGTTTCAATAAAGGAACCCAATGCTAACCGAGACTCAAAGCTCACCATTAAAGAAAGTGATTAGGTAAGTAAAAAAGTTTCTGATGACCAGGACAAGGATTGGGCTCTCTACTAGAAGACTCCATAGTACGTTACTTCTGAGGCATGGAGAAGGTCATTTACAGCATAGATTCACTTTTTTCCCTTTATTCAGGTGAATGGAGGGATCTGCTGCAAGGAAGCCAACCAAGGGATTATTCATCGGCAAGAGAGAATTAAATCACCCAAAATGCTGATTCAGATCCACCTCAAATTTATACAAAATTCAAGTCAAATCCAATTCATCTACAATTGATTCAATCATCTCCACCCGGGGGCCTTCAACAACCTAATTACTTCCCCTAAACCAACACAAAGCATTTAGCAAGGGTTTTTCTAACTTAAAGAACTCCCACAAAAAAATTTTATTCCATGTCCTGCTAGAAATGTACATGATGTAATCTGTAGTGAATGGCATTTTCTTACCAGTGTCTGTATTTGTGAGTTATATCTCCCTGATGTTTCTCATCTGTGTCATTTGACCAACAATCAGACTCACCAGATAACACAGCATCTTATGTGTGGACAGGAAGTCTATTTCTCTATGCATTCCTATGGGAGCCTCGCTTTCAGTCTCATAGGAATGAATACAGCAGTAACTGGCTTCCTGTCCTGGGTCAGTTGGAGGTCAGGGAGTTGGTCACATGACACAGCTACAATAAGAAGAGAGGGAATAACTCAGAAATACAGTCTTTGATAAGAAGATTGCATTCACTATAGATTACATCATGCACCTTTCTAACAGGTCAGAGAATAAAAAATTTTGCAGGAGTTCTTCTTTAAGACCACCATATTAGAGCAAAGTCGGCCAACCTCACCAATTTCTGGACACGCTGACTAGCTTATGCACCTGGGGACCTCCTGACTTCCCTGACAGGTAATGTCAATGGACATTTGTTCTCAGGAATATAAGCTGCTGCAAAGCAGCAGCAGTTTCTCCCCATTTCAAACACATACATGCTATAGCTATAGGAGGTGCAGAGGAAGCAGTCGCTACTGGGCCCAGGAGCCTTGCGCTGCATAAGAAGACACTGGTGTTATAGAAAGTCCATGCTGGTCAAGTTACACCTCTGACTGGAGGAAGGGATTAGGTCAAGAATTTTGCATGGGGGGGGCAGTTTCAATTTTTGCCTCAGGCTGCCTGAAGGCTATGTGCCCCTGGCCACAAGGGAAGGGCAGGCCCAAGCTGGACTTTTGGCCCATGAGCCTTTAACTACACCCCTGTGTTGGGTCGAACGGAACGTACATGTGTATGAGAGGAATAGCTGTTGGCCGATAGCTGTTAAAGTTGTGTGGGCACTTTTAGACAGCTCCTTGAAGTTAGAGTTTCACAATTTACTTTAAAACTTCTTGCTGTTTGGTCAACTTCAACATTTCCCTACAGGATGAAAGTTGCAAGCAACTTTTTGAAAAATGTTGAAAAACCCGACCAGATTCCTTTTAACTTTTTCCACTTTGAAATTTCCAGCGACTTATAGCAATGCCTCAGTAAAACATAAAAAAATGCAACAGCACTCTGCGAACACAGACAATAAAATGAGTACACACAATACTGCCATACTCACTATCTACACGATACTAGCGCTACGTTGTAAATGTGAGATTCTAGCAATTATAGTTTAATTTAGATTAGATTATTAGATTATAGCAATGCCTCAATCTTACCGCGAATCTCAGTGTCGCCATAGAGCCTCAGCATAAATTTACTTCTCAATCGATGAAACACAACTAGGACATTCACACTCATTGTGTTTGCATCAATTACACTGAATCACGAGCTGTAGAGAAGTCTTCTGAAAGTAAGGTTCACGGGCCAGGGACTGTCTTGTTCCATTTTACACGTACACCCGACACTATAAATATATTCTGCAAGCCAAGCTTCCATTCACCACTGTTTATTGTTATTTTTCTCATACTTGCATCTGCAATCATATTGAATCCGACAGGCACAAGTAATGCAAGATATCAGCATTTTACATCTAATACTGGAGAAAGGCCACACTGTACTAGTTAGAGGGTTCTGTTTAAAGGGGTTGTCCCTTCTGGTTCATATTGATAAAATATGCCATAAATATCCATGAGGTGTGGGTCCTGTCTATAAGACGGGGTCAGCATTTACTTCTGTCTATAAGACAGGGTCAGTATTTGTGTCAGCAGAGTGATAAAGCAATTTAGCTACCAAGACTCTGCTGCAAGGTGGTGGGAAACAAGTTAAGACACCATCACTTTAGTTCAGGACAGGCATAGCTAGAAGCCTCCATCATACAGTGGACACGTATGGCCACAGGTGTCAGAGTACAGCTGTAGGGAAGAGAATCAGTAGAAAGAGACATTGTCAGCTAGCAAACGTCTGAGTGTCTTCTTCTGCTACATTGCCAGCCACCAAACCTCATTATCTGGGAGGAGAAAGAGCAAATGTACGAACTGCTGCTGGATGTGCTGATACTTGTTTTTTGGGGTTTTTTTGCACTCATTAACGAAAGTTGTTCTTGGTCCTACAATCTCTGCCTGGTTCCTTCACTTCACCTTTCCACTGCACCGAACCCCAAGGAGCGACAGTCTAAGATAGGACACTGTGACTCCAAACATCTCATCAGGGCCACTACCACTCCTATTTTCTGCACCGGCTCTTCACTGGCTCGCTGCATATCTATCATATAAATATCACAAAAATTTCCGCTTGTCTTTCCATCTATTTATTGCATATCTATCTGTCTTCTGTCAGTCTATTTATTTATTTATCTAATGATAGAGAAATAGAAAGACAGAGAGAGAGAGAGAGGAGATAGATAGATAGATAGATAGATAGATAGATAGATAGATAGATAGATAGATAGATAGATAGATAGAAGATAGATACATAGATAATAGATAGATAGATTAGGTGCTAGATATATATGAGATAGATAGATAGATAGATAGATAGATAGATAGATAGACAGATAAAGTGCTTCCACTTTATATACTACATAGCAGTTATGCTTTTTTACTTCTTCATATGTTCATTTCATGTTCATTTTATGTCTCATGGCTTATCTAGTGCTGCTGCCATTTTCTGTTTAGTATTTAATTAGCCAGCAGGTAGCTTGCACCTGACTCTCACCTGTAGGAGGTGCTGTCCATTTTTTGCAATTATGTATATATAGAGGAGGACTGGCCTCCTCTGGGAATTTAGCACTCCTGTTCACACTGGTGCAGCTTCTGACCAGGTATGGTGTTCTCCTGATATGGGCCTGCCGGTTTGTGTAGGATGCAGGTCAGTGTTAGTGTAGGACTCATCCGATTGGAAGCCACCTTGATCGTTGGTGGATGAGCCCGACATATTTATGATCATTTATATGCGCTAAGAGCTTCCACTTTATATACTACATAGCAGTTATGCTTTTTTACTTCTTCATATGTTCATTTCATGTTCATTTTATGTGTCATGGCTTATCTAGTGCTGCTGCCATTTTCTGTTTAGTAGATAGATAGATAGATAGATAGATAGAATAACCGATAGATAGATAGGTGGGTATTAGTGATGAGCGAGCCAAAGCGGCAATATTCGGGATTCGCACGAATATTGCCCACTTCGGCTCGGCTCGGCATCCCGAGCCAGCGTGGACTCGTGATGATTCGTTGCGTCACTGCCAGTTTGAAAATACCCGGTTTTTACAGCCAATCAGCATCAAAGGGAAGACTGTGGGAACGCCTGCTGTGATGTAACATCCCCTATACCTCCCCAGCAGTGATTGGCTGGCAGTGACATGTGACCTACATTTACATAAGGAAGGGACCTGCAGCATCAGCCTCATTGTGCTTT
>ONZH01005256.1:0-113675 GCA_900303285.1 Rhinella marina
AGTTTTTGTATTAATAAGTATGGAGCAACACATTATTTTAATAACCAAGGAAAAACACTGTTAGATGATGTACAAAAGAAATATGACTGCCGCGTCTTCATTCATGACTCTGAAAACAAAAAGAACAAGGCAGAAGTTATAGAAAAAACTAAAGATGGATCTGTAAACCTGGTGGACAAAGGCTTCAATAAAAAAGAAGTGAAAAGAGAGGCTTCAAGAGATAAGGGAACTCACAAGGATGGAGCTAATAGTTGTAGCCAGAAAACAGAGAATCCATTAAAAAACCCAACACCTGCACTCCAGCTTGTGCTGAGCTTTGGAAACCTTGAAAATAAAAAGGTAATCTTTTTTAGCGCTAAATGAAAGTAAAATTCACAGTACATTATATACAGTATTTGGATGGTACAGTGACACAACGGACATTGCCCAGTTTGTTGACCCATTGCTTGTTTGTAAATACTCCAGTAGTTTAGAAGAAATTGTAAATAAAAGTTTAAGCGAGCACACTCACAATTGGGCTTGTACTTGGTTGGTCAAGTACAAAATGTCCAACATGGAGTAGTATTATTGGCAGGTATTTATTAATATCTAGACTAAATAAAAATAGAAATAAAAATAGAAGATATAAAAATGCAGATAAAAAATATTACAAATGTTAATAAGTTAATATCCAGCGCTGGATTATTGATATCAATTACAGATGAGTTGTGTTCAATAAAATGCCCTTGTTAGGGGTATAAATATACGATATTGGTCAAATAAAGGACCTCCTGGTATAGAATAACGGCAATAGTCTCTTAAATAACCGTATAGTGTAGCGACCATATAGTCTTTTGATTCCAATATGGTATATTAGCAAGTATCGTGACTTGATCGCTAGTAATAGTCAATAGTATTATTATTTATACCATAACAATCATAATGGTCTCAACACAGACCGTTCATTCAAATATCAAGTTCAGCATTAAAGAAGTAAACAATCCGCACGGTATATTCTGTGGCTGTTCTTTTCAACAGTAAATATGCTCTCAGGCAGTTAAAGTCAGTTAAACTGGGTACTTTACCCTCCTTGTGGTCCTTTCCTCCGTCCGATAATGGGAGGTAGTCCCGACTGCACGCTGTGCACAGTGTGCGGCTGTAAAGTTCCTAGCGCGCGGCTGCCGAGCGCGCTCTTTTTCTTAGCACCCCACTAAATGTAACTTCTTCTTATAAATGTAACTTCTTCTTATATAAGTAAAATAGTGGTGTTTTTCCTTTGTCCCTCCGACCAGATCCTTACACTGCTTTCAGTACTTACAATTTACTTTTGTACTTACAATTTAGTACTTTAGTACTTACAATTTAGTACTTTAGTACTTACAATTTACTGATTAACACGGCATACGGGTTAGCCGCTAAGTTGAGCACCTCAATTTATCTTCTCCAGGTGGTGAGCCACTATTAGATATTTTGTAACTCCAGTAGTTTAGTGTATGTTCTTGATGGTCCACTGGTTTAACCCCTTCAATACTGTGTCACTACAGTATTCACCCAATTTTTGCAAATCTGACGTGTTACCTTATGTGGTAATAACTTTGGAACGCTTTTACTTATATAACCGTTTTTGAGACTGTTTTCTTGTACCACATTTTACTTCATATTAGAGAAAAATTTGGGTCAATATACACTACCGTTCAAAAGTTTGGGGTCACCCAGACAATTTTGTGTTTTCCATGAAAACTCACACTTTTATTTATCAAATGAGTTGCAAAATGAATAGAAAATATAGACAAGACATTGACAAGGTTAGAAATAATGATTTTGATTTGAAATAATAATTTTCTCCTTCAAACTTTGCTTTCGTCAAAGAATGCTCCATTTGCAGCAATTACAGCATTGCAGGCCTTTGGCATTCTAGCTGTTAATTTGCTGAGGTAATCTGGAGAAGTTTCACCCCATGCTTCCAGAAGCCCCTCCCAAAAGTTGGATTGGCTTGATGGGCACTTTTTGCGTACCACACGGTCAAGCTGCTCCCACAACAGCTCAATGGGGTTGAGATCTGGTGACTGCGCTGGCCACTCCATTACAGATAGAATACCAGTTGCCTGCTTCTTCCCTAAATAGTTCTTGCATAATTTGGAGGTGTGCTTTAGATCATTGTCCTGTTGTAGGAGGAAATTGGCTCCAATCAAGCACTGTCCACAGGGTATGGCATGACGTTGCAAAATGGAGTACAAATCTCCCACTTTACCAGAACCAAAGCAACCCCAGACCATCACATTACCTCCACCATGTTTGACAGGTGGCGTCAGGCACTCTTCATGCATTTTTTCTCACAAATGTTCTTCTGTGTGATCCAAACACCTCAAACTCTGATTCGTCTGTCCATAGTACTTTTTTCTAATCTTCCTCTTTCCAATGTCTGTGTTCTTTTGCCCATATTAATCTTTTCCTTTTATTAGCCAGTCTCATATATGAGACTGGCTAATAAAAGGAAAAGATTAATATGGGCAAAATATGCCACTCTGCTCTGAAGGCCAGCATCCCGGAGTCGCCTCTTCACTGTAGACGTTGACACTGGCGTTTTGCGGGTACTATTTAATGAAGCTGCCAGTTGAGGACCTGTGAGGCATCTATTTCTCAAACTAGAGACTCTAATGTACTTGTCTTGTTGCTCAGTTGTGCAGCTGGGCCTCCCACTTCTCTTTCTACTCTGGTTAGAGCCTGTTTGTGCTGTCCTCTGAAGGGAGCCGAACACACCATTGTAGGAAATCTTCAGTTTCTTGGCAATTTCTCGCATGGAATAGCCTTCATTTCTAAGAACAAGAATAGACTGTCGCGTTTCACATGAAAGTCCTCTTTTTCTGGCCATTTTGAGAGTTTAATCGAACCCACAAATGTAATGCTCCAGATTCTCAACTAGCTCAATGGAAGGTCAGTTTTATAGCTTCTCTAACCAGCAAAACTGTTTTCAGCTGTGCTAACATACTTGCACAAGGGTTTTCAAGGGTTTTCTAAATATCCATTAGCCTTCCTACACAGTTAGCAAACACAATGTACCATTAGAACACTGGAGTGATGGTTGCTGGAAATGGGCCTCTATACACCTATGTAGATATTGCATTAAAAACCAGACGTTTGCAGCTAGAATAGTCATTTACCACATTACCAATGTATAGAGTATATTTCTGATTAATTTAATGTTATCTTCTTAGAAAAAAAACTGTGCTTTTCTTTCAAAAATAAGAAAATTTCTAAGTGACCTTAAACTTTTGAACGGTAGTGTATTTTTTTTATTTATTGAAAAATTCAAAGTTTATAGAAAATTTGGAAAAATTAGCAATTTTCTAAATTTGAATTTCTGTACTTTTAAAACAGATAGCAATACCTCATAAAACAGTTATTAACCAACATTCCCCATATGTCTACTTTATGTTGGCATGTAACGTTAGAAGGTTCAAAACATTAGAAGGTTTTCAATTTTAGAAGCAATTTTTCCAATTTTCTATCAAATTTCCAGAGCCCAATTTTTTAAGGATTCAGTTATTAAGTCACTTTGAGGGGCCTAAATAATTGAAACCAATCATAAATGACCCCATTTTACAAACTACACACAATTATTTTAAAAAACTTTGTTAACCCTTTAGGTGTTCCACAAAATTAAAGAAAAATGGAGGTAAAATTTAAATATTTCACTTTTTTTTAAAGATTCTTGTGTAATCCCCATTAGTATATGTTCCATGACTGACAGTGCAGTCCAGTGCACATCTTGTCACATGTATGCAGCCCTGGACCAGCTGTTTGAGGGTGCATATCTTTGTTCAAAATGTAAGCAAATTGCCCTTTTGGAATCGCACATCATGTATCTAACCGAGTGAGTTTCGACACTGAGAAGCAATTTAGAAAAGAGCTTGCTGCTCACTGATCATGGGGTAGATGTGGGGGTGGTAGCGAGGAGGCTCAGGAAAGTGAGGTAGGTGGCTGGCTAACAGAAAGCGGAGTAGAGGGAAGAGTGCCAGGGAGGCTAGCCCTGATCTGACACACCTCAACAAGTTTGCAAAGTTGGCAGATGAGGGGGATTTTAGTTCAGGGAGAGCACTGCTGCAGCCAGACACTTCCTCTGCCAGTCAGGGGAATGTCAGCTCCAATAAGCAGGGAACCAGAAGAGCAGGGCAGGCCAGACAGGTGCTGGTAGTGGGAGATTCAATTATTAGGGGAACAGTTAGGGCGATCTGTCACAAAGACAGGGATCGTCAAATGGTGTGCTGTCTTCCTGGTGCTCGAGTTCGCTATATCGTGGATCGGGTTGGCAGATTACTGGGAGAGGCTAGCGAAGATCCTGTGGTCATGGTTCACATTGGAACCAATGACAAAGAGATAAGTGGAGCATCCTTAAAAATGATTTTAAGGATTTAGGTCACAATTTAGGGGCATGGACATCAGGTTATGTTTCCGAAATACTGTACCACGAGCTGCATCAGAAAGGCAGCGAGAAGAATTAACAAGTGGCCCAAGAACTGGTGTAGGAAGGAGGGGTTTGGGTTCTTGGAAAATTGGGGCTTGGGAGGGGTGGGTTAGGAAACTGGAACTGCTGCAACTGGAAAAAAAAATCACTGCAGCAGTCCCAGAGGTTGTTCTTTTTTCCCACTGGAAAGCACTGATTGCTGTGGTCATGCATCACAAGTCCCAGCAAGGAAACGAGCAGCACAGAGAAGCACAGAACCTCTCTGCAAGCAGTCACCAGCTAGAATGGCTGCCTGCAGATGGACTCTTCTGTTTTCTTCTGCTGCTATAGCACTGCCATTGGCTGGAGCTTTTTCCAGCCAAACGCAGCACTGGCAGAGGATGCCAAACACTGGCGTCCCTTGCCTGACTTCGGGGAAGACAGCACCAGTCACCCCTCTCTGCCCCTCTCTGCATGCCCATAAATGGTTAACAGTGCTGCCAGCACTGCGATGGGACGGTCTTCACAGACCAGCCAATGACAGCGATCAGGGCTGCAGGGGGGGTGGAAATAACACCAGAGTCCCTTAGTAAAGATGGCTGCCAGCCGTGCAGAGCATCCATCTAACCCCGATTACCGTGCAATTAGGCATGGTGACTGGGAAACCGTTGTGCCGTACATGTACAATGCTGGGATCCCAGGGGTTAATTTCCTTGATAGTTCAGCATTAAATCAGTAAAGATTCAATGGTCTTTCCTTGGTGGCCTAGTGATCAAATCTTATACTACCATGTTTTATTGGCCAACGTTTGTGGTCTACTTTAACCCCTTAAGGACCCTTGACGTACATGTACTTCACAGCTGCCCGTGACTTAAGGACCAGTGACATACATGTACAGCAGGCTGATCGGGCAGGTGCAGGTGCTGCGCCCGCCCGATCAGCGGCGGGGTCCGGCAGTCACTGACAGCCTGACCCCTGCTGCATACGCCGGCATTGATGAAAACACCGATGCCGGCATATTAACCCCTTGTATGCACAGGGTTTGTGGAGGGTACACGTGCCCTCCGCTTCCCCATCTGGTCCCCCGCGGGGCTGCTTTCTACGGAAGCCTGTGAGATCCAGCCCCACAGGCAATCTGTCAGCATACAAGCTGACAGCCAATGTATTACAATACACGATGTATTGCAATACATTGCAGAGGGGATTAGACCCTCAGAAGTAAAAAAAAGAACGTTTTCCATAATAAAAAAATAAAGTTTCGAGTAAAATACACAATAAAATACATAAAATTTAAAAAAAAATAGAAAAAAGGCAAAACAGACATATTTGGTCATATCGACCGACTCTAAGAAAATATCACATGAACTAACCCCTCAGGTGAACACCATAAAAAAAAAAAAAAAAAAAAAAAAAAAAAAAACTGTGCTAAAAGAAACATTTTTTGTCACCTTACATCACTAAAGGTGTAATACCAAGAGACCAAAAAGTCATATGCACCCCATAATAGTACCAATCAAACCATCATCTTATGCTGCAAAAAATGATACCCTGCCCTAAGACAATCATTCAAAAATAAAACAAAACTATGGCTCTCAGACGATGGAGACACTAAAACATGATTTTTTTTTGTTTCAAAAATGATATTAAAACTTAAATAAATAAAAAGAAGTATACATATTAGGTATTGCCGCGTCCATAACAACCTGCTGTATAAAAATATCACATGAACTAACCCCTCAGGTGGACACCGTACAAAAAATAAAATAAAAACTGTTTCAAAAAAGCCACCCTAAAATAGTAAACCGTCATCTCATCCCGAAAAAAATGAGCCCCTACATAAGACAGTCGCCCAAAAAAAAAAAAAAAAAACTATGGCTTTCAGAATATGGAGACACTAAAAAAAAACATTTTTTTTTCAAAAATGCTTTATTATGTAAAACTGAAACAAACAACCAAAAAAGGTAGTCATATTTGGTATTGTCACATCCGTAACAACCTGTATAAATAGAGCACATGATCTAACCTGTCAGATAAACATGGTAAATAACAAGAAATAAAAACGGTGCCAAAACAGTTTTTTGTTACCTTGCCATACAAAAAGTGTAATATAGAGCAACCAAAAATGTACCCTAAAATAGTACTAAAATGGGGTCACTTTTTTGGAGTTTCTACTCCAGGGTGCATCAGGGGGTCTTCAAATGTGACATGGCAACTTACCGTATTTTTCGCCCCATAAGGCTTCTTTCACACGACAGTAGTTTATGCGGGATCCGAGCCGCATATTTTGCGGCTCAGATCTGGACCCATTCATTTCTACGGGGCCGCAAAAGATGCGGACAGCACGGCCCCGCAAAAAGAATAGAACATGTCATAGAATAGGCATTTCTATGATATCCCCCGCATGTACGGTCCGCAAATTGCGGAAAGCACATGGGCGGGTATCAGTGTTTTGCGGACCGGCAAAACACAACGTTCGTGTGAAAGAAGTCTAAGACGCATTTCCCCCCCCAAAAGTGTGGGGAAAATGCCCCTGTGTCTTATGGGGCAAATACTAATGAGCGCTTCCATTATGGAAGCGCTCATTAGCACCGGAGGACCAGGAAGCGATGAAGGATCTGTACTCACTGCTTCTTGATCCTCCGCTCGGCTGTCAGCTGTGACCTCACGCTGTGCGCGCCAGTTCACAGTACAGTCGGAGGCAGAAGGATGAAGATCGTGGGAGGAGAGGAGTGCCGGCATCCAGGACCAGGAGAGGTAAGTGTTTTTTTATTTTATAAAACATGAGGCTGCTGGGGGCTGAGATAACATGGCTGGGGGCTGGTGGGAGGCTTCTGGGGGCTCATATAAGGCTGCTGGGGGCTGAGATAACATGGCTGGGGCTGGTGAGAGGCTTCTGGGGGCTCATATAAGACTGCTGGGGGCTCATTTAAGGCTGCTGGGGGCTGATTTAAGGATGCTGGAAGCTGCTGAGAGGCAATGGGGGCTGATGACAGGCAATGGGGGCTGGTGAGAGGCATAGGGCTCTTAACTGAGGTCTGATTTGGGGTCATTCACATTGGGGTCTGAGCTGAGGTCTGATTGGGGGTCTGATACTAAGGTAGTGCTCACACTCCATTGACTTTTTGTGTATTTCCATTTCTTTTTTCTGTACAATGCAATGTCTTACTTTTACTTGTATTATTGAAAATGTGTACATTTGTACCAATAAAAATACACAGTTAAAAAAAAAAAGTACGGAAGGGTTGCTTTCTGAACATTGACAGTCTCTTGCACATTATTGGAAGATGCTACTATATCCTTATGATATTTCAAAGTTTTATGCATTCACATGTACAGTATTATGTAAATAAAAATGACGGGGTGTTTTCATTCAAATGCTTCCCATCCAAATATGAATTATATTCTATTTTACTATAACTTAAGGGCATAACATTACATTTACAGGCTAAATTTCATGCACTGCATCTATAGTTCAGTATTTATCTATTATAGCTGTGTATTTTTGAGGAATCTTTAGAAATGCATGCACCAAGAACATCTATGTAATTATATTTTAAACCACTTGTCACACGTCTAAGGTGTTTTCCAAGGCAAATAAAAAATGACATTAATATGTATGTGTTCATTTTCAGGCAAATGCAATTGTTGCTCCTCTGCTTTCAAACAATCCAGTTCTTGAAGCTTTGAATGTAACAAAAGGACTAAAGAAGAAAGCAGGAGATCGATTTTCAAACCTTTTCTCTGCAATTTTTGGATGCCATACTAGTCTACAAGGTGGACAACACATTCCAATGGCAGTGATTGGAGAAAGCAGTTACTCGCTGATCTGTGACTATGTCATTTTCATTGCATGCCAGCCATGGGATGGACCCGATGGCTCATCCGTTAAGGTAAGTTGTGTAGCAATTCAACAAGATTTTTCTGTATTTTAATCAGATTAGGTATAAATACATCCACAAAATTATTTAGCCGTTTAACAAGTCATATAGTTTGTCACAATCACAATTAGGGGCTATTCACCCCCTGACATAAACGCTAAACGTGTCTATAGGACTCCTTTACTTATACAGAGGCCAAAAGAGTATCCTTCTGCCCACTGTCTCTCTGGTACACCTTAGTATACTGCAAAAAGACAGCATTGAATAGCACAGTATACTGGGCTACATCTTGCAGTGTCCTGTAGAAAAACGTATCTGTGGTCGTGGTCATGGTCATTGGTTCATCCATGAAGATTAAAAATTAATGGCTCACCTAAATAAAAAAAATGGGTATAAATAAAATAAAACAAAAAAAAAAAACTTTTTTAATGCACTCTCAATATATCAGCACAGTATTGTTGAGCTCCTGCACCTATCTGGTGCCTACAGATACAGAGAAAATATAATATATAATAATGAACAGGTGCTCAAAACAAACATGTTCAAATGTGTTTTCAACCCTTTCATGACCGGACCCAAAAAAGGCCTGGCAAATTTTAGTGATTTTGTGCACGTGGTGGTTTGCGAAATGTTTTTTTTTACTTGACACTGAGGACTTTTTATTAGAATGTTTTTTTAGAGTTTTTTTTAGGTTTAATTTGGAGGAAAAACGCTAATTATTATTAAAAAGCATTATTTTTTATTATAGCTTTTTATTTCTTAAATATTAAAAATGACACAAACTTTAATTATTGCAATGGGTTCCCTATTTTGTGACGATCGTTTTCATATGTATAGGTTTGAGAGAATGGGGCGACTATGGTGACGGTTTCTGTTAGCGACTGCATTTTTAATTTTTTTTTACTTTTTTTATTTGTATTATTATTTTTTTTAATTATATTTTAACTTATTTTTGGCACATAATATGTCTCCCAGGAGGTCATTAAAAACACAATAGGTGTAATCTCATAAAACCATACCAGTTAGGCCTTGTTCACACATCAGTTATTTCTATCAGTTATTGTGAGCCAAAACCAGGTGCGAGTCAAAACACAGAACAGGTACAGATATTTCCACTGTAACTTATCTCTGTTCAGCCTCTACTCCTGGTTTTGGCTTACAAAAACTGATGGAAATAACTGACGTGTGAACGAGACCTTAGTCTATCAAACTGTGGGCCCTGCTGTTATGTACTCACGTGGATCCACATTTAATAAATAAATATAGCAGTGGCAAAAATATTAATTGAAATAAATATAAAGAAAAAAAGAAATAGAAGTAACAGATCAATGATGTTACTACATCCCTTTCTATGGTGCTTATTAGTTAAAATAAAAACCCATTCTCATGATGCCATGCAACCCCAAAGACTTTTTTAAATAATAAAAGAATACCACATCTTTCTGCTGAGTAGTGTGATTCTCATCCTGTACTATACTTTATAGGCCGACTATGAACTGAATGAATAATCTTATCTTTGCAGGCTCTGAAAAAAGGACTTTCTGCTACTCTCAATTTCTGCCAGGTTAAGAATTTGCATTCTGTGGCTATGTCTGTTATAGGTCCTGGAAAAAAACTTCGTTTTCCCCCTGAAGCAGCAGCACACATAATTGGAGAGGTAGTGAAATCCTTTTTGGAAAAAGAACCAAACACATGTGTGAAGAAAATTGAGTTTGTGATTCCCACAGAACATGAAAATCTTTACTATGTAAGTTGTGACTTTAATGGAATATGTCTATTTTTTCTTGTCCCCACAAAAGCCTGCATTTCACAATTGCAAGGGGTCATCTATAAGTAATTAGCAAGTTCAAGTAAAATACAATATAAGGCCTCATACATACTGCTGTTGTTGTGGTCCACAATGCAAGGGTACCGACTATGTGCCCGCTGTATGTGGACCCATTCACTTGAATGGGGTCCAGGATCCGTATCCGACCGTCCACACTGCAAAAAAAGTAGTGCATGCACTACTGACCAAAAGCCCATGGAAGGGTGAAGTGAAGGGTGAGATTAACATGCAAATCATTATCAACTTCCAGTGTGCTAGGTATAGTTAGGACAATAATGGGATTAGTCCTCATGCACCGGCCATTTGTGCACTCCATCACAGATATGGACTCATTCACTTGAATGGGTCCGGAATCCGGAAGGTGCTGTCCGGAACGGTAGCACTGTGCAGGAACAGCATTTAATGAAGCGTATCGGTTCTGACACTTCTACATAAAACGCTCATGAATGGGTTTCTAGTGGGCCTGACTACTTCACTGACCCAGCTCTTGCATGTCTCTGGCAGATAACCCTTTCCTTTCAGTTCACAGCGCAGTTTTACAATGAACACAGTGCTTTTCACAGTGTGGCTTACCACCACTATAAGTGAAGTGGCCATCGTCATCCAGCATGGAGCATGACTCCCAGTGTGTCACTCCTCTATTACAGGCTACCTGTGATATCACCAAAACAGTATATAATTAAGCAAATGCCCTCAGTACATTCAGGCTGTTTCACCATCAGTTGGTACAATTACATTTTACCATTTTCTGGTATCTCACAGAGGCATAAGGCACAAATATCACATAGAGTATCATAGATCGCACAAACGTGTGAGGAGATACAGTGCCTTGCGAAAGTATTCGCCCCCCTGGAACTTTTCAACCTTTTGCCACATTTCAGGCTTCAAACAAAAAGATATAACATTTTAAATTTTTGGTAAAGAATCAACAACAAGTGGGTCACAATTGTGAAGTGGAACAAAATTTATTGGATCATTTCAGTTTTATTACTACAAAAAAAGTTTAAAAGTTGAGTGTGCAAAATTATTCGGCCCATTTACTTTCAGTTCAGAAAACTCATTCCAGAAGTTCATTGAGGATCTCTGAATGATCCAATGTTCTCCTAAATGACTGATGAAGATAAATAGAATCCACCTGTGTGTAATCAAGTCTCCGTATAAATGCACCTGCTCTGTGATAGTCTCAGGGTTCTGTTTAAATCACAGAGAGCATCATGAAGACAAAGGAACACACCAGGCAGGTCCCTGAATACTGTGGTGGAGAAGTTTAAAGCTGGATTTGGATACCAAAAGATTTCCCAAGCTTTAAACATCCCAAGGAGCACTGTGCAAGCGATCATATTGAAATAGAAGGAGTATCAGACCACTGCAAATCTACCAAGACCCGGCGATCCCTCTAAACTTTCATCTCAAACAAGGAGAAGACTGATCAGAGATGCAGCCAAGAGGCCCATGATCACTCTGAATGAACTGCAGAGATCTATAGCTGAGTTCGGAGAGTCTGTCCATAGGACAACAATCAGTCGAACACTTCACAAATCTGGCCTTTATGGAAGAGTGGCAAGAAGAAAGCCATTTCTCAAGGATATCCATAAAAAGTCTTGTTTACAGTTTGCCACAAGCCACCTGGGAGACACACCAAACATGTGGAAGAAGGTGCTCTAGTCAGATGAAACCAAAATCGAACTTTTTTGGAAACAATGCAAAACGATATGTTTGGCGTAAAAGCAACAGAGCTCATCACCCTGAACACACCATCCCCACTGTCAAACATGGTGGTGGCAGCATCATGGTTTGGGCCTGCTTTTCATCAGCAGGGACAGGGAAGATGGTTAAAATTGATGGGACCATTCTGGATGAAAACCTGTTGGAGTCTGCAAAAGACCTGAGACTAGGACGGAGATTTATCTTCCAACAAGACAATAATCCCAAACATAAAGCAAAATCTACAATGGAATGGTTCAAAAATAAACGTATCCAGGTCTTAGAATGGCCAAGGCAAAGTCCAGACCTGAATCCAATTAAGAATATGTGGAAAGAGCTGAAAACTGCTGTTCACAAACGCTCTCCATCCAACTTCAAAGAGCTTGAGCTGTTTTGCAAGGAAGAATGGGCAAGAATTTCAGTCTCTAGATGTGCAAAACTGATAGAGACATACCCCAAGCGACTTGCAGCTGTAATCGCAGCAAAAGGTGGCGCAACAAAGTATTAATGCAAGGGGGCCGAATAATTTTGCACGCCCCACTTTTCAGTTTTATTATTACAAAAAAAGTTTAAAAGATCCAATAAATTTCGTTCCACTTCACAATTCTGACCCACTTGTTGTTGATTTTTCACCCAAAATTTAAAATGTTATATCTTTTTGTTTGAAGCCTGAAATGTGGCAAAAGGTTGAAAAGTTCCAGGGGGCCGAATACTTTCGCAAGGCACTGTATGAGGTATTTTGTTATAATAATCATGTTTAGTTGCATACTGGCATATTCTGCAGATTTCAGTTACATGGTACTTCCACTGTAATAAGGTCAATGGCTTAGGCAGGGTGCTGGCTGTCTTAAATGAGACAGCCCTGTATGGAGACTCACTGGAAATGTCCCATGGGAAAATATGCAAAGACGCATCTTCCAATTAAAGAGGACCATCGTGCTAGTGCCACCTTGTGGATATGGCCCCCGATGAGTCAAAATCTGACTTTATAACTAAGCCTTTGGATATGACAAGTGATTTGGCTTGGCAATATTCCCTTGTCATATCCCAAGACTTAGCTAAAGGGGTTATCCAACCCCCAAATGCTGGGCCCCTCATACAGATTGTACCTCACTCCCCGGCACCCAAGTTGCTTCTTATGCTGCATCTCCCTGCTGCGCGGATCAAAACATCCGGCGCCGGGAAGGGGTGGGCACGTTGGGCGGGAGGGATTGATGAGCCAATAGCAGGCCGCAATGGGAACAAACCTCCCTAGCGTCACCCGTGATGCAGTGGTGGTCGTGCCGGCATCAGAAGCGACATGGGTGTCGGGGAGCGGGGTAAGTACAATCTGTGTGAGGGGCCCCAACATTTGGGGGGACATTTTTGGGGTTGGATAACCCCTTTAAGTCGAATTTTGACTCATAGGAAGCCACTTCCACAAGGCAGTGCTTCTCTTTAAGGCCTCATGCACACGAATGTATTTTGTTTCCGTGTCTGTTCCGTTTTTTTTGCGGACTGTATGCGGAACCATTCATTTGAATGGGTCCGCAAAAAAAAGGAAGGTACTTCGTGTGCATTCCGTTTCCGTATTTCCGTTCACTAAAAAAAGAACATGTCCTATTATTGTCCACATTACGGACAAGGATAGGACTATTCTATTAGGGGCCAGCTGTTCCACAAAATAACAAAAAAATACGGAATGCACACGGACGTCATCCGTATTTTTTGCTGATCCGTTTTTGAGGGACAGCAAAGTACATACGGTCGTGTGCATGAGCCCTAATTGGAAGATACCTCTTTGCAAAGGGCCAATCGCAACGCATAGGCAGCAGGCTGTTACCACAAAGGATAAATGGTTATCCTTTGTAACAGGGTAAGGGCATTTCCAGCTATCTTACATATGAACAGTTGCATTGCTGTTTTTGGAAATAAGCAGCCTTGTCTTTCTTATCTGGTACAGCCCCTTTTAACGTTAACATTTTGTGATGGACATCTGGGCAGTTAATAATGGATCTTCAAGCAAAATTGTGAGGAGTGGAATGCATAGCTTTTCTCAGCTTTAGGTCTCATTTACATCTGCACATTTTTTCAGTATTGTGCATTACTATTTGTAAGCCAAAATCAAGAGTGGGACCAAAACACATCAAAATAATAATGGGAAGTACCCACTCATGTTTTTGGCATTCAAATACTGATGCAAAAATTTGACCAAAATATGCAAGTCTGAATAAGGCTTTTTAAAAGCAGTAGACATGGTGCTGGGAAATCATATATCTAAGGCCCCATTCACACGACCGTGTGAATGGGGCCGTATCTATCCGCAAAATTGCGGGAATAGATGCGGCCCCATTCACCTCTTTTGAAGCATGTCCTATACTTGTCCGTGCGCACGGACAAGTATAGGCATTTTCAATGGGGCCGCACGGCGTGTGTTCCGAGCGCTTCGGAAGACACGCCGGGACGGCCCCCGTATATTTGCGGGTCCGCAGTAATGAACGGGGCCTAAGGCTATTGCGGACAATTATGCGGATAGGATGCGGATCCATTCATTTCAATGGGTCCCGAAAAAATGCGGACAGTACACCGTGTGGTGTCCGCATCCGTGTGTCCGTTCCGACTGTCCGCATAAAGAAATCCTCCTGTCCTATTTTTCTCCCAAATTGCGGTTCGTAGCACAATGAAAGTCTATGGATCCGCAAAAAATGCGGAAGACATGCAGAAAGGCATCCGCATGTCATCCGTATTTGCGGATTCCGTTCCAGGACGGGAGAAAAAAAAAGAAAAGGTACAGATGTTATTCATCCTTCCGTTTTTTGCGGATCCGCAAAAAACGGATGACATATGGATACATCCTTTCCGTTTTTTTACGGAAAAACGGAACGGATGTCCTGGAAAAACTGATTTTTTTGCGGAACAACGGATCCGCAAAAAACTGACCGTTTTCCAGGATGTGCACAAATACGGACGTGTGAATGAAGCCTCAGGGTATATTCACACGGCTTAGGGGACATTTACATGACCGCATGTATTTTGAAGTCTGTGAAATATGGATACGCAAAATGATGATGTCCTTGTTGATGTCCTTGTCACATACATGTTGCATCCTTTTTTTGCAGACCCATTGACTTCAATGGGTTCATGATGCTTTCTTTGTCCGTATGTCCGTTCCACAAAAGATAGAACATGTCCTATTCTTGGCCGCATATGCAGACCACGGACTCATTGAAGTCAAAGGGTCCACAAGAAAAATGGAGATCACACGGATCCGGACCACAAAATATATACAGTCATGTGAATGTATCCTTACATATTTGCTGTGGATTCCCTAGCAAATACAGATTTTTCCTATGTATATTTTGCCATATGAACATGATCTGATGGACATTCAGACAGTGACATGACAACTTGGAGATACTGTAGTTGTAACTAAATGACATTTATCACTGCATATGACTACAAACAGGGTCATAATCCCAGGGATTGTATGTATTAGAATATTATTGACTTATTAAAAGGTTTGTCCAAGTTATTATCTAACACCCCCCCCCCCAAGAGCAGAATTGGAATAAAATAATCAAAGAACATATATTTACCAATTTCATCCCATCCCCACCTGATCCTCCCCATTGTTGAAGCCATGATGTCATCTTCTTGGCAGCAGTGATGATGTGTCAGGTCAGGTCAGGTGTCTGGTCAATGATCTATATGGGCATGTCATTGTTGCAGCCAAAGCGCAGTGAGGAGGACTGAAGCTGTAGCGCTTGAACCTACGGGTATAAAATAGGTAATTATATAATTATATAATTATTTTTTCAGGTCTGTAGAGAAAAGCTCTTGGAAATGAATTTAGGTGACCAAATTCAACTGTGTAATAAAGATGGGGGTAAGAGTTTATTCTGCTTATTAAAGCTTATTATTACGACAACATTTAAGAATATTGTGTATTTGGCAACAGTATAGCTTAGGTACTGTATAAAATCAGACTCTATATGGCATTACCCAAGAGCAATTTAGGAGAGTATGTAGCTGCATAAGAAGATTGCACCAATCTAAATAGTCCTGCATGCTAAAAGATGATAATTACTTACGGTAATTGGATTTTCCTATAGCCTCCACAGCGGCACAAACGTATAGGAGATTACCCCGCCTCCCCAGGGACAGGAAAACACCAGGAGATCTTTAAATAGCCCCCTCCTCTTACCTGCTCCAGTAAATAACTGAGAAACTCTGAAATGGATGCAAAAATTGTTATCTTTATATTCAAATAACAACACCAAAGCATCAACAATTACATAATAAGCAAAGTGGTGGGAATTTACCCCATACCGCTGTGGAGCCTATAGGAAAATCCAATTACCGTAAGTAATTATCATCTTTTCCAGGCGCCTCCACAGCAGCACGAACACATAGGAGGATTAACATACCAACTAGGGTGGGACTACCGCTGACAAAACTCTGCGGGCAAAACATAAGTCTTGATTTCTTAACACATCCAACTTGTAATGTTTAAAGAAGGTATCCTGGGAAAACCAGGTTGCTGCCTGACAAATCTGTTCGAAAACGGAACCTGACGAAACTCTGCCCAAGAAGCTGCCATGGCCCTAGTCGAGTGGGCTTTTAAACCCTCAGGGACAGACACCCCCTTAGATACATAACAAACAGAAATAGTCTATTTAATCCATCTACTCAAAGTGGGTTTGCTAGCCGCCTCTCCTTTCCCTGGACCCGCAGACTGAACAAACAGCCAATCTGTTTTTCTTAGAGATTTAGTGGCTTCCAGGTAAGTTATAACGCATCTGCAGACATCCAACATATGAAAACGTCTTTCTTCCGGAGAACCTGAAGGACGACCAAATGATGACAGAGATATCTCCTGACAGCAGTGAAATTTGGTCACGACCTTAGGTAAAAAAGAAGGACAGTGCTTGAGTGTAATTCTGTCATCATTGATAATTAAATAAGGGGGTCTACATGAAAAAGCCTGTATTTCCCCCACCTTCCTGGCCATAGTAATTGCTACTAAAAACGTTGTCTTAAAGGAAAGCAATCTTAAAGGAATGTCAGACAATGGCTCAAAAGGGGGTCCATTAAGGCAGATAGAACCAAGTTTAAGTCCCAAGAAGGGACGGTGCTCCTAATCAAAGGTTGCATTACTGGCCCCTTTAACAAACCTTTTTATTAGTTCACAATCTGCCAGTTTTTTGTCCAGAAAAATGCTTAAGGCCGCAATGTGAACCTTGACGGTACTAATTTTTAGACCCTTGTCTAGTCCAGCCTGCAGAAAATTTAGAATATCGGACATATTAGAGGTAACAGACTCCCCTGGACCTATTCTGCAGAATATTAAAAAAGCCCCCCAAATTCTGTGGTAAATTTTGGATGTTATAGGCTTCCTACTGTTCAGAATGGTAGAAATTACCGCGTCAGAGAGGCCCTGTTTTTTCAACAATCCGTGTTCAAATTCCACGCTGTGAGTTGAAGATGTTCCACTCTCGGGTGATAGACTGGACCCTGATGGAGAAGGTCTGGGCGTGACGGTAGCGTCCAGTAGTCTCCTGCTGATAGGGAGAGGAGAAGCGGAAACCATGCCCTTTAGGGCCAATAGGGTTCAATTAGAATCAACCTTGCCTTTTCCTCTAGCATTTTTTCTAGAGTTTTTTGAATCAGTGCTACTGGGGGAAAAGCATACAACAACTTTTTTGGCCATGGGTGAGACAGGGCGTCCACAAAATCTGGTTGATCTCTGAGGGATAGGGACGCGAATCTTAATAGCTGTCTGTTTTGACGAGTGACGAACAGATCTAGATAAGGAAGAGACCATTTGGTTGTTAGTTGGTGAAATATTTGTTTGTTTAGACACCGTTCTCCTTCCTTTAACTTAACTCTGCTGAGATAGTCTGCCACCATATTGTCCTCTCCCCTTATGTGGACTGCTGATATAGAGCTTAAGTTTTCTTCTGCCCAACAAAATATCATCTTTGACATTGCCTCTAAGGACTTGTTTCTTGTTCCCCCTTGTCTGTTTATGTAAGCGACTGTTGAGATATTGTCTGAGACAATCCTTACATTCCTGTTTATTAATTTTGACTTTAGAGCCCTGACTGCTTCCCAGTCTGCTAGGAATTCCCTCACGTTTGAAGAGGACTGGCTGTGTTCCCGACTCCATCTTCCCTGCACTATTGAGTCCCCTGAATGAGCCCCCCAAGCTGCCTTGCTGGCGTCTGTGGTAATTATGATTGGGTTTTCTATGCGCCAGGGGACCCCATCCTGCAGATTTTTTCTGCATAGCCACCATCTTAAGGATATTTTTGCCTGGATTGATAGTCTTATTCTCTTGTCTATGGACAATACGCTTCTGTCCCAGCTTTTTAGCTTGAAGGCCTGCAGAGATCTTGAATGGGCCTGAGCCCACCTTACTGCCGGAATAGCTGCTGACATCAGGCCTAGGACCTTCATGATGAACCGAAAAGAAACAGTCTTTGTTTTCATGAGAAGTTCTATATTTGCAATCAAGTTTTCTACTTTTACTGAAGGGAGGAAGGACTTCATTAGCTGGGAGTCTAGTTCGACGCCTAGAAATACCCTCTTTTTGTCTGGACTTAAGCTCGATTTTTTTACGTTCACTAACTACCCCAGGGACTTCAGGGTCTCTAGAACTACCTGTCGATGCACTGCCAGTTTTTCTTTTGATTCTGCTGCAATCAGAAAATCGTCCAGATATGGGACTACAAGGATTCCATTTAGGTGCAGGGTGGCTACTACTTCTGACATTATCTTTGTAAATACTCTGGGTGCCGAGGTGAGGCCAAAGGGTAGAACCTGGAACTGGTAATGGAACAGCCTTTCTCCAATTTGGATGGCAAATCTGAGATATTTTTGATGACGTTGGCAAATAGGAATATGGTAATACGCATCTGCGAGGTCTAGGGTTACCATATAAAAGTCTCTCCTTAATAGGCTTTTTGCGGTCTTTATGGAATCCATTTTGAAACGTTTGTATTGGATATGGTTGTTTAGGCCTTTGAGATTTATAATGGCCCTGTGAGACCCGTTGGGCTTCTTTATTGGGAAGATTTTTGAGTAAAACCCCTTCTTGTGTTCCTCCAACGGTACCGGGACAATGGCAGCTTTTTGACAGAGAATCTCTAACTGATCTAGAAGGAGATTCTGATCCGAATGTTTCAAATTTTTGTTTATACAGAAGACTTCTGGAGGGGAAGAGGCAAACTCCAGCTTCAACCCTGAGCTTATGACATCTAGGACCCAAGATGCTGATGAAATCTCCTGCCAAGCCGGCAGAAATTTCATCAACCTCCCCCCCACCGGACGCCTGGCGTCATTGTGAGGTTAACTTTTGAGAAGAGTTCCCTGGATTGAATAGAAACCCCTTTCCTCTACCTCGGTCTGTCTGCCACTTCCCAGAAAATCCTTTACCTCTTTGACTCTGTCTACTTCTTTTGGAAGAGTCAAATTTTCTTTTTTCTTTTTTCCTGTCCGTGGCTTTTTCCAAAATGTCGTCAAGGACAGATCCGAAAAGCCTATCTCCGTCATAAGGGATACCACATAACTTGTCCTTTGATGCCTCATCCCCTGTCCATGACCTTAGCCAGACTGCCCTTCTAGTGGCGTTAGATAATGCCGCAGACCTAGCAGCCAATTTAACCATATCTACCGAAGCGTCCGCCATGAAGTTTGCAGCCTGCTTAAGCATGGGAAGAGAGGCAACAATATCCTCCCTAGGCGTACCACCAACCAAATGTTCTTCTAACTGGTTGATCCAAATAGCCATAGAACGGGCCGTATATGTAGCCGCTACACTAGGCCTGAATATCGCAGTGGAGGCCTCCCATGATTTTTTTAAAAGGCTCTCACTCTTGTCCATTGGGTCTTTTAATAGACCCACGTCTTCAAAGGGAAGAGACGATTTTTTTGTAATTTTTGCCACCGGTGCATCCACTTTAGGACAACGATCCCAGAAGAAAGAGTCTTCCTCTGAGAAAGGATATTTCCTCTTAAATATCCTAGATACCCCAGCTTTCTTCTCTGGATCTGCCCATTCTCTATTAATGAGTTTGGAAATATTAGAATGTAGAGGAAACACCCTTTTTCTTTTTTCCCCTAAACCCTTGAACATCCTGAACGGATTTAGGCTGCTTGGAATCCTCAATATTTAAAGTCGCCCTTATAGTTTTTAATAGGGCATCCGTCTCCTCTATAAAACAGAGAGGTTTGCCTGAATCGTCCCAAGAGGAATCCTAGTCTGAGACTGAAACAAGCTCTCCTTCATCAATATCCTCATCATGAGGGTCAATTTCGGAAGGTTCAGAAATTACAGTCCCCAATGAAATAGACGGTCTCTGGGGTATAGTTGCCATCTTGGAATCAACGGCGCTGTTAACCTCCTCTTTAATAATTGTTCTGATGTTATCCAACAGGGATGGCGTTTCCTCCGTGATTATTTTATCCAAGCATTTTGTACATAAAGGTTTCTTATGCCCAGAGGGAAGACCTTTCTTGCAAATGGAGCATTTTCTTCCCCTTTGTGAACTTTCACAAACAAGCTAATTAAGAGGAAGCCGCCAAACTAACAAACACTAGGGGACCCAGCACCCCACTGTGGTTTTTAGTCAGAAGACACCCACTAAGCCTAGTGAAAAAAAGGCACTAACACATATGCACATAGCCTCCAGGGGAGGGGAGCTTACCGGGCTGAGGGTCTTGGCTTGGTCCGCCTGCTTGCGGTTGTCCGACTCCACTGCCGACATGCTGCAGCGCTGTGTTCAAGACACTGCCGCTCTGATTCTGGCACAGCAGGAATCACGCCGCACCCGATCACGTGACCCGGACGTCCTCTCGCGGGAACGCGGACGCAGCCCGGGGAAGCCTCCACCAGAGGACTTACTCCAAAGGCCAGGAAGAGCCAAAGCACGAGCTTCGCGACCCTGGCCTCTGCCCAGCCGATCTTCCTTTATCGCATGGTCATTTTTGGTGCTTCCACGCGGACATCCCCTGGGAGCATCCGTGATCTCCACCGTATCCCAGAGGGGCAGGAAAACAACTGGAGCAGTTAAGGGGAGGGGGCTATTTAAAGATCTCCTGGTGTTTTCCTGTCCCTGTGGGAGGCGGGCTATCTCCTATGTGTTTGTGCGGCTGTGGAAGCACCTGGAAAATATAAAATAAAACATCTCAGATGGTAATAGGTAAAGCGTAATTAGCCTAAATGAGCATAACCGATGATTAAAATACAGGGTCTATTTTTCTTCTTTATTATTCTGTTCTTCTGTTGAATCAGAAAAACGGGAAAATAAATGGTTATGTGAACCTGGCTTTATGTGTTATTTTTGTTCTTCTGCTCCTACTACAGTGCAGAACAGTGAAAGTAAATAACACTGGTGTGAAGAGCCCTTATACAACATATAACGCCCATGTTCTGCTGCTGAATCCATGGCAGATTTTATCATGTGGACATAGCATTGAAATTCTAAATCAATGCAGAGGTCTTGACACACAAAGTGGATAGTAAATTACATATCTAATTTAATTGACCCCTTACTGACATTTGTCATATATGTATCACCGCTAGGCATGAGCGAACTTGTGTTTTCAAGTTTGGTGTACAAGGTTCGGGTTATCTAAGAATTCTGTTATGGATTCCACTACCACGGATGATAAGTTATGGTCCGTTGTGGCGGAATTCATAATGGAATTTTTAGATAACCCGAACCTTGTACACCGAACCTGAAAACACAAGTTCACTCAACACTAATCACCACCTCCAAACATGCCTTAAACAGTTAAAATATATACTTATGGTGAATGTCATAATGAAAAGAAAAAAAATTGAAATGCCCAAATCACCATTTTTTGGTTGCTTTGAATAAAAAAGTAAACAAAATCATATATACCGCAAAATAAAAACTACAGATTTTTTTTTCAAAGCTTTGTATTTTTTTAACACAAAATGTAAGAATGGCACAATTGCAGTTTTCCAATGTTACACCATTACATTTTTTTTTACAGCTTCCCAGTGCATCATATGGAATATTAAATGGTGCCATTAGAGAAGTATACCTTTTCCCACAAGAAGACAAGCCCTCATAAGGCTGTGTGAAAAGAGAAATAATAAAGGTTATAGCTTTTGTAAGGCAGGGAGAAAAACAAAAAACAAGAGCGCAAAAATGGAAAATGGCTGCCGTGGGAAGGGGTCAAAGCATGGAGTATAGTACCAAGGACTCAAATCTAGTCTTCTTTCCACAGATACTTTCCCAAAATTATCTAAAGGTGAGCAGACTGAAGCGAAAATTGGAAATTTATCTGTAGTTGTGTCTTACACTGATATAACAAAGGAATCCACGGATGTCATTGTAAACTCCACCAACTTCAGTTATTGGAACGAAGATAGTAAGTACTGGTCTAAGTTTTGCCAGAAGCCATTGATATTATTTATAAAATCCAAAGAATTGACATATCTGATGTACTCTAAAAAAAAGTTGCTTTTCTACTAAGGCCTAGGGAAACTTTGTGCCGGCGTTTCTCAAAAAACATAACTATTTGGTTTTAAGTTGAAATTTTTTTTGGTTTGGCCAAAACTCTGGAAAACTAGTGTTTCTAAAGCTATCGCATATAAATAAAATTAATATAATACAAAATTAAGCATAGAACTAGCAAAGATAAAGCAAGTCCTTAAATATTACAGTCAGATAGAAGCTGTAATTCACTTTCTATATGGAAGATAGGCACTTCTTCATGGTCCTGTAGAGTACACACAATATACAGTAAATTCCCCCATTCACACTTGGGCCATTGTCAGCCCAATCCACCATTTACAGTGGGACCAGCCAAGAGTCTAATGTGTTGGGCCTCTGGGCTCTCTGCCTGCAAATGATGTTGGGGGAAGGAACGGATCGGTTGTTTTGAATTTCAGCAGTCCTTATGTCGTTTCAGCAGATAAGCTAAAGCCAGAGGTGTCTGGTAGTGGCTTTTTCCTCTCTCCCCATTGAAAACACATACATGCTCAGTCGTAAAGAGCGTGTACGTGTATGGAAGAGTCAGGAAACATAGCTGTTGGCTGAATTAGCTTTCTGCTGACAGCTATTGAAGGTGTATGGCCACCTTAACAGAAAAATAAAATGGAGACACCCTCATCCAGTGTCCAAAGCAACAGGTAATCCTGGCACACAGGGGCGGACTGGGAACTTAAAGTGGTCCTGGAAAAAATACTAAAAGTGGCCCCGTTTTGTAGTTGGGTCCAAATTAATGGAAGGCAGGGCTAGCAGTACAATATTGTGGAAGATTATACCACCCCAACAGTCCATCACCGAATACTGCCAGCAGCACAAAATACATCCCCAAAAACTTCCACTGCCTGGACCCCTGGGCATTAGCCCACCGGGGAATTTTCCTCTAAGATCTTTGGCCAATCTGCTCCTGCTGGCACAGATAAAGATCAGGATAGAACTGAGTTAAGGCTGTACTAAACCAGCTGATTCTGCAGGAGATAGTTGGGAAAGACGTCCTTCTTCCCAGCAATCTCCTGCTTGCTATTACATGCAGCGATCTCCGGCACAGCATGAGGAGGAGCGATCGCTATGCCACCGCTCATCCCTATGCTGTCTACTTATTTGCCGGCAGCACAATCTGCCACGGGCAAATCGTAATCACATTTGTTTATTTTATAATATTTTAGTGTAATAATATAAAATATAACCGGTATTATCATTAAAATGTTTCTGTCTTTTTCAGCTGTGGCTCATGCTATTTTTACAGCAGCTGGACCAAATATTATAAGAGCAGCTCAGCAGGGTAAGCATTATCAGTAGAAGTATATTCTAACAAAAATAATAGTTAAAGGGAACCTGTCATCAAAAAAATGCAGTGCAATCTGCAGGCAGCATGTTTTAGAGCAGATTTACATATAGTTTTTTGGGAAAATATTCACTAAATCTTGTAATTTATACATTTAAATCTCTGCTCATTTGGTGACAGGTTTTTTTTAAAAGTCACAGAAGGTATTTAAAATGTGAAGAAAGTAATATGATGAGCAGAGTCATTACCTTATCATTAGAGGGTGAGAAATTGTATGCCAGCTTTGTTTTTTACTACTGGAGATCTGGATTAGGGCTCATTCACACAAACGTAAGGGCTCCATGATCTCATCACTCTTGGAGCACAGGTCCTTTTGCATCAAGTGAAGAACGACTGTTATTATGCACATTATTACTGCTGGGGACCACTCTGGGATACATTATTACTGCTGGGATCTACTCTGGGGGGCATTATTACTGCTGGGATTAGAGATGAGCGAGCACTAAAATGCTCGGGTGCTCGTTATTCGAGTCGAACTTTTCCCGATGCTCGGGTGCTCGTTTCGAATAACGAACCCCATTGAAGTCAATGGGAGACTCGAGCATTTTTGCAGGGGACCAAGGCTCTGCCTAGGGAAGGCTGGGTGAAAACCTGGAAACCTCAGAAAATGATGGAAACACCACGGAAATGGACAGGAAACAGCAGGGGCAGCATGCATGGATGCCTCTGAGGCTGCCTAATCCCACCATTACCCCAAATTCTCAGGCAACAGCCTGGTGGTTACCCTCATGGCAATTGTGCTCACCCAGACCAAGAAAGGCGAGGCAAATACCCATCACATGTTAGGGAAGCACCCAACTAGGTGCAACGAAGGTCCATCACCGCCTGCAGGTGACACCACTGCTCATGCTGGCACTGCAGCTGACATCAAGTTTAGTATCTGTTCTTATCAGTTGCTGTGGCTGTTGGTGGTAAAGTGATGAGCATAGCTGCTTCCCAAGCAGTTGACCCGGGTTCGATTCCTGTTTATTGCAGGAGGCAATTAAAAGAAGATCTAAAAAAAAATCAGTACAATATCTAATATGTCCCCTACCCGGGTAAATTGTTTGGAGAGAGGGCCTGTAGGTGGGGGGGAAGGAGGTTTCGCTGGAAGAGCCAGAGGAGTACCCCCTGGGCTAGCGTGTGTGGTGGTGACAACAGCCGGAATGGATTTGGAAAAACTGTTGCATCAACCGGTATGGTATCGATTCTTCTCAGTTTAATACCGTATACGTCCCCTATCTTGGGACCTTATATTTCATGGATTTTTCGACCACGGAAAACGGAAAAAGAGCTCACTCTGGCCAGGGGAGTATCTTTCCCACTGCAGCTAAGGGGACGTGTCCATGCTCTGCCTATCACAGGTCAGGAGGCAATTAAAAGAAGAACAAAAAAAAACATCAGTACAATATCTAATACGTCCCCTATCCGGGTAAATTGTTTGGAGAGAGGGCCTGTAGGTGGGGGGCAGGCTGGGGGGAAGGAGGTTTCGCTGGAAGAGCCAGAGGAGTGCCCCCTGGGCTAGCGTGTGTGGTGGTGATAACAGCCGAATGTATTTAGAATGACGACGCAGGACCCCAACTTAAAAATTTAGCATCAACCGGTACAGTCGTAAATTATGAGATTGATCAAGTGTGGTATGTCTTCTATGTATACTACTCAGTGTAATACCGTATATGGCAGCTATCCGGAAAAATGGTTTGGAGAGAGAGAAAGATAGGACAAAGACGTAAATTGTTTGGAGAGAGGGCCTGTAGGTGGGGGGGGGCAGGCTGGGGGGAAGGAGGTTGAGCTGGAAGAGCCAGAGGAGTGCCCCCTGGGCTAGCGTGTGTGGTGGTGACAACAGCCGGATGTAGTTAGAATGACTACGCAGGACCCCAACTTAAAAATTTAGCATCAACCGGTACAATTGTCAATTATGAGCTCGATCAAGTGTGGCATGACTTTTTAAATGGAGATTGCATGTGGTCACGTACTCCCTGGAACCCATAGTCACCCCTTCTCTGATGTGCTAGCCCAGAACATTCTCTGCCCCAATTCGCAAGACCTTTTGCAGTCTCCGTGTGCTGACAGTGGGGATTTACCAGTGTTGTCTGAGAAGGTGGTGGACAATGGCGAGACACAGGTGTCGGGGGGTGAGGTAGTTGTATGGGAAGCAAGTTACAGTGGGGACTCCTTGGGGGGACTTTCTCATGATGGGACAGATTCAACTTGGGTGGATCAGGCACAGGAACAGATCAATTTTTTTTTGTGTTTATTTAACTTTTATTTAGTAAAAATAACCACAGAGATATTTATTAGTTATCTTCTCTGCGCAGTCTGGCGTTGGGGTTCATCACTTTGATGGCGAGCTGTGCCGCTCTCTCCACAATGGTCTTTAGGTTCTTAGATGGAGACGTTGTGGGCGATTTCAGCACAGAAGGACTTGTTGCTCATCAACAGAACCTCGAGCTCCTTGACATTGTGGACCAGGAATTTGCGGAACCCTGTGGGCAGCATGTGTTTGGTCTTCTACTTGCTACCGTATCCAATGTTGGGCAATATAGATACACAGGTAATATTATTTTTCAAACCTATCTCAAAAATAAAAATTTACGCAGTTTGCGCAAATAAAACTGGAAACTGGAATTGGAGAGAGGGCCTGTAGGTGGGCCTCCGGAAAAATTGTTTGGAGAGAGGGCCTGTAGGTGGACCTCCGGAAAAATTGTTTGGACAGAGGGCCTGTAGGTGGACCTCCGGAAAAATTGTTTGGAGAGAGGGCCTGTAGGTGGACCTCCGGAAAAATTGTTTGGAGAGAGGGCCTGTAGGTGGACCTCCAGAAAAATTGTTTGGAAAGAGGGCCTGTAGGTGGACCTCCGGAAAAATTGTTTGGACAGAGGCCCTGTAGGTGGACCTCCAGAAAAATTGTTTGGACAGAGGGCCTGTAGGTGGACCTCCGGAAAAATTGTTTGGACAGAGGGCCTGTAGGTGGCCCTCCTGAAAAATTGTGGTAAAAGAGTGCCAGTTGGACCTCTGAAAAAATGGCGTTTTTTTGGTCAGCGTTAGGCAAAGACGATATGGAGGAGGAGGAGGAGTAGGAGGAGTAGAGAAGAGGAATCGGATACATAAGTTATTTAAATCTTTAGCTGTTTTCCCCCGGAGGAGATTTGAATTCCGGTGAAATCCAGGCTTTGTTCATTTTAATAAGCGTCAGCCTGTCAGCGCTGTCAGTTGACAGGCGTGTACGCTTATCGGTGATGACGCCACCAGCTGCACTGAATACCCGCTCTGACAGCACGCTAGCGGCAGGGCAGGCCAGCACCTCCAAGGCTTACAGCGCCAGTTCAGGCCACGTGTCCAGCTTTGAAACCCAGTAGTTGTATGGAGCAGAGTGATCGCTACGGACGTTGGTATGGTCAGCTAGGTACTCCCTCACCATCTTTCTGTACAGCTCCCCCCTACTCTGCCTAGACTGGGGACAGGTGACAGTGTCTTGCTGGGGTGACATAAAACTGGCAAAGGCCTTGGAGAGCGTTCCCCTGCCAGTGCTGGACAAGCTGCCTGCTCGCCACCTCTCCCCCGCTACTTGGCCCACAGAACCATGCCCTCTGCCGCTAGCGGCGTCAGATGGGAAGAATTGTTTCAGCTTGTGCACCAGGGCCTGTTGATATCTATTCACTCTCCTACTCCTTTCCTCTTCAGGGATGAGAGTGGAAAGGTTCTGCTTGTACCGTGGGTCCAGGAGAGTGAACACCCAGTAATCGGTGTTTGAAAAAATTCTTCTAACGTGAGGGTCACGGGATAGGCAGCCTAACATGAAGTCTGCCATGTGCGCCAGAGTCCCAACACACAAGAATTCCCTCTCCTCACTGGCCTGACTCTCCATTTCCTCCTCCTCCTCCAAGTCCTCCTCTTCAGCCCATACACGCTCAAGAGTTAAGGACTGAGCACTGGTACCCTCTACTGTCTCACCGACATTCTCCTCCTCTTCCTCCTCATCCTCATCCCCCTCCTCCGATACGCGCTGAGAAACAGACCGGAGGGTGCTCTGGCTATCAAGCGACGTATCTTCCTCCACCGTCTCTTGTGACAAGCGCAAAGCATCCGACTTGATGCTGAGCAGTGAGTTTTTCAACAGGCAAAGCAGCAGGATGGTGAGGCTGATAATGGCGGCATCGCCGCTGACCATCTGTGTTGACTCCTCAAAGTTGCTCAACACCTGGCAGATATCAGACATCCACATCCACTCCTCATTGTAGACTTGAGGAATCTGAGAGACCTGACTACCAGTTCTGGTGGAAGTTGACATCTGGCAGTCTACAATCGCTCTGCGCTGCTGGTAAACTCTGGATAACATGTTTAATGTGGAATTCCATCTCGTGGGCACATCGCACAACAGTCGGTGAGCAGGCAGTTGTAGGCGGCGCTGCACTGCCCTGAGAGTGGCAGCATCTGTGGTGGACTTGCGGAAATGCGCACAGATGCGGCGCACCTTGGTGAGCAAATCAGACAGATTGGGGTATGTCTTGAGGAACCGCTGAACTATGAGATTGAACATGTGGGCCAGGCATGGCACATGTGTCAGTCTGCTGAGTTGCAGAGCCGCCACCAGGTTACGCCCGTTGTCACACACAACCATGCCTGGCTTGAGGTTCAGCGGTGCCAGCCACACATCGGTCTGCGCCGTGATGCCCTGTAACAGCTCTTGGGCGGTGTGCCTTTTGTCACCTAAGCTCAGCAGTTTGAGCACCGCCTGCTGGCGCTTACCCACGGCACTGCTGCTGCGCCTAGAGCTACCGACTGAAGGCGCCGTGCCCACGGATTGTAATTCGGTGGAGGAGGAGGGGTCCGAGGAGGAGGAGGCATAGTACGTCTGAGAGACCGTGACCGAGGTAGGCCCCGCAATCCTCGGTGTGGGCAGTGCATGAGCGGCCCCAGGGTCATTCTCGGTCCCAGCCTCCACCAAGTTAACCCAATGTGCCGTCAGTGAGATATAGTGTCCCTGCCCGGCAGCACTTGTCCACGTGTCCGTGTTTAGGTGGACCTTCTCAGAAACAGCGTTGGTCAGGGCACGGATGATGTTCTGTGACACGTGCTGGTGTAGGGCTGGGACGGCACATCGGGAAAAATAGTGGCGGCTGGGGACCGAATACCGAGGGGCAGCCACCGCCATGAGATTTCGAAAAGGCCTCGGTCTCTACCAGCCTATAGGGCAGCATCTCCAGGCTAAGCAATTTGGAGATGTGGACGTTGAGGGCTTGGGCATGTGGGTGGGTGGAACTGTATTTCCTCTTGCGATCCAGCGTCTGCTGTAAAGACAGCTGAACGCTGCACTGGGACACGTTGGTGGACACTGTGGAGGATCGTGGAGGCGAAGGTGTGGTTTTCCAGCGGGAGGCGCTCGTGCCGGGGTCCTGGGCAGGGGGTTGACTAGCAGAGGCAGCGAGTGACGCAGGGGGTTGACTAGCAGAGGCAGCGAGTGACACAGGGGAAGGAGCAATGGTGTGACCCGCAGGAGGTGGTGAACGGCCTTGATTCCATTGAGTGGGGTGTTTAGCACTCATATGCCTGCGCATGCTGGTGGTGGTTAGGCTAGTAGTGGTGGCACCCCTGCTGATCCTGGTGTGGCACAGGTTGCACACCACAGTCCGTCGGTCATCCTCACTTTCTTTAAAGAACCTCCAGACTTGCGAACATCTAGGCCTCGCCACGGGAGCTTCACTACGTGAAACAGTTGCTGCTGATGCACCAGCTCTGGCCCTGCTTCTCCCTCTGGCCACACCACTGCCTCTTACAACCTGTTCTGGTGCAGCACTCGCCTCCGCCTCAGAAGCACTGTCTTCACTCGGCATATCAACCCAGCTTGGGTCAGTCACCTCGTCATCCTCCGATTCCTCAGTCTGCTCCCCCCTCGGACTTCCTGCCCTGACAACAACTTCACCACTGTCTGACAACTGTGTCTCCTCATCGTCCGACACCTCTTTACAAACTTCTTCCACTAACTCAACGTTGTCATCATCATCATCATCACCCACAGACTGCGACAGTTGGAAAACTTGGGCATCGGGAACGAGGTCAGCAGCAACCTGAGAAGTGGTTTGTGACTCTGGGAAGGGTCCAGAAAACAGTTCCTGAGAGTATGCCGGATCGCATTCCAAATTTTCCTGGGAGGGGGCAGACTGGGGGATAGGAGGTTGAGGTGGAAGAGCCAGAGGAGTGCTCCCTTGGGTAACGTGGGTGGACTGCGTGGAAGACTGACTGGTGGACAAATTACTTGAAGCATTGTCCGCAATCCACGAGATCAGCTGTTCGCACTGTTGTGGTTTCAACAGTCCTCTACCACGTGTCCCTGTAAGTTGAGACATGAAGCTAGGGAGTGTAGCTCTGCGGCGTTCCACAGCTCCCTCATCAGCAGGTACTGTCTCACCCTGCCCAGGACCACGGCCTCTGCCCCCTGCAGTAATTGAATGCCCATGCCCTCGTCCTCGACCCTTAGCCCTGGGGTTCAACATTTTCTGTATATAAGTGTATGATATATAAAAAAAATAAATAAACGGGCTTGGTGTACTGAAACCCACAAACTTGTTCAGTCTGGTTTAATTAAGTGACGTACAGAAAGTGTCACCTGGACAGAATATACGGATTGGAGTGAGTGTGCTGAACTGTGACACACAGAAAGGTTACACACAGCTGTGTGAAATGGATTTGTATCACTGAGCTAAAACAACAAAAATAATTTTTTTTGTATATTTTGTTTTGGATTTTTGTTTTTTTTGGAACGTGACGTGCAGAAACTATGGTAGAGCTGACTGACACCCTATTGACGGTGGCTATTTAGACTGCGACCCAGACAAATGTCGCACAGAGATTTTTAGTATCAATCTATATACGTGACAGGTAGCAAATGACTTGGTTGTATTCTGTGACATACAGAAAGTGTCACCTGGACAGAATATACGGATTGGAGCGAGTGTGCTGAACTGTGACACACAGAAAGGTTACACGCAGCTGTGTGAAATGGATTTGTATCACTGAGCTAAAACAACAAAAATAATTTTTTTTGTATATTTTGTTTTGGATTTTTGTTTTTTTTGGAACGTGACGTGCAGAAACTATGGTAGAGCTGACTGACACCCTATTGACGGTGGCTATTTAGACTGCGACCCAGACAAATGTCGCACAGAGATTTTTAGTATCAATCTATATACGTGACAGGTAGCAAATGACTTGGTTGTATTCTGTGACATACAGAAAGTGTCACCTGGACAGAATATACGGATTGGAGCGAGTGTGCTGAACTGTGACACACAGAAAGGTTACACGCAGCTGTGTGAAATGGATTTGTATCACTGAGCTAAAACAACAAAAAAACTAATTTTTTTTGTATATTTTGTTTTGGATTTTTGTTTTTTTGGAACGTGACGTGCAGAAACTATGGTAGAGCTGACTGACACCCTACTGATGGTGGCTATTTAGACTGCGACCCAGACAAATGTCGCACAGAGATTTTTAGGATCAAGCTGTATACGTGACAGGTAGCAAATGACTTGGTTCTATTCTGTGACATACAGAAAGTGTCACCTGGACAGAAAATAGTGAGTGTACTGAACTGTGACACACAGAATGGTTCCACACTGCTGTGTGCAATGGATTTGTATCACTGAGCTATAACATAAAAAAAAGGGGGTTATATATGGCGATAGCTGCACTACTAGTGCCAGCCAGCCAGCCAAGCCAGGAGACAAAAAAAAAAATGTCTTCTAGCCCTTAGAAGGGCTGTTGGGTTCTTTGTGGGTGATTCCTGCCTAACAGAGAACTAAATGCAGGCCCTAACACTCTCCCTGAAAGGCAGCAGCTCTATCCCTAACGACATCCAGACGGCATCTGAGCCGAGCACCGCGGCCAGTCACTAGTATATTCCAGGGTCACCTGATCAGGCCAGCCAACCCCTGCTATCGACATGTAAGGGCCCCACGTGATGCTGGGTGTACCATAGAGTCTCCTGGCTTGTGATTGGCTGTGTTTATAGGCGCCAAAAAAGCACGATGCGGAAGTTGCCATTTCCTCGAGCATGGTGAGATACTCGTCCGAGCAGCGAGCACTTACGAGTACCCTAATACTCAAACAAGCACCAAGCTCGGACGAGTATGCTCGCTCATCTCTAGCTGGGATCTATTCCATGGGACATTATTGTTGTTAATTATGATGGTTGATGTACAATGAAAAGATGATGGCAGCGTTCCTCGGTTCTTTTCCAGAGATGAAGCTTTATTCCGATTATCAGACCCAGATAACAGCAAGGTTATAGCTCTTAATATGAATAAGCCTACTTATACCCAGAATAAGTTACCTCAGCTCATTCATCAGTTCATGAATCTCAGTCCATCATTTCATTCCTTCTATTTCTTCATTTCCTTAATTCTTCTCTTCTTCTTAATTCTTCATTTCATTCTTATCTTCCTTTTTCATTCCTAACCATCCATCAGCCTTCCTTGTTATACCATTTTTACCCATTGACTAACATTTGAAGGACATCTCATTGGCTAGAACTGGATTCCAATAAGTCTATTGGCCATTTTAGACTAAACTCCTATTATGATTGGTTGATTCTCTAATGCTCTCCTGCTTTGGTTGAGGCAGTTGTCTAACTTAAAATGCGGAGGGAAGATTCTTGTCCTGCAGCTTCTGCCTCCACCCTAGGTGACAGACAATAGTCACCTTTACCATAAACAGAAACTGCCCTGGACAGAACCTTATCTATTGTTCTCGCAGCCTCACTGTCTCCGCTGGTCTAGATAACATTTCATTGAAACAAAAAGATCTTTATCGTTTCAATGTACCCTGTAGCCATCACCTAGAAGTTTTACATAGCTACTGATTGAAAAGGTGATTATCGGCTGATTAAATGTCCTCCAATGTTATAACAATGTACCATGTGTGAATATATATATAAATATGTAATATACCAATAATTATTACTGCTGAGATCTACTCTGGGGGACATTATAAAGGCCCTTTTACACGAGCCGATTATCGTTCAAATAATCGTTCAAACGTTCGGATTTGCACGATTATTGTTGTGTATAAACACGGGTAACGATTTAACGACGAACGAGATTTCGTTCGCTTCTCGTTGATCGCATCTTTTGTCCTGCCAATAAATTAATCGTTCATCGTTCGAAAATCTTCCAGTTTAAACGAAAATCGTTTAGTCGTTGGCAGATGGTAATGGTAATGCTTATGGCAAGGAGCAAGGAACGATCGTAATAACGATTATAAAACGACCGAAAGTACGAAGATTGTGAACGACTTCTCTTTCAGTGTAAACGGTATTTACATTGCATCGTTCGATCGTTCATCTACGATCGCTAATACGATTTATCTTTCCGTGTAAAAGGACCTTTACTGCTGAGATCTACTGTGGGAGACATTATTACTGCTGGGATCTACTCTGGGAGACATTATTACTGCTGGGATCTACTCTAGGAGGCATTATTGCTGCTAGGAGTCACTCTGGGGGGCATTATTACTGCTGAGTTCTACTCTGGGGACATTATTACTGCTGGGATCTACTCTAGGAGACATTATTACTGTTGGGATCTACTCTGTGGGGCATTATTACTGCTGAGATCTACTCTGTGGGACATTGTTACTGCTGCGATCTAATCTGTGGGACATTATTGCTGCTGGGATCTACTCTGGGAGACATTACTGCTGGGATCTACTCTGAGCAGGGTCGGATTGGCCATAGACCTTACAGGGAAATTTCCTTGTGGGCCGATGCCCAGGGGGCTGCCTGGGCCCTTCTCATTGCTGGCCAGTGGATGTTTTTGGGGATGTATTTTGTGCTGCTGGCAGTATTTTGTGATGGACTGTTGGGGTGGTATAATGTGCTGCAATATGGTATCGCTGGCCCTGCCTTCCATCAATTTGGACCCAACTACAATACTTTTAGTATTTTTTCCAGGGCCACTTTAAGTTCTCAGTCCGCCCCTGACTCTGAGAGACATTATTACTGCTGGAATCTACTGTGGGAGACATTATTACTGCTGGGATCTACTCTAGGAGGCATTATTGATGCTAGGAACCACTCTGGGGGCATTATTACTGCTGGGATCTACTCTGGGGAACATTATTACTGCTGGGATCTACTCTGGAGACATTATTACTTCCGGGAGCCACTCTGGGTGGCATTATTACTGCTGGGATCTACTCTGGGAGACATTATTACTGCTGGGATCTACTCTAGGAGACATTATTGCTGCTAGGAGCCACTCTGGGGGGCATTATTACTGCTGGGATGTACTCTGGGAGACATTATTACTGCCGGGAGCCACTCTGGGTGACATTTTTACTGTTGGGATCTACTTTGGGGGCATTATTGCAGCTAGGAGCCACTCTGGGGGGTATTATAACTGCTGGGATCTACTCTGGGGACATTATTACTGCTGGGATCTACTCTAGGAGGCATTATTGATGCTAGGAATCACTCTGGGGGCATTTTTACTGCTGGGATTTACTCTAGGAGACATTATTGCTGCTCGGAGCCACTCTGGGGGCATTATTACTGCTGGGATCTACTCTGGGAGACATTATTACTGCTGGGAGCCACTCTGGGGACATTATTACTGCTGGGATCTACTTTGGGGGCATTATTGCTGCTAGAAGTCACTCTGGGGGGCATTATTACTGCTGGGATCTACTCTGGAAGACATTTTTACTGTTGGGATCTACTCTGGAGACATTATTACTGCTGGCATCTACTCTGTGGGACATTATTACTGCTGAAATCTACTCTGTGGGATGTTATTGCTGCCGGGATCTACTCTGGGAGACATTACTGCTGGGAACTATTCTGAGAGACATTATTATTGCTGGAATCTACTCTGGGAGACATTATTACTGCTGGGATCTACTCTGGGGACATAATTGCTGCTAGGAGCCACTCTGGGGGGCATTATTATTGTGGGAATCTACTCTGGGAGACATTACTACTGGTGGGAGCCACTCTGGGTGACATTATTACTGCTGGGATCTACACTGGGAGACATTATTGCTGCTAGGAGCCACTCTTGGGGGTATTATTACTGCTGCGATCTACTCTTAGAGACATTATTACTGCTAGGAGACACTATGGGGGGCAATAATACTGCTGTGGGCCACTCTGAGTGACATTATTTCTGCTGGGAGCCACACACACAATGGTATTTGGTGCAAAGAGATAAGAACTTGGCTTGTTAGAGACTTGGTCCTGTCTTTATTTTGGAGTAAGACAATTCAGAACTACAGGTTATAGCTTTTTTGCAGCAATATCAACCTATTTATACAAAATAAACACCTGCTTGTCTGGCACTTTCTTTTCCAAACCCATTCATTTGAATGAATTAATAAATTAGTCTTGGACGGAAAATGGAAAAAAAAGTTCATACTGCTATTTTTATGCACAGACTTATGATCCATGAGAAATACTGGACATTTGTGCATGTATGAAAATTACTGCCATCTGAAAAAGCCCTTTTTCACACAGCCTGCAATATATTTTCTCCAGTGAGCATCTACCCACGCAGACTGACAGAAGCCCAATGATCGCTTCTGTCAGAGTGGAAAGGAAAGCATTCATTGCTGTAGGCACCACTACACTGGGTCCTAACGCATCCAGTGTCAGGATGTAGTATGTGTCATTATATGGAGGCATTTGATCTCGAGTTTTTTTTTTTTTTGATCCCTAGGACAGGAATCAGCAACCTCTGGGACTCCAGCTGTTCTGAAACGAGAACTCCCAGAATGCTTCATTCACTTCTATGGGAGTTACAAGAGCAGCCAAGTAAGTGTGCAAGCTGGGAGTTGTAGTTTCACGGCAGCTGGAGTACCGAAGGTTGCTGACCCCTGGACTAGGATTTAAATCAATTTTGGGTTCTGGTCTGGGCTGTTAGTAAGGGTTGTCAGACTTCTAAAAAAAAAAAAGGTCCCTCAGGCATTAATGGTCAGAAAATAATACATATAAACATATGGTTGTGAGAGAAAAAAATGGCTGCCACCTCTGATTTCTGTGGCCTTCCTTACGTATCATGACATAAAAACAAACATCTGGTCCTTAGAAGGTCAAAAAATTAGGTAAACGCAACCTCAAATGAATAACAACACATGAGAAATTACTTTGCATAATTGAACAAAACCTAGGCCAAAATGCAGAAGCTGTGTGTGAAATATTAAGTATACCTTTACTACTTCCACAGGAATTAACAGGGTAGGTAGCAGCCAGATGCTGCTAATCACATGCCCTTGATTAATTTATCATCAGCATTGTGACCACCTCTATAAAAGAAGAAGCTGTGGCAGTTTGCTGGTCTGGAGCATTCAGAAGTGTGTTAAAGGGGTTGTGCAAGGGTTTTATATTGATGACCTATCAATAGGTTTGAAGGGGAGGCCGCACTCCATGCAAGTGCTGCTTCCTCTTCATTACATTACACATCCAGTGAATGGAGCGAGTACTTGTAATTACACTCTCTTCCAAGACGACAGGCAGTGTCATTTTAAATGGATTCTGTCACCAAATAAATCATTGGATACATATTTGGAGATGTCTCAACTTAGGTTGTGCACCCCTAATTAAGGCTGCATTTACATTTCTGGTGAAATTTTCCAGCAGGCTGTCCTGGCAGAGAACAGCCTGCTGGAGTTCACCAGATCTGGCACTGCCGCTTTCCGGAATTTTGGCTGGACAAACAGTTTTTTGTCCTGCTGAAAGCTGGCATTTATGCCTGGTCAAGCTGATGGACCATCTCTGATGGAGATGTGAACACAGCCTAACCCATCTTTCCCACAAGCTAATTTTAATTAATGTAGTGTAAGGCTACATTCACACGACCGTTGTGTTTTGCGGATCCGCAAAACACTGATACCGGCCCATGTGCGTGACGCATTTGTGGACCGCACATGCTGTGGCTATCATAGAAATGCCTATTCTTGTCCGCAATTACGGACAAGAATAGGACATGTTCTATGTCTTTTGTGGGGCCGTGGTACGGAGCAATGGATGCAGACAGCACACAGTGTGCTGTCTGTATCTTTTGCGGCCCCATAGAAATGAATGTAGAAATGTACCCTAAAGGGAAGAAGGGTTGCAACCCTCCATTCACTGCTCTCATGGCCTGGGAAAGCACTGGAGATGGAATTAGCCACCATGAGGACTACAACCACCTTTATTGCCTCAGCCATTCCTATCCTTTACACCTTATGCTGTCTCCTGTGGGCCAGCATATGGAACCACCATGAGGACATTTGGGCAATGTTGCATTGTCAGGCCATTGGATTAAGCGCACAAGTGTCCACCCAAATCTATATAAAAAAGGTAGCCATGTATGAAACTAAAAGAGGATTGTCCTTCTACTGTCAGTGATATGAAGCTAGCAGATGTTTGAAAATAGCTTATTTCTATTTTGTTTCCTTCTTAGGTGCCTCTAGAGAAAAAGTGGTTATGACAGAAGCTGGATCTGGGGATCTCAAATGTAAATACATCATGCACTGTAATTGTAAGCAAGATGTGGGAAACATTCCTGTCCTTGTGAAGGAAATTCTACTTAAGTGTGAGAATGTGGGTCTACATTCTGTGGCCATTCCAGCCATTGGCACAGGTAAGCTTTACTGTAGTTAAAGAGGCATTTGATTCTCTGATAAAGAACAAATTCTTAAAAATACAGTAGCATATTTAAACACAGTGCGGTATTTCATGCATTTTATTATGCTGTTTCCTAGGCTCCTTCATTGACAATGATATGTAGTATTACTGAAAGGGTGTACTCACATGGTGCAGTTATATTGCATTTATTTCCCTCAAATTTTATGTGTGAAATTACAGCAAAAGTACAGCATGGCAGCACCATGTGAACACACCCAAAAAAGCTTCTGTGTGCACTAGGTGGCCATTTTTTTGACTGCTTGTCCAAAACAAACCATTGCTTCTTCTGATACCACTGTGTATGTTTGAATACTGAGAGAATTCTTCTCTAAAGAAGGGATAATTTTTGGTTTATGATTTAAAAAAAAAAAAGGATTAAAAAAAAATCCATGCATTTACCCACAGGCATAGATTGCTGTCATTTTGACATTACTATTGTTGTGGTGTTAAAGATCTTGAAAGGAGTTGGATACAGTCCACTTTTTAGGTAGTTTGAGAACTTTCCATTCGAGTTGGATTTATTTAGTCCAGAATTGAATCTGTCAACCGATTTGTTCAAATCGGGCTCAAAATGAATTTCTAATTTGCTCATCTGTAGCTTAAAGGGCATCAGAAATCATATAGTACAGGACAACCTCTTTCTAACAAAGCTAGAACCAGCCCTGCACCCCACATGGATCCAAAGATCTCCCGATTCATTGCTCTGCTAGATTGATATCAAGCTGCAGCTCAATGGGAGTGTCTTTTCTGCTGCAGCTCAGGAGGTGTGTCCTTGCTCTTCCTATCACAGCTCAGGAGGCAGTTGAAGGATCAAACTGAGCATGTGCGGCCTTCTCAGTGAATAGGACAAAGAAATAAGAAAAAGAACAAACAGCAGGTGGCGCTATACAGATAAATTTTATTGAATAACTCAGTGGTTGTACAACATTTTTAATTACATTCAATTACAAAAGAATTCAGATCCAGGTGCTGGTTTGTAAGCTGTAGAATATTTCTTGTGGGACAATCGCTTTAAAGGGAATTATCATGTTAGACATTTATAGCATATTCATGGAAACTGCCATGAATGTCTGATAGATGTATGGATCCATCCTCTGGGATGAATTTGAAATTCACATACAAATGCATACAAAGCCACCTCTCCTATTAAAATTACCAAGTCTTCAAGAAGGATGGACTTTTAGGCAAACCCTTCTTGAAATAGATGTGATTCCCAGAGGTGAGACCAGCATAAATTATATATGAAGATATGGAAGATAAGAATAAGCGTTTAAATTTGGAATACCGTTTGTGCAATGTTAGTATTAAAGGGAATCTGTCACCAGTTTAATGCTGCTAGGTTCTAATAGCTCCAGTGCATGCCAATGAGTCCTGATAGTCATGAGCTTCTGGCTTTCTCCACCCCTGCCACTGATTGACAGTTTTTTCTACAACTGAATTAGCAGCAGGAGAAAATCAGGAGCTCATGAATATTCAGGACTCATCAGCATACGCTGGAGCTGTAAATTAAAGAAAGTGATCCAACATTTTGCAAAGGGGATCTGTCACTAGTTTATGTTGCCCTTAGTTAGGACACCCTAAGACTGGTACACAGGTTACCTTTAATTTAAATTCTGGCACAAAGAGCACAAAATCACTGCATTTTCAGTAGGTATTAACAAAAAAAAAAACTGTTTTGTTTTTCTTGATGCTCAGGTGCATGCAGACTAGACCCAGGGATTGTGGCCCATCATATGGTGGATTGTTTATTAACACTTACCAAGACTAGAAACCTTACTAGTTTGACCTCCGTTCGTCTGGTGACATTTCATCCCTCCATTTACTACATTTTTTGTGCGGAGCTTAAAAAGTTGTTCAGTCCTGTACAGGAATTATTTTGGAATCCATTGGGTGAGTTAATGATTTCTTGTACTGTATATTAATAATGTAGGCTATACAGTAATGTCAAGTGTTTCTTTTTCTCAGGATGCTATGAAACAAGAATTTTCAAATTTTAAGTTTAAAGGCTATGGACACCTTTGTGCACTAAAAATCAATAACCCCATATCTTACCGTAATACAGCACATAATAAAATTGCACTTGTTAGTTTACTGGTATCAGCTTTGCTTCACATGCTCTCAGAAATGCTCTGATATGATTTTTGCTGCCTGCTGTGTTCTCCTGAGAAGCTATGTTGGCCTTCCTGTTGCTTTCACATGCACCAGCACAGCTCCACAGCCCTGCCCCCACATCCTGTTACACAGCACAGCTAGCAGCTTCTAACACACAGTATAAGCTGATGGAACTTGCAAGTAACTTGGTAGTGAGATTTCATTCCAATCCACAACATGGTGAGCCTGCAAACAACAGATCTAGTTCTCACTTTCCATTCTGTAGAAAGTCCATTATTTGTACAATAGATATTTCTGCTGATAACATTAGTGCAGATATCTACAGTCAGAACCATGGTGTTATAAGCCTGATATAGATCTTAATACTGACAGCTCTCACTAAAAGAACTCTCTTCTGAGTTCAGTATGTGTGTGCGCTCTCTTCTGAGTATGGTATGTGTGTGCAGTCTCTTCTGAGTACAGTATGTGCGTGCAGTCTCTTCTGAGTACAGTATGTGTGTGCGCTCTCTTCTGAGTACAGTATGTGTGTGCGCTCTCTTCTGAATACAGTATTTGTGTGTAGCCCGCACAAATAATATATAAATAATATATAAAGTTGAGTGTATGAGTGTGTATGTCCGCTAAAGGATTCTGCACCGTCGCAGCTACAATCATGAAATTTGGCACATAGGTACATCAGGTGTTCGGGAAGCTTTTAGAATGGGTCTCAGCTCTCCAGGACGTACCGTTCCTGAGATATTCCCAAAAAATGTATTAGCCAATAGAAGCCTGGTCACATGACCCTTATAAGCCAATAGAAGCTCACAGGCAGTTAGTCTCCACACACACCAGGTTTCCATAACAACCTAGCCAGTTCACTGCTGTAGGTCTGCTTTAAAGGGGCAGAGCGCTGTGGATGACACTGTTAAAGCGGTATTCCGGTTACCATAAATATAACTTATGTTTTAGACTAACTCATCATCAATCATTACCTAATATAATGTAAATTTCACATATTTACCATTCAGTAGTAATAAAAGATGTTTTCTTCCACTGCTACCCACTGAGTTTCCTCCTAAATTACTATGGCATCGACCTGTAATTCAGGCCACCCTCAAAAGAAGGACTTAAAAGCCCCACCCCCAGGTCCCACTAAGTCACTCCCCCGACTTGGTCAGGCCACGCCCTCTCCACTCCGCATCTGACCGGGATTGAAAAAATGAAGGTAAAAATCAACTTCTGTCAGCTGCAGGGGAGGGAGGGAGGGTGAATTTCTCCCTGCAGCTCATGCTTAGACTGCACAGTGCTGCTGTCTGAGAGTGAACTGTTCAAAAGGATATCCCTGTGTCCATCCAGGCCCTGCACATGACAGAGGACAGGGAGTCTGAAAGCCAAAATGTCCAGCCTCCCCCCAACATGAAGTCATGCCACCGGTCCCCATGAAGCCACACCCCTAAACATGAGGACACGCCCCCTGGTTCCATGAAGACACGGAGGAGAAGCTGTCTGAGCGTGAGCTACTGAAAGGGTGGACATCCCATGTGTCTGTCCAGGCCCTGTGCCGGATGGTGGACAGGGAATCTGAAAGCTAGACTGTCCAGCCTAAAACCGGACCTCTGGCAACCCTAGGGGCAGGCTGATGTTAGGGTGGCCAGACGTCCAGTTTTAGGCAGGACAGTCCGGTTTTCTGGCTCCCTGTCCTTCGTCTGGCGCAGTGCCTGGATGGACGTAGGGATGTCCACTAGAGATGAGCAAACCTACTCGTAACGAGCGGTTCAATGCTCGGATCCCCTGCGCTCCCCTGCCCGCAGCCATCCGGATCCGTCCTCACCCGACTGTAAGTCAATGGGGACGGATCCGTTTGGTGTCACACACTAGTCACATACCAGTGTGTGACACCAAACGGATCCGTCCCCATTGACTTACAGTCGGGTGAGGACGGATCCGGATGGCTGCGGGCAGGGGAGCGCAGGGGATCCGAGCATTGAACCGCTCGTTACGAGCAGGTTTGCTCATCTCTAATGTCCACCCTTTCAGTAGCTCACGCTCAGACAGCTTCTCCTCCGTGTCATCACAGAGCCAGGGGGCGTGGCCTCATGTTTAGTGGTGTGGCTTCATGGGGACCGGGGGCGCCATGCTTCACATTTAGGGGAATGGCCGGTGAGGTCCAGCTTTCTGGGCTGAAGACAGTGGCCACCCTAGCTGCTGTGGAGGTCACAGTTAAAGGGGAGGGAGCTGTGGATGTTTCTGTTAAGGGGTGGGCTGCTGTGGAGGTCACTGTGAAAGGAGCAGGCACTGTAGAGGTCACTCTCGATATCTTTTAACAACACACACAAACATTAAATGAAATAGATTAAATATACCCGGGTCCTTCAGCTAACACATATATATATATATATATATATATATATATATATATATATATTATCCACACTCTCAAACACTTTATTCACCCGTAGTGCAATGTTTTCAGCTCATTCACAGAGTCTCTTTTCAAGCTATGAGCTAAAACGTTGCGACTAGTGTTGCGTGAACTTGTGATTCAAGTTCGGCGTACAAGGTTTAGGTTATCTAAGAATTCCATTATGGATTCCGCTACCAAGGACCATAAGGGTCCATTCACATGTCCGCAACTGTTTTGCGTTCCGCAAAGTGCGTATCCAAAATCACAGACACCAGCCATGTGCATTCCGCATTTTGCGGATCGCACATGGCCGAAACGATGATAAAAGTGCCTATTCCTGTCCGTGGCTGCGGACAAGAATAGGACATGCTCTTTTTATTTTTGCGGGTCCGCAGAACGGAACTGCGGATGCGGACAGCACACGGTGTGCTGTCCACATCTTTTGCAGCCCCGTTGAAAATGAATGGGTCTGCACCCCTTCCGCAAAATTGCAGAACGGATGCGGACCCATTATGCGGATGTGTGAATGGACCCTTAGTTATGGTCCGTGGTAGCAGAATCCATAACGTAATTCTTACATAACCCGAACCTGAACCTTGTACGCCAAACTTGAAACATAAATTTGCTCATCCCTAGTTACGACCACAGGGGTGATGTGCTGCTATTGTTATATATATATATATATATATATATATCTCTATCTATCTATCTATCTATCTATCTATATATATATATATATATATATATATATCAATATATACAGTGCCTTGCGAAAGTATTCGCCCCCCTGGAACTTTTCAACCTTTTGCCACATTTCAGGCTTCAAACAAAAAGATATAACATTTAAAATTTTTGGTGAAGAATCAACAACAAGTGGGTCACAATTGTGAAGTGGAACGAAATTTATTGGATAATTTAAACTTTTTTTGTAATAATAAAACTGAAAAGTGGGGTGTGCAAAATTATTCGGCCCCCTTGCATTAATACTATGTTGCGCCACCTTTTGCTGCAATTACAGCTGCAAGTCGCTTGGTGTATTTTGCACATCTAGAGACTGAAATTCTTGCCTATTCTTCCTTGCAAAACAGCTCGAGCTCTTTGAGGTTGGATGGAGAGCGTTTGTGAACAGCAGTTTTCAGCTCTTTACTTTGACTTGGCCATTCTAAGACCTGGATACGTTTATTTTTGAACCATTCCATTGTAGATTTTGCTTTATGTTTGGGATCATTGTCTTGTTGGAAGATAAATCTCCGTCCTAGTCTCAGGTCTTTTGCAGATTCCAACAGGTTTTCATCCAGAATGGTCCTGTATTTGGCTCCATCCATCTTCCCATCAATTTTAACCATCTTCCCTGTCCCTGCTGATGAAAAGCAGGCCCAAACCATGATGCTGCCACCACCATGTTTGACAGTGGGGATGGTGTGTTCAGGGTGATGAGCTGTGTTGCTTTTATGCCAAACATATCGTTTTGCATTGTTTCCAAAAAGTTCGATTTTGGTTTCATCTGACCAGAGCACCTTCTTCCACATGTTTGGTGTGTCTCCCAGGTGGCTTCTTTGAGAAATGGCTTTCTTCTTGCCACTCTTCCATAAAGGCCAGATTTGTGAAGTGTTCGACTGATTGTTGTCCTATGGACAGACTCTCCACACTCAGCTGTAGATCTCTGCAGTTCATCCAGAGTGATCATGGGCCTCTTGGCTACATCTCTGATCAGTCTTCTCCTTGTTTGAGATGAAAGTTTAGAGGGACGGCCGGGTCTTGGTAGATTTGCAGTGGTCTGATACTCCTTCCATTTCAATATGATCGCTTGCACAGTGCTCCTTGGGATGTTTAAAGCTTGGGAAATCTTTTGGTATCCAAATCGCTTTAAACTTCTCCACAACAGTATCACAGAGCTGCCTGGTGTGTTCCTTGGTCTTCATGATGCTCTCTGTGCTTTAAACAGAACCCTGAGACTATCACAGAGCAGGTGCATTTATACGGAGACTTGATTACACATAGGTGGATTCTATTTATCTTCATCAGTCATTTAGGACAACATTGGATCATTCAGAGATCCTCAATGAACTTCTCGAGTGAGTTTTCTGAACTGAAAGTAAATGGGACAAATAATTTTGCACGCCCAACTTTTCAGTTTTATTATTACAAAAAAAGTTTAAATGATCCAATAAATTTCGTTCCACTTCACAATGGTGACCAACTTGTTGTTGATTCTTCACCAAAAATTTAAAATGTTATATATTTTTGTTTGAAGCCTGAAATGAGGCAAAAGGTTGAAAAGTTCCAGGGGGCGAATACTTTCGCAAGGTACTGTAAATCTTTTGCTAGAGGTAGTTATACGTTGTGTGTGCGTGTATATATGCTTTTTGTGAGGCAAGGTAACCAAAAAATGGTGATTGTCGTAGGTAGGGTCTCATTTTTTGCGGGATGAGATGATGGTTCCATTTTGGGGCACATATGACTTTTTGATCGCTTGGTATTACAACCTGTGATGTAAGGTGATAAAAAAAAATGGCTTTTTTGTCCCGATTTTATTTATTTTTTTTGTGTTCACCAGATGAGTTGGATCACTTGCTGTTTTTATAGAGCAAGTTGTTACAGATGTGGCGATACCTCATATGGCTGTTTTTTTATATATTTTGGTTTTACACAATAAGAGCATTTTTGAAACAAAAAAAATCATGTTTTAGTGTCTCCATTTTCTGAAAGCCATATCTTTTTTATTTTTTGGGCGATTGTCGGAGATGGGGGATCATTTTTTGCGGGATGAGATGTCCGTTTGATTGGTATCATTTTGAGGCACATATGACTTTTTGATCGCTTGGCATTAAACTTGTGATATAAGGTGATAAAAAAATGGCTTTTTTGGCACATTTTTTATTTTATTTTTTACAGTGTTCACCAGACGGGTTGGATCACATGCTATTTTTATAGAGCAGGTCATTACGGATGTAGCGATACCCAATATGTGCATTTTTTACATTTTATTTTACACAATAAAAACATTTTCTGAAAGCCATTTTTTAATATTTTTTGGGCGATTGTTGTAGGTAGGGTCTTAATTTTTTGAGGAATGAGATGACGGTTTGATTGGTGATAACTTTGGATACATGACTCTTTTGATCACTTTATATTCCAACTTTTGGGAAGTGAGGTGGGCAAAATTTTTATTCTGTCATAGTTTTTTTTTTTATGGTGTTCACCGTGTGGGGAAAGTAACTTGATCCTTTCATAGATCAGGTCGTTACGGACATGGCGATAGCAAACATGTTTAGTATTTTTTTATTCTTTTTATTTTTAACCAATTATATGTTATGTGCGGATATAGAAAGAAGTATGTATTTTTTTTATTTTTACACTTTTTTTTGCAGATCCAGTGGGTCTGAGGCATCTATAATACACTGCAGTACACTGTATAGTGTACTGTAGTGTATTTTCACTTACAGTTAGCCTGATCAGGCTCCTGCCTTTATCAGGAGTCTGATCAGGCTCAGATAATACCATGGCAAGCCGGATGCCTCTGAAGGCGTCCGGTTACCATGGTAAATTTCTTCCATACTGTGGGCCCTAAGGACCGTGACATGGAAGGGTTTACAGCTGACAATTTGCTCCCCTCGGCCATCCTGAAGTGGTGGTGGTGGTGGTGGTGGGGGGCCGGGGCTCCGCTAGGCCATCCTGAATGAGAAAGGGGTGGGGTTGGAGGATGCCTATACTGCTGTGCCGTGGGGAAGGGGGGGGTCTGGGTGCCTATGTGGCCCCGCCGTGGGGAAGGGGGGGCTGGGTGCCTATACTGCTGTGCCGTGGGGAAGGGGGGGTTTGGGTGCCTATGCGGCCCCGCCGTGGGGAAGGGGGGGGCTGGGTGCCTATGCTGCTGCTGCGTTGTTTGGGGGAGGGTGCCTGTGCTGCCGCACCGTTCTGGGGGAGGGGGGAGGTTTGGGGGTTCTTGCACAGCTCGCTGGGGCTATGTTGTGCACTATCTATATTGTGACATTAGTGGCCAGTGTGCTGTCATTAGCATACAATGCGAATGGTAATCACAGCACCGGCCACTGTATTGGCATATGACAGCACCAGTCAGGGATGTGTTTTACAGCCCCTAATACACACGGTTGGGCTGTTAGGAGCTGTAAAACACATTGCAGGCTGGGGCTGTCAGTAACAGGGAGACAGTGTGCGCTCTCGTGGAGGCAGGAGGAGTTACAGAAAATCCGTCATCTGATGATGCTTCATGCATAGGAAGCACAGCAGGCTGTAGAAGGAAAATGAGAAAAGATAAACAGAACCACTTGGAGAAATTATTTTCTCCACAAAATAAATTTATTAGTGTAAATTTTTTTTTTTTACAAAAGTGTCCATATCCTTTAAGAACTTATATCTTGAAGGGAACCTGTCAAAACTGAAAATTATGTCTGATATGCAGGAAGCAGGTTATAGAGTAGGAGGAGCTGAGAAAATTGATTTATAAGTATATATATTTTTGAGAAAAAATTTCAGTATAACATTTATTTAGATCCATGATTGACATCTTTCTCTGTATGCACAGTTTTATATAAGAAAGGCTGTCAATTACTGATTAGGACTGCCAACAGGAAGCACAGGAAGACAAGGAATGTTAATGAATAAATTACAGAATCTTTTCCATTATCCTGCTTTATGTACTCACGAATATTGGAATTGTAACACCAAGCATGAAAAGTCATGGTATTTAGGAAATCACAGGATCGATAGACATGTTAATGATATGCAAATGAAAAAAAATGGGAACAAAATATTCAGAACATCTTGATTTATTCAGTATTGAGTATGAGCGCTATGCGCAGAAATATACGCACTTCCACACCTCGTCATGCTAACAATGAGGTTATTAATAGTTTGAGGAATGTTCTGCCATGCTGAATGCTCTTGGGCACGCAAATCATCAAGATTTGCTGGCAGCTCAGTTTGCAATTGCCAACCAATGATACAAAAGATGTGCTTGATGGGATACAAGTCCGGAGACGCTGCAGGCCATGGTGGCACATTTAGGGTACACAGGCAGCTCACTACAAGTTACATGTGCCCCGCTGTGGTCCTGTTGAAAAACGGTTCCTGCGGCAGTTTGGAGAAGTAGCCATACCACTGGTTCTACAACCAAATAATGTAGTTCTAGGGTGTTAATGTACCTGAAATGATGACTGTAGGGGGTGAACTGAACATTTTGCCACCCCACACGATCATTTTGTAAGACTGACTAGTGTGGTGTGACGTTGCCTGTAAAGTCCTATGTGGTCTCCAGACCAATGTCTGACTATTAGTGTTGAGTGAACATGCTGTGAGCGTCCGAATACCGCATGTGCTCGAGCGCCATGCTCGAGTCCCCTCCCCGCACGCCAATTTACAAATTAGCGTGCATGGAGGTATGACATTCAGTGTAATGCCAGTAGCCATGTTAGCTACTGGCATTACACTAATTGGCAGGCCGGGAACGCGTCATCGGGTGCTATAAAGCACCCAGTGACATGTGACCCGCCCAGTGTTAGACAGGGAGAGGTGCTGCAAGGAGGGACAGAGTGTGTAGGGAGAGAAGCACACTAAGCAGGGATACAAATCGCTCCAAAAAGACCCAAAAGCCCTTTTAAGGGCTATTATATCTGGCACAAACTTATTATTTTTTATATTTTAGTACTTTGAAGGTGTTGAAAATAGCGCTAGGTGGCCTGCCATTAACGCCACAAGCGCTGCTGCAACAAGGAGGGACATACACTGTAGGGAGAAAAGCATGCTAGGCAGGGATAGAAATCGCTCAAAAAAGACCCAAAAGCCCTTGTTAAGGGCCATTATATCTGTAACAAACCTTTATTTACTGATATTTGAGTACTTTAAAGGTGATGAAAATAGCACTAGGTGGCCTGCCATTAATGACACATGTGCTACTGCTGCATGCTGTAGGACACTCTTTGTATACTATATACCTGACATACTTTGCTATAATTTCTGCTGTTAAGCCCGCAGTAATTATTTTGCGTCTTGCTGTATAACATTTGCGTACTGATAGAATTTCTATAGGCAGGGTTACTATCATTGTTCAAACGTCCATTGGGAAATACGTTTTATTCTTATTTTTTTGGGTGTCAAAAAAACCCCCAGGTGTGCTCTGTCAGTAACGCTAGGTGCACAGCGTATTACAACCGTTCAAAAGTCTCTGTAGCTGACCTCCGTATTTATTACCGTTAATTTAGGCCGCAGTTCCTCATTTGCTGCTGCGGTTCAATTTTCCCAAAGAGGGAATTAAACTATAGGGATAGGATTTGGGTAGGTAGAAAGATTGTTGCTGTTCCAAAGAGACCAAAGTCCATTGTGAAATATGTCTTTTTTTTTTATTTTTTTGGGTGGCAAAAAAACCCCAGGTGTGCTCTGCCAGTAACGCTAGGTGCACAGCGTATTACAACCGTTCAAAAGTCTCTGTAGCGGACATCCGTATTTAATACCGTTCATTTAGGCCGCAGTTCCTCATTTGCTGCTGCTCTATAACGTTACCGCATTCAGAATATTGGACATTCGTTTAAATTTTTCTGATCATACAGTTAATAAAAATCTGCAGTACTGTAGTTGTGACCAAGTTGCATATATACTATACAATATGCGCAAGGCGAGCACTAAGGGACGGGGAAGTGGGCGTGCTGCTGATGGTGAACGCAGAGGCCATGGCTCTGGGCGCGGTGAAACTGTGCCTGCTGGCAGAGCCCAAGAAACAAAGTCATCCAAAACTCCTAGCTTCATGTCACAGTTTGCAGGGCGGCGCAAGACGCAACTCTTGTAGCCACAGATGTGCGAGCAGGTAGTTGGTTGGATTTCAGCTGATAATGCTTCCAGTCGGTTCAGCACCACCCCCTCTTCCACAAAGTCCAGTCTCAGTAGCCAAGAGTGTGGGCAACCGCATCCTCACCCTGATCCTCCTTCCTCCTACCATGCAGAGTCTGGGCAAAGAAGAGATCCCACATTGGGATATTCTGAGGAGCTTTTTTCATCACCGTCCCTTAGCTTGGGCCTCTCGCCAAGGCCGCTTGAAGTGGGACATGAGGAGATATTGTGCCCTGATTCCCAACCTATTGAACAAACACAGTCTGAAGACGATGACGGTGGGGAACGACAAGTATTTTCTCCCGAGGTGGATGATGATGATGAGACACAGTTGCCAATAAGTCAAGGGCAATTAGTGTCTCAAGAGGTTGTGGATGAGGATGAGACGCAGTTAAGTCAGGTTCTTGTTAGTTCACCATGTCAGGAGGAGGAGCAGAGTGAGGATGTGGAAGAGGAGGTGGGGGACGATGAAATAGCTGACCCAACCTGGGAAGGTGGCAAGCCGAGCGAGGACAGCAGTACAGAGGGGGAGGGATCCGCAGCAGCGCAACAGGCTGGAAGAGGCAGTGGGGTGGAAAAAGGGAGAAGGCAGGCCACGCCAAACAGTCCCACAACTGTTACCCGGAGGAGCCCCTTGCGGCCAGCTCCCTTGCCAAGGGTTAGGTGTTCGGCAGTCTGGCGGTTTTTTGAGGAAAGTGGTGACGATAAACGGATTGTAATTTGTAACCTGTGCCGTACCAAGATGAGCAGGGGAGTAAACACCAGAAACCTGACCACCACGAGCATGATCCGACAAATGTCAGCAAAGCAACTAAAAGGTGGGATGAATGCCTGGGTCCACGATCTGTGTCTGCAGGTCACGCTACTGCCTCCTCTTCCCCTCTGTTACGTGCTGTCCAAGATACAGGCCCAGATGCCTCCTGCCCTGCACCTGGACTTTCGCAGGAAACATCAGCCAGCACGTCCACTTCAATGTCCCAGCGCAGAGTTCAAATGTCCTTACCACAGGCATTTGAACGCAAGCGGAAATACCCTGCCACCCACCCACAGGCCATAGCTCTAAACACGCAACTTTCCAAGTTGCTAGCCCTGGAAATGTTGCCGTTTAGGCTGGTGGACACCGAGGCCTTTCGCAGCCTGATGGCGGCGGCTGTCCCTCGTTACGCAGTCCCCAGCTGCCACTATTTTTCCTGGTGTGCCATCCCTGCCTTACACCAGCATGTGTCCAGAAACATAACCTGGGCCCTGACCAACGCAGTTACTGGCAAGGTCCACTTAACAACTGACACATGGACAAGCGCTTGTGACCAGGGATGCTACATTTCCCTGACGGCACACTGGGTGAACGTTGTGAAGGCTGGGAGCGAGTCGTGCCCTGGGATGGCCCAGGTGCTACCCACACTGAGGATTGCGGGCCCTACTTCCATCCGGATTTCCGCTGCCACCTATAGTAGCGGCTGCAACCCCTCCTTCTCTTCCTCCACCTCCTCCTCCACTTCTTCCCATGCAGAATTGCCATCTTGCAGCACCACTCAGACTTCTGTCGTAGCTGGAAGCAATGTAGCACAGCAGTCGGTAAGCGGCAACAGGCCGTGCTGAAGCTTATTTGCCTGGGTGACAAACAGCACACCGCCACAGAGCTGTGGCATGGCATAAGGGAACAGGCTGAGCTGTAGCTCTCGCCAGTCAACCTACGATAACGGCTACAACTTGGTAGCGGCTTTGGAGCTGGCCAACCTCCCACACACATGCCTGGCCCATGTATTCAACTAAGTGGTTCAGCGGTTTCTGAAAACCTACCCCAATTTGTCTCAGCTACTGGTGAAGGTGCGTCGCCAGTGCGCCAATTTCCGCAAGTCACCGACAGCTTCAGCCAGCCTGGCAAACCTGCAGCAGCGCTTGCGGTTGCCGGCTCACCGACTGCTGTGCGACCTGAGCACGCGATGGAATTCCACCTTACACATGTTGAGCAGGCTTTGTGAGCAGCAGAGAGCAGTAGTAGAATACCAGCTGCACCACGGTCGGCGCCTTTCTAGTCAGCTTTCGCTCTTCACAAGCGACGAGTGGGCATTGATGTCTGACCTCTGTGAGGTGTTACGCAACTTTGATGAATCTACACAGATGGTGAGCGGCGAAAATGCCATTATTAACGTAACCATCCCACTTCTGTGTCTACTAAAAAACTCACTGCTCACAATAAAGGCCGATGCTCTGCGTGTAGAAGAGGTGGAAATGGGGGAAGACCCTACACAGAGCACCACCGATTTGTCTTCTCAGTGCCAATTGGAGGACTCAACCATAATGTCAGCTTGGTATTAGCGTGTCACACTTAAATATTTTTATCGGTCTGCTCTTCTGCAGAATGTCACATCAAGGATATAATGTTTTTGACGGTCAGCTTGGCATTAGCGTGTCACACGTGAAAACTTTTAACGGTCTGCTCTGCAGCTGAATGTCACATCAAGGATATAATTTTTTTGGACGGTCAGCTCGGCTTTAGCGTGTCACACGTGAAACTTTTTAACGGTCTGCTATACAGCGGAATGTCACATCAAGAATATCATTCTTTTGGACGGTCAGCTCGACATTAGCGTGTCACACTTAAATTTGGAACAGTTTGATAAAAGGCGGTGACAGCAGCATGTGTCCCTTAATTTCTTTTTACGGTAAGCTCGGCAGCAGAGTGTCAAACTTAAATTTGGGACAGTTTGATAAAGTACGGTGGCAGCAGCATGGAGTTCGATTCCAATATTCAGAGCTCAAATATTCAGTCCACCCGGCTTGGTTTGAACACTCAAATTTTTTAAGTAAACGATTCCGGCCCCCGGGACACAGAACGAACAGCATCGGGGAGCCGCCGAGAGGCAGGGGCTCCAACAGGTGGTAGCTCACCTCCCACGGCAGATAGCGAAAAAAAAAACGGTCGTCAGCAACTCTGAGCAGTGCGGTGGCAGCAGCATGTGTCCATTAAATGTTTTGGACGGTCAGCTCGGCAGCAGAATGTAAACCCTATTGTTTTTGAGTGTCAGCAGCAGGCCATCAATGATAATTTTTCACGGGTGTGTCTGATGCCCTACTTTATGTGTAATAAAGGGTGTATTGGAGTGCCTGATCCTTGTAATTTTTGGCAGCCCTTTCCCTTAGTGCATAGGCTTTATGAGTGTCTGAGTCCCACAATTATACCACAATGTGAATGAGGCCCTCCTTTATATGATATGCCAGTTGTATGGGAGTGCCTCATTCGTGTAATTTTTGGCAGCACTTGCGCTTGACTTACAAGTAAATCTATGTTTCCTAACAATATTTCCTGTAAAATCGATGTTATCTTGGGTTTTTTGGGGGTATTTTTGTCATTCCGTAAAAGTGGCGTAATAGTCGGCCATCATTGTTAATAGCAGCGACTTCAGTGTCCAAGATGCATCCAGACATCCTCCCCATGCTGTTCCCTAACCATTTCTGTGGTGTTTCCACCATTTTCTGACGTTTCCCTATGGACCAGACACCCTCCCCTCTGCAGAGCAGGGGGTGCCAGGTCTTCTCCCATTGACTTCCATTATACTCGGGTGCTCGGCCGAGCACTCGAGCACCACCTAGTGTTCGGCCAGAGCATCCGAGCACCCAAACATCGGGGTGCTGGATCATCACTACTGACTATGATTGCATCAGAGACAAAAGCAGTACTCAACGCTGACTCCATTCCAGTCTCGCCATGCACCATGATAGCCTTTGAGAGCAGTGGTGTGAAGTCGATGGAACACCTGTATTTGGGAATCTGGCTTGAAACTCAGTGGCGCACAGATGCCTTCTGATGGTTTGTGTGGACACTGTTTGCTGCCCTAGGCTTAGGATGTGATATTTCATTTCACGCCGGTCTTCTAATGAGATAATCCATCTATGTAGAGGTTTGCCTCTGTGCACCTCTTGCTGTAATTCCACTTCATTGTTCTCCCATCCATCCTCTTTTGGAACAACATATACCCTTGAGTAGACCCCAGAGTTCTGCTGATAAAAGGGAATATGTTCCAATATGTCTTTTCTGACAAACTGTTACAGTAACTGGAGTCGACAAAAAGCATGTTTGAGGGAAAGGACACAAATTCCACGGAGTACCCTCTTAAGGTTGTGGATAAAACACAGGCATCTGAGGTCCACTCCCGCCGGGTGGAATGAAACTTCTGTAGACGTGTAGAGGTCCCATTCTTTCCTTGGTTGAAACATCTTCCCCTGTCTGAGGGCTTGAAACCTTTCCTGGATCTATGAGAACATGTTGCCAAACCATGCCTTCATCCACAGGGCTCTACGTGCTGCAGTAGAAAAAGAAAAAGTTTTTTGAAGCAAGCTGTAGAATATCCAAGAATAAATTCAGAAGCTAATTTCATGTTGGTCACATTAATTAACATTTCTTCTGTAGACACCCCTTCTTGAAGGTCATTAGAAAGCTCATTAAGCCACGACCCTGGAAATTGGAATAGAGGATAAAGCTGCTCTACAAGAAGATGCTGCTGAATAATAACTGTGGCTAAGAAGACATTCCATTTTGCGATCTACTTGATCTTTCAACAAAGGTGTCTAATCCGATTCTCAATCCTCTATATATGTCACGAGGGGAGACAAGGGTGGTGAGCCCTATACTGAACCCCTCCTTCTTTCTCTGCCTACTTGCCTCAGTCGGCCCTAGGCAGCCGCGGACAACCACGAAGACGGTCCCTACACTGGGTAAGTGCGCAGGAGGGAAAGGGAACACAGGGAAGGACAAAACACAGACAGAACGAACACAATGGCAGAGTAGTCAGCAAACCGGGTCAAACACAGGAGGTCACGTAAATACCAGGGGTGAGGCAAGAGAGAAGTCAAAGTCCGAAATCCAAGTATCCAAATCCAAGTATCCAAACTGAAGGTCGCACAAGCACTGATCAAAGAGTAACTAATCACAGGCGATTTGAGAAGGCAGCTGGCCTGCTTTAAAAAGCCCTCCAATGGGTCATGTGACGGGGCCAGCGTCACATGACCTCATTTGCATACTGAGCGCTGGCCGAACGTGACCAGCGCTCAAATATGCTACCATTTTGGTCATGTGGCGTGGCCAGCGCCACATGACCCAGTGCCCCTAAAATATATATACTCTGAGCGCTGGCTTGCCGGGCCAGCGCTCAGTGCCGCCCACTGCTCGTGTCTAGGGGGGCGGGGACGCCAGGCACGCAGCATCTGGAAGCACGCCCGACGCTCCCCGCCTCTCGTTACCCTGGAGACGAGGACGCATGTCGCGTCCTCGCTCCATGTTAGTGGAAGTCCGGCGGCGCTGCAAGCGGGGAGCGCGCCGCCGGCTTCCCGTGACAGTACCCCCCCCTTCACGAGGGGCCACCGGACCCTTACCAACGGGAGCAGGTTTATCAGGATGCTGTAGGTGGAATTTCCGAATGAGCGAATCAGCATGCATCCTGGTCAACGGCACCCAAGACCTGTCCTCCGGCCCAAATCCCTTCCAGTGTACGAGGTACTGAAAGGAATTCCGGACCTTCCTCACATCAATGACTCTGGCAACCTCGTGCTCCACTTGTCCCTCCACCTCGACCGGAGGCGAGGACTGTTCCTCTGGACCAATGGGAGCAACATAACGCTTCAGCAAGGACATGTGAAAAACATTATGAACGCGAAGGGAGTCGGGTAAACATAATTCAAAAGATACCGGATTGATCACCTTGGTGATCCTGTATGGACCAATGAAGCGAGGCGCAAACTTATACGATGGTACTTTCATGCGAAGATTTTTTGTCGACAACCATACCCTGTCCCCCACCTTGAAATCCACACCCTTAGAACGTTTCTTATCAGCTTTAGACTTTTGGACTCCTTGGGCCTTTTCCAGGTTCAGCTGAACCCGTGCCCAAACTGTGCACAGTTCTTGAGAAACAACATTGACCTCTGGGACAACCGAAGAGGATGAGGAAAAGGAACCAAAGCGCGGATGAAAGCCCATATTACAGAAGAAAGGTGAAACCCCAGAAGAAGAATTCACTCGGTTATTAATAGCGAATTCGGCCAGAGACAGGTATCTGGCCCACACAAGCTGGTTATCTGTCACATAACATCTGAGATACTGTTCAACAGATTGATTAAGACGCTCAGTCTGACCGTTGGTCTCCGGATGAAAGGCCGACGAAAAGGACAAAGATATTTCAATCTTCTTACAGAAGGCTCTCCAAAATTTAGACACAAACTGCACCCCCCTGTCCGATACGATATTTTCTGGAATACCATGCAGTTTAACTATGTGGTCCAAAAATACAGACGCCAAGACCCTAGCAGAAGGTAATTTACACAACGGAATAAAATGACACATTTTGCTAAATCTGTCAACTACAACCAAAATCACAGTTTTACCCTCAGAGCAAGGCAAATCCGTGATGAAGTCCATGGACAAATGCGACCATGGTCTGCTAGGTATGGGTAAGGGGCGTAGCTCACCCATAGGTCGTGTCTTGGGATTCTTGGACCTGGCACAAGTATTGCACGCAATTACAAAAGCCTGAACATCCCGGGAAATCGATGGCCACCAATACTGCCTAGAGACTAACTCCTTGGTAGCATTGATACCCGGATGTCCACATAATACAGAGTTATGGCACTCACCCAGCAGTCGCAAACGCAAATGGGCCGGCACAAACAGTTTGTCATAGGGGGTACCAGTGGGAGCGAGATGCTGTCCTGCTAAGATCTCGGCTGCCAGATCAGACGAGGTAGCGGCCACGATGATGTCAGCTGGCAGGATGGGCTCCGAAGGGACGTCAGGAGGCTGATACGCCTGAAAGCTTCGGGATAAGGCGTCAGCCTTAATGTTCTTGCTTCCTGGTCTGAAAGTAACACAAAAATCAAAACGGGTAAAGAACAAAGCCCACCTCGCCTGTCTGGGATTCAAACGTTTAGCGGATTCCAGAAACATAAGATTTTTATGATCCGTGAGGACCACAATGCGATGTAATGCCCCTTCCAGGAAGTGACGCCACTCCTCAAATGCCCACTTAATGGCCAACAACTCCCTATTACCGATATCATAGTTCCTCTCAGCAGACGAGAACTTGCGGGAAAAAAAGGCACAAGGCTTAAGGTTAGTTAAGGTGGAGGACCCCTGGGACAGTACTGCCCCTACCCCATCCTCAGATGCATCCACCTCAACTATAAAGGGCTCATTCTGATCAGGCTGGATTAACACAGGGGCATTAGTGAAACACTGTTTTAGCTTCTCAAAGGCTTCAATAGCTGCAGGGGGCCAATTAACTAGATCCGCTCCCTTGCGAGTCAGATCCGTAACTGGTTTGACCACCAACGAAAAATTTTTAATAAATCTGCGATAAAAGTTCGCAAACCCTAAAAATCGTTGGAGCGCCTTAAGGGAGGAGGGTAGCACCCAATCAAGGATGGCCTGCACCTTAGCTGGATCCATTTTGCAGGAAAAAGGAGTCAAAATGTATCCTAAAAAGGCCACCTCCTGAACTCCAAAGATACACTTCTCCCCTTTGACAAATAGTTTATTCTCACGTAACACCTCTAACACTTGCCTGGTATGAGAAACGTGAGATTCCCAATCTGCTGAAAAAATAAGGATGTCATCAATGTAGACAATCATGAACCTCCCAATAAAAGGTCTAAAAATGTCATTGACAAAATTTTGGAACACAGCGGGTGCATTGCTTAGCCCGAAGGGCATAACTAAATACTCATAATGACCCTCAGGGGTATTGAAGGCAGTTTTCCATTCATCCCCCTCCCTGATTCTAATCAGGTTATAAGCTCCCCTCAAATCCAGCTTAGAGAACCAGCAGGCGCCTTGAATCTGGTTCAATAAGTCAGGGATAAGAGGCAGCGGGTACCTGTTCTTGACCGTGATTTTGTTAAGTTCCCTGAAATCAATACAGGGCCTCAATCCTCCATCCTTTTTACCAACAAAGAAAAATCCGGCCCCCATGGGGGAAACTGAAGGCCGGATGTGACCCTTGGCCAGACTCTCCTTAAGATAATCCCTCATGGACTGACGCTCAGGAGTGGAGAGATTGTAAATCCGGCCTTTAGGATACTTGGAACCCTCCATAATCTCAATGGCACAATCATATTGCCGGTGAGGAGGGAGGAACTCCGTCTCGGACATGGAGAATACGTCCTGAAAATCTCTGATATATCCGGGCAAGATAAGAGACTCAGTGGTACCTCCAACCTGCAATATAGCTTTGCAACATTTGGAACAATCACCTCCCCATTTCTCTAATTCACCTGCCGGCCAGTTGATCACAGGGTTGTGGTCCTGTAACCATGGCAGACCTAAAACGAGGTCAGCAGGTAAATCCCTTAGGACCAGAAAAGAACAAGTCTCAGTATGGGAAATACCCACAGTCAAGGAAACCTCGGGAGTGCAAAACTCCACCCTCCCGTTATTCAATGGGGTGGAATCTAAAGCAATGATTTGAATTGCCTCCCTTAAAGGAACTAGCGGAATACCCACAGTTTGTACAAAATCAAAGTTAATAAAATTAACAGCAGAACCTGAATCAACAAATGCTTGGCCAACCCCCTTAATTTGATCATAGGTAACAGAGATAGGTAGCAAAACTTTACCACCACTGGAGTTACCTTACTTCCCGCCGGAGATCTTCTAGAGGGCGGCAGTTTGGGGCACTGCTGGAGCCAGTGGTTCATTTCACCGCAGTAAAAACAGGCTCCCTTCAGGCGTCTCTGGTCCCTTAAGGTTCCACCTAACTGCATGGGTTCCTCCGGAACTCTGGTAGGAGATGGACTAGGAAGAGGAATTTCTGGCAACACGGTAACCTGAGGCATGCTAGAACGTTCTCTCAGTCTCTCTCTCACCCGTCGGTCAAGTTTGATGGCTAAGGTCATGGTCGCCTCTAAGGAGTCAGGAGTAGGATAACATACTAGAAGATCCTTCAGTTGGTCAGACAGCCCCACCCGGAATTGACTTCTTAGAGCTGGGTCATTCCATCCTGAAGAGACACACCACTTCCTAAACTCCGCGCAATAGTCCTCTACTGGACGGTTACCCTGCCGAATGTCCCTGAGCTGAGACTCGGCAACCGCAGTCAAGTCGGGCTCCTCATATAATAAGCCAAAGGCCAGAAAAAACGCGTCCACAGTCTGCAGGCTAGGGGAGTCAGGGGGTAACGAAAAAGCCCACTCCTGCGGGTCACCCTGCAGCAAGGAAATAATTATTCCCACCCGCTGCTGCTCGGAACCCGAGGAGTGGGGGCGTAAGCGGAAATATAACTTTACGCTCTCCTTAAAGGAACGGAAGGCCTTCCGATTCCCCGAAAATCGATCCGGCAGCTTAACATGGGGTTCCACGATGGGATTGGAGGTGGAGGGAACCACTCCTGGTGCGGATTGAATCTGCTCCTGGTGTTGGAGCCTCTCGGCCAGATCCTGGATAGCTTGAGCCATTCCTTGAACCTGGTCCGTGAGAGCCCGCAACTGCTCCATGAAATAAGGCCTGTGATTCTGTCACGAGGGGAGACAAGGGTGGTGAGCCCTATACTGAACCCCTCCTTCTTTCCCTGCCTACTTGCCTCAGTCGGCCCTAGGCAGCCGCGGACAACCACGAAGACGGTCCCTACACTGGGTAAGTGCGCAGGAGGGAAAGGGAACACAGGAAGGACAAAACACAGACAGAACGAACACAATGGCAGAGTAGTCAGCAAACCGGGTCAAACACAGGAGGTCACGTAAATACCAGGGGTGAGGCAAGAGAGAAGTCAAAGTCCGAAATCCAAGTATCCAAATCCAAGTATCAAAACTGAAGGTCGCACAAGCACTGATCAAAGAGTAACTAATCACAGGCGATTTGAGAAGGCAGCTGGCCTGCTTTAAAAAGCCCTCCAATGGGTCATGTGACGGGGCCAGCGTCACATGACCTCATTTGCATACTGAGCGCTGGCCAAACGTGATCAGCGCTCAAATATGCTACCATTTTGGTCATGTGGCGTGGCCAGCGCCACATGACCCAGTGCCCCTAAAATATATATACTCTGAGCGCTGGCTTGCCGGGCCAGCGCTCAGTGCCGCCCACTGCTCGTGTCTAGGGGGGCGGGGACGCCAGGCACGCAGCATCTGGAAGCACGCCCGACGCTCCCCGCCTCTCGTTACCCTGGAGACGAGGACGCATGTCGCGTCCTCGCTCCGTGTTAGTGGAAGTCCGGCGGCGCTGCAAGCGGGGAGCGCGCCGCCGGCTTCCCGTGACAATATAGTTAGGATCTAAACGGTACATGCACCTAAACCTGAAGCCTAAAACAGTTTTTTTCTCTGGCTTAGGGCTCATGCATACGACCGTATGTATTTTGCTGTCCGCAAAAAATACGTCCGTGTGCATTCCGTATTTTGCAGAACAGAACAGCTGGCCCCTAATAGAACAGTACTATCCTTGTCCGTAACGCAGACAATAATAGGACATGTTCTACTTTTTTGCGGAACGGAAATCGACATACGGAAACGGAATGCACACGGAGTAACTTCCGTTTTTTTTGCTGACCCATTGAAGTGAATGGTTCCGCATATGGTCCGCAAAAAAATTGGAACGGACGCGGAAAGACAATACGTTTGTGTGCATGAGCCCTTAGAAGAATGAATGTCAAAAAAGTCCAACAATAATGCATGTTCTGGAAGAAATCTACCTCACTTTTTGGGAAAAATAAAAAAGCTGCTGCTTTTTTTATTTCTCTTCTTTAGAAGACAACACACAATCCTTAACTGCCTTCAATAATACATTAAATGTATACTTGTTTAACAGAAAGTAATCTTCTGGAACCCCTAGGTCAGAATCCTCAGAGTCCGAAATACATTCTCCTTCTGATAACTCATTAGACTCATTAGAGCTTTCAGATCAAACCTTCTCTATTAGATCTGCACTTACTCTTCCTAAACAATTCATTCTTAATTTCCTGGAAGGAATCACGCATTGCACCTGCGCGGAAATCTCGCCCGTGTGAAAGGGGCCTAAAGGTGTCCGTTTTGATTTCCGTCTTATGGATTCCGTTATTTTCCTTTATAACGATGTTATAACGGAAAGCCATAACAGAAACCATGACGGTGATGTTAACAAGCCCTAACAGTGCTATTTGTCACATTCATTACATGCTCCATTAAAGCAGAGTACAGCAAAATAAAGCAGGAGACCAATCAATGGATTTTGTAAACTTTAGTCTGATACCTGATGTTAAAATTAACCTCAATATCCCACTTCCACATTCAGGCTTCAAAACCACACAAAAATGGACATAAATCCGCACTATTTATTGCAGTTTTAGTGCGTTTTTATGCACTTTTTGGTGCAAATTTTCATGCAGATTTTCTGTTTACGTTAACAAACCCTAGGAAGCAAATAGGGAAACCATTCTACAGAAGGTGTGGAATTGCACAAAAAATTGAGATGCTGACAATTCTAAAATTCAGACAGAAGAAAAAAGCAAAGTGTACATGAGATTTATCTAATCTCATTCACTTTGCTGGTACTGTATTACGCTGTAGTTATTCCTTGCAGAAAAATGGCATATCATCCCCATTATGCTAATCTGCATGTTTTTTTTCATGTGGATTTCTGTGTGTTTCTGCACCAAAAACCGCATGTGTTGCTTGCAGTTTTTGTTGTGGATTTGATCCGGTTTTGCCACAGTCCTGCATGGCATCATTACTAATTACTGATCCTCCATGACGCTCATGTGCCCCTATTTTTTTGTCTTTTCCTTGTAGACTTGCTGACTTCACGATTAAAGCATCAATGGCTTCCGGAAAATGAAGCAATTAAAGACCTTCCTGCTCTACAGCACCCACTTCTGCCTCCAACAACACAGTTGGTCATTGTCACAGACAAAAAGGATAAAGTGAATGAAATTAAGTGTTCTCTTGAGAAAGGTTTTGAAAACGCAGTAAAATACAGAGAGGAGAAAATACAGCAATCATTACTGCAAACATTTTCCATGGAGGAAATTGAGATGATTTTCTCAGTACTGAATGACCACACTGATGTTGGCATGATACTGGATCGGTTGAATAACTGCATTATTATTGAAGGTTGTGAACAGGATGTTGTTGAAGTGGCTATGAAAGTCCATACCAATCTCATGGCTGTTGTAACGGCAAGACTACAGATGGTAACAAAAGAGAGGGCAGGGCTATTGGTGCAGTGGGGGTATTCTGATGGTACAGATTCAAAGCCTTTCACAGTGGAGGCCAGTCAGTTACTTGAAGATAGATACCTGGCCGGGAAACGTGATATTGTAATAGTCAGACTTGGAAATGGGGTGAAAGCAGTTGTTAACCTGCAAACTATGAAAGCAGTACTTGATGACGCAACGAAAAGGGAGGTGAAAGTTCTAAGACGAGACTTGAAAGAAGGTATGCATGTACAATGTACCATTACTCCTTATCTCAGTGACTATATATGTGCACATATTTTGTTATTACAGAAATCAAATTATGATCTGAAGTTACCCACATCCAGAGATTAGGTGCAAGTCAAAAAGAAATTATGAAACACAATACGTTCATTTGAATAAGATTGGGTAGCACAAAGGCCCTGTGACCAATTGATGTGATTTCACAGCGCTATATACTGGACAGTAGATAGATATATAGATAGATACACAGAAATTGCCAAGACACAATTGCCTCCACACAGTAGTTATGCCCACTTAGTGCCCTCACACTGTAGTTATGTCCTGTTAGTACCCCCACACACAGTATTCATGCCCCATTGCTGCCTCCATACAGTAGTTTTGCGCCATTAGTCCCCCCCATACTGGAGTGTTGCCCCCCTTAGCGCCTCAACACAGTAGTTATGCCACTTACTGTAGCACCCCCACAGTGTAGTTGTGCCCCCTTAGCAGCCCCACACAGTAGTTATACCCACTTAGTGCCCCCACACAATAGTTATACCCACTTAGTGCCCCCACATAGAGTAGTTATACCACTTGGTGCCTCCACACAGTAGTTATGTCCCCTTAGTGTCCCTACACAGTAGTTATTCCCTCTTAGGGTCCATTCACACAACCGTGTGAATAGGTCCGCATCTATTACGCAATTTTGCGGAATAGATGCGGCCCCATTCACTTCAATGGGCAGCGTGCGATCTTGCCGAGCTGCGGCTCCTCAAGAAAATATGGAACATGTCCTATTCTTGTCCGCAACAGCGGACAAGAATAGGCATCTTCTATGGGGTGCCAGCGATGTATGTTCTGCAAATTGAGAAACACACACCGTTCGGCATCCGTGGTATTGCGGAACCGCATTTTTGCGGACCCGCAATACCACAGTCGTCTGAACGGCCCCTTACTGCCCCTACACAGTACTTATACCCCGTTAGTGTCACCACACAGTATTTATGCCCCCTTAGCGCCCCCACTCTGTAGTTATGCCCCCTTAGTGCCCCACACTGTAGTTGTTCCCTCACACAAAGTAGAATACTCCCTTAGTGCCTCCTCACAATAGTGCACACCTTAGAATAGTAAAGCCCTCTTAGTTATTCCCCCCTTACAACAGTGAAGCCTGTTATAATAATAATATATATAGCAAAGCTGCTAATAAAAAAAAAAAAAAAAAACACCCACCTAGTTCTGTTCTCCCACAATCATGCCTGACTTCATCACACCTGCTGAGCTGAGCACAAAAGCACACAGACCAGGAATGATCATCATTTCCTGGCCTGTGCACTCACTTCAATGTGCCTGCCGTAGGGAAGAGCACAGACTGGGGAATGGTGAAGCAGAGAGCTGATTCATCATTACATTCAACTGTATCTGCGTCCTCTGCCACAGCCAACCTGGGACTATGGGACAGCAATCATAATCCTGGACTGTGCCACTGGATATTGGATGGTTGGGAGGTATTCATTGTAATGAAGTTTCGCTCAGAATGGTTTAACCTGGAACTGTAGTAGAATGACCATACAATCTGCCACAGCCTGGGATCAGTGAGGTAACATTGTTTTAACCAATGTTGGCCTTTTCAAAAATTAGGTTTCCCTTGTTAAACCGCTTTTAAGAAGTTGCAGATTAATTTATTAATATAGTTCCTAGTGGAATTAAACATTTTCATATTTCACAGTTTTAATCTGATATTTGTTGTGTATTAAATGTTCATGAGTTATGTACTTTTATTTTCCAGAAACTCAATGTCCTCCCCACTGGGATAGTATGAATGGGCTCTTGATGGTGGTAGAACTGGATCCTAACTCTCAGGAATATGAAACAGTTAAATCCAATTTCAATAAAACGGTCAATTGTCCTATTAAGAAGGTAAAATTCTAAATTTTAGCATGCTGTAAACAATGAAGCATTATAATATGAAAATCACAATTTATTTCTAAATAGCTCTAATTTGCTGAATTAATTTTACAGCTAAAGAAAAGAGACATGGCAGGAAAGGGTTAATAATATGGACCCACTTTTACACATCATAGAACTTTCAGTTAAAAGAAATCTGTCAGTAGTGTGAGAATGAAATGCACTGGAGGAGAAGTGTCACTGTGAAGTAGCTCAGTACAGAGGGCATGTTACAATGTAGCTCCGCCTCCGCCCCAGGGGACTTGCAGGAGCAGAATCTGTCAGAATAAGAACTCATATTCACCCTACCTCTGATAATAAAACCTCCACAAAATGTATATTTTTGTGCTACTTTCCCCAGCCCCTGTGTAGCACTGTGATCAGTTTAGCATGCTGACAAACTGCCTTTAACTATTTTTTTGTTTGATATTTATTTGTTCACAGATTGAAAGAATCCAGAACACATATCAATACACAGCATACATACTGAGGAAACGCTACATTACGGAGAAAAATGGTCAATCCAATGTAAATGAGAAAAATCTTTTCCATGGCACGGCACCCCAAAACTGTCATTCCATCAACTACAGTGGATTTAATAGAGGCTTTGCTGGACACAATGGTAAGATGTTTAAACCATCACAAAACCTTTGTAGTATATGTAATTCAAGTAATTAATTTTGCTTGTGTCACTATTAGGGTCCATTCACATGTCAGTATTTTGTAATCCACATCCGTTCTGCAAATTTGTGGAATGGAATGCGGACCCATTCATTTCAATGGCCCCGCAAAAATGCGGACAGCACTCAGTGTGCTATCTGCATCTGTTGTTCCATTCTGTTCCGTTTGGGGATCCCCCCCCCCCCAAAAAAAAATAGAGCTTGTCTTACTATTGTCCGCAAAATACTGTACTGTAGTTCCATTGTAGTCAATGGGTCTGCAAAAATGTAGATGACATGTGGAGTGCATCAATATATCATCTGCATGTCATCCGCAATTGCGGATCCGTTTCCAGGAAATAGAAAACAATATATAAATATATATTCCTTCTTCTGTTTTTTTTTTTGAGGAAAAACGGAACAGATGCGGATGTACAATTGGTAAAAACCAAATGTTTGGAAATCTGGAAATTGGTAATCTGGAAAAGAAAAATACTGATGTGTGAAAGGACCCTTACAGTGCAAATTGTCTATTTAGACAGTAGCAGGGTTGGTTTACATAAAGCACAAGCTAAATTTATAAAAGGACTTTTATATTGATGGTCTATCCTCAAGATAGGCCATCAATATCTGATTGTCCAAGGTCTGACACCCCAAACCCCTCCTTATCAGCTGTTTGGGAGTATCTCTGTTGCCATTGTGTAGTGGACTGAGCAAGTTACTGCAGAGCTGCTCTCACTGAAGTACCAATCAGCAGGGGTGCAGGGCGTCGGACCTTCACTGATCACAAATTGTTAGACCTAGAATTGGATGATAAAAAAAAGAAAAGCATATTCACAGTGTTTGTCACTATGCAGGATTTTGTGCTTGTCCCTAAAACAAGTTTGCACAGTTTTTTAGAGAATGCAGGTGTTAAATTAACTCTAAAAAAACCTCTGATGTTGGGGTAAAAAACACCCACATTACCACAGCATGTAACTGAACCCTTATACTTTGTACTATTTTGTATCTTATTGTAATCAAAAAACAAGGAGGGGAAGATCAGCCATATATCTCTTTTCCTTCTTGCAATCCTGTGTCTGGCCGTAAGACAAGTATACAAGGGACCTTCCACCACTGCTCTGCAATAGAAGACTAGGAATACTAATTTCTGGGGTCAAAAATAGAGGACATAAAAAGTAGATTGTCCCTGTGTTCGCCACAAGGAACATGCAGAAAATCAAGCAGACTGACACTGGGCAGATTTACTAATACTGACTGAAAGTAAGTCAGTGTAAACTTAGACAGACAGTCTTAGGGCTCATGCACACGCGGTCCGCAAAACACAGATCCGCAAAAAAAAAATGGATGACATCCGTGTGACATTCGTCTTGAATCCGTTTTTTTGCGGATCCATTGAAACAATGCCTATCCTTGTCTGCAAAATGGACAAGAATAGGACATGTTCTATTTTTTTTGCGGAACGGATTTACAGACATATGGAAACAGAATGCACACAGAGTCATTTCCATATTTTTTGCGGACCCATTGAAGTATGGGTCTGCAAAAAAGTAAGGGATGTAAAAAGTAAGGGATGTAAAAAAAAAATGGAACGGACACAGAAAGAAAATACAGTCATGTGCATGAGCCCTTAAAGGGTTTCTGTCACCAGTTTTTTCGGTATGAATCAGGCTGACATTAGAGATGTGCTAATGTCACCTGATTCCAAATATATATCTGTTTTATTTACTGGTGCCTCCATTTTTATATAAAATGAACTTTTATTTTATGCTAATAAGGCCTCTAGGTCCAAGGGGCGTTACCCCTGCTCCTAGAGACTCTGTTGATTGACAGGCCCAGGCAGAGAAGAAACACTCCATTCACCATAGCTTGCAAGGACCTTCAATGATGTCATGACCATGTGATCAGTCACATGGTTTAGGAGGAGACAGGCTGTTTGTGTGATCCTAACCATGTGACTGATCACATGGTCATGACATCATTGAAGGTCCTTGCAAGCTATGGTGAATGGAGTGTTTCTTCTCTGCCTGGGCCTGTCAATCAACAGAGCCTCTAGGAGCAGGGGTAACGCCCCTTGCACCTAGAGGCCTTGTTAGCATAAAATAAAAGTTCATTTTATATAAAAATGGGGGCACCAGTAAATAAAACAGATATATATTTGGAATCAGGTGACATTAGCACATCTCTAATGTCAGCCTGATTCATACCGAAAAAACTGGTGACAGAAACCCTTTAAACTGTGCCAGATTTATCACAGTGACTGATGCTGGATGATAAATCTGGTGCATTTTTAGACTATAGTCTAACTTTACACCACCTTTGTAAATTTGTGGCAACATTTAAGCTACTCCAAAGATCTAGAGATGATAAAATTCAGCTGACCCCCCCCCCCCAGAGCATTGTTGGTCATTCTGCTAGCTCACTGTCTAATTAACATTCCAAGCCCTTCTTGGTCATACTGCTTTCTTCTCAGAGACTTGAACAGTTTTGGCAGGCGATCTCTCTCTTCAGATGATCACAGAGTTGTGTTGCAGCTTTCAACCTCAGGTCACCATCACTATGTGACAGCCTTAAGTCCCTCCTGTGTCTTCCTCAGAAGAGCAAGCTGACCTCTTCATCACAACCTTATATCACACTGACCTCATATCACAACCTATTCTTCACATAAACCTCAGCATTCAGGTCTAGCACCCCAAGCAGATTACCTGGACTTTCCTTATGGCATCAAACTTCTTCCTTGGATGGGCACTCTTCTGTTCCTTTCTGACAGCATGGTGATGTAGTTTATTGGCATTGCTACACTTCGTCCCCAGCCAGCACCAGATACTTCTTGGCCTTAGCCAGTCCGTACCTTTCCTGTCACCCATGGGACTGTCATTCCTTGGTACAGCACCACACATGCAATAGTGCCAGAGGGCACTACAGCCTGCACCCAGTTGACCGAAAAAAAAAAAAATACAGTGTGGCATAGCATATATACACATAGTACAAATAAATACCCATCTGGGCAGACCTTCAGCAGAAGATTTAGAGGCACATTTATTAAGACCAGCGTTTTAGACACCGGTCTTAATAAAGCCCCTGTGCTGGCGGTGGATCCGCCGAAGTTTTGAAGAGGCGGTGGCCTCTCCATAACTTCAGTGCATCCAGTGCCAGTTCTAAATGTAAGGCAGCTTCTGAGATGTCTTACATTTAGACCATTTTCTACACCTAAAACAGGCATAGAAAATGGTGAATGAGACGGGCCTACCCGCCGTCCCCTTCCATGCCCACGTCACTCCCACAATTTTAGACCTGATTTGAGCAGGGAGAAGTCGCAGATAGAAGTGCACCTAAGCAGTGCGCCGCCATCTGCCCCTGAAAGTATAGTAAATGACCCCCTTAGTCCTCTTGTAAGAACAGGCAGCCATGAGATGATGCATGAGCTGTCCATTAGCTTCACTTGGAATTCTGAGTTCACCACCCTTATAGCAAAAGAACACAAAATTGATATGATAGCTGATGTTTCAGAAGCAAGACATACCCATAATGTACACTGACGAGCAAAAGGGTAACACACTTGAGGGTAGAGTTAAAAAAAAAAGCTGTATTCATATCCAAGTGAGTCCACCAGTATACACCTACATTGGGAATGTGTAGATGACCTTGGAACAGATTTTGGGATGTGCTTAAATCTGAATGAGAGCATGCCCAGAAGGATTCAGGCAGTGTTGAAAGCCAAAGGTGGATTTACAAAATAATAAAAATAAAAATTTAGAATTTTAGGAGCAAAACAGTAACAATGCAGTTACATGACAAGAATCTGCATAACTAATCATATGCTAAATATTTGCAAATCCAATTTATGTATGAGATAGCCAAGATGATTGTCTATAAAATGATGGTAGTGTATGTTGCAACAACCCCTTTAGTGTATTTTAGGAAAAATAATTCTAATCAAAGTCTAAAAGCAAGCCTTAAAAAATAAAGCATCATCATTATTTATTCATCTAGCTGCTCGATAATTTATTCATAGTGCTTTACAGTATATTTACATTCTGCACAGTAATATGTTTATAACAAGCACACACTTTCACACTCATAGTTTTCAAAACCAAACTCATTTTAGACACTAGATGGCATAAGAAATTCACATATAAACTTCAGAAACCTGATAACATCTTCACAAAATTGTAAAGAAATCTTAAGATAAAATAACATGATTCACCTATTACTTTTCCAGGCACAGACTTAACATATAAAGTACTTGAACACCAGGCTTTGTTAATGTGGCTGTGAAGGAGATGTATTATTTTACACCACTGCTGAGGTTAAAGCATTGTATTGGTAAGCTGTTTGATAATGCTTTTGTTCTTTTCAGCGGCTTCATTTGGTAATGGAGTATATTTTGCTGAGAATGCCAGTTACTCAGCTAATCGGACCTATTCTCCTCCAGACCCGAACACTGGAGAGAGGTTTATATACCAAGTGAAGGTACTAGTAGGTCGTCACACCAAAGGACAACAAGGAATGAAACGCCCACCTAGCAGAACAGGAAATGATCCATTTGACTACTATGATAGTTTAACAGATAAAGATGCCAATCCATCCATGTTTGTTGTGTTTCACGATGACCAAGCATACCCTGAATACCTCATTACCTTCACATAATTCCTACATTCTTGGTTGAAAGTACAGTCATGGCCAAAAGTTTTGAGAATGACACAAATATTATATTTTCACATGATCTGCTGCCCTCTGGTTTTTATGTGTGTTTGTCAGATGTTTTTATCACATACAGAAATATAATTGCAATCATATTATGAGTAACAAAAGCTTATATTGACAGTTAGAATGAGTTAATGCAGCAAGTCAATATTTGCAGTGTTGACCCTTCTTCTTCAGGACCTCTGCAATTCTCCCTGGCATGCTCTCAATCAACTTCTGGACCAAATCCTGACTGATAGCAGTCCATTCTTGCACAATCAATGCTTGCATTTTGTCAGAATTTGTAGGTTTTTGTTTGTCCACCCGTCTCTTGATGATTGACCACAAGTTCTCAATGGGATTAAGATCTGGCGAGTTTCCAGGCCATGGACCCAAAATCTCTATGTTTTGTTCCCTGAGCCATTTAGTTATCACCTTTGCTTTATGGCAAGGTGCTCCATCATGCTGGAAAAGGCATTGTTGATCGCCAAACTGCTCTTGGACGGTTGGGAGAAGTTGCTCTCGTAGGACATTCTGGTACCATTCTTTATTCATGGCTGTGTTTTTAGGCAAGACTGTGAGAGAGCCGATTCCCTTGGCTGAGAAGCAACCCCACACATGAATGGTTTCAGGATGCTTTACAGTTGGCATGAGACAAGACTGGTGGTAGCGCTCACCTCGTATTCTCCGAATAAGCTGTTTTCCAGAAGTCCCAAACAATCGAAAAGTGGATTCATCAGAGAAAATGACTTTACCCCAGTCCTCAGCAGTCCACTCTCTGTACCTTTTGCAGAATATCAGTCTGTCCCTGATGTTTTTTCTGGAGAGAAGTGGCTTCTTTGCTGCCCTCCTTGAGACCAGGCCTTGCTCCAAGAGTCTCCGCCTCACAGTGCATGCAGATGCACTCACACCTGCCTGCTGCCATTCCTGAGCAAGCTCTGCACTGCTGGTAGCCCGATCCCGCAGCTGAAACACTTTTAAGAGACGGTCCTGGCGCTTGCTGGTCTTTCTTGGGCGCGCTGGAGCCTTTTTGGCAACAATGGAACCTCTCTCCTTGAAGTTCTTGATGATGCGATAGATTGTTGACTGAGGTGCAATCTTTCTAGCTTGCGATACTCTTCCCTGTTAGGGCCATTTTTGTGCAGTGCAATGATGACTGCATGTGTTTCTTTAGAGATAACCATGGTTAACAGAAGAGAAACAATGATGCCAAGCACCAGCCTCCTTTTAAAGTGTCCAGTGGTGTCATTCTTACTTAATGATGACAGATTGATCTCCAGCCCTGTCCTCATCAACACCCACACCTGTGTTAATGGAGCAATCACTGAAACGATGTTAGCTGGTCCTTTTAAGGCAGGGCTGCAATGATGTTGAAATGTGTTTTGGGGGATAAAGTTCATTTTCTAGGCAAATATTGACTTTTCAAGTAATTGCTGTTAAGCTGATCACTCTTTATAACATTCTGGAGTATATGCAAATTGCCATTATAAAAACTGAAGCAGTAGACTTTGTAAAAATTAATATTTGTATCATTCTCAAAACTTTTGGCCATGACTGTAGTATGATATACTCAGAAGTATGATATATGGATACATTATTACACATTTCAATTAGAATATACAATACTTACACTATGACTATATAGAGTATATCACAATAATATAGTATAGGAAACCATAATATTCTTTTTCTTCTCACTATCCATAAATATACTGAAGTTATTATTGACAGCAATAAAGTATTTACTCTGAACTACTGAGTCATCTTTTTCTGACTATGTACTGGGTTTGTGTGTGCAGTTTTTCACCATTAGAGCTTATACTCACAGCCCAATAACATGGATCTTAAATGAGGTGTCCATACTTTATTAGTATCACAGTTCTGACTTTTAACCCATCAGTGGGTATGATAGTAATAGTGGTAAAAGCACAGTATATAGTCACAGACTACCACTATATAAAACTTAACCTTTAATCAATTCAAAAACAAAAAAAATCTCCTTATGTGCCAAAGATATAATCAAAACAAACAAAATAAACCAAAAAGGAGGGAGAGGCTAAGGTAAGCATAGAATATGAAGTCAGTAAGGGAAGATCTAACCCTAATTCTTACCCTATACTGGATGCCCTGCCTAGTGATGGAATGGCTGCCCCGATAGGGGCGATTCCGTATCAGGAACCTCCTACAGACCCTGGGAGGCCCTAATAAAGGGGTGTTAGCCTATCCGATACAAGGCCTATCTGATATACATAATAAATAATGCCAATATATCAAGGAAAAAAAATGATGTCAATATATCAACAAATGAAAAATAGAGATATGTAGATATGAGGACTGCCAAAATTCTATCAATATAAGAAAGATAACAGGTAATTAATAGTAAATTACAACAGACCTATATGTGTAAAGAAAACATCAGAGATAGGCTGATATGTCAAAATCCTCGGGCCACAATGTCCCTACTTTCCATGTCCCTGTCCCAACGCCTTTTATGTAAAGGCTTATCAGAGGACTAAACAGTTATTTGCATGGTCTGAGTACAGAAGATTATAATAGATAAGTACATAACAGCTCAGGTGCTCAGGAGAAGCAACTGAAAGAAGCAAATGCGAAGGACTATACAGACCCTAATAAGTATGTACACTAATGAATAGATTGGCAACTAAGTGCCCGGATAGGTGGCTAAATAGCGAGTACTTGTGTGCCCATAGTTTTGGAGGCCCCAGATGGATGTGAGCCTCTCAGATGGATTCGGGGCAAATACAGTGGTCCCTCAAGTTACAATATTAATTGGTTCCAGGACGACCATTGTATGTTGAAACCATTGTATGTTGAGTAATCGGTTCCAAAGCCCCAAAATGTCATCCAAGATAAGAGAAAATGAAGATTTAAGAAAAAATAAGCAGATAACTAAGACAGATACAACAAGTCCTTACATATAACAGGAATAGGAATAGCAGGAATAGCTGCAAACTAGCAACTAATACATCTATTTTACCAGAGAAGTGACCATGATTGGTTGGATCTGAGTCTGAGACATTGTATGTTGAGTCTGGTTTCAACTTACGATTGGTCAGAAAAGACTATTGTATGTTGAAAATATTGTATTCTGAGGCCATTGTATCTTGAGGGATCACTGTAATCCAGATACTGGTCGCCATATGGAAGGGTCTGAAATGGCAGCTGATGTGGCAGAGAAATAAAGTAAACAATTCGCCTACTTATACATAAGGCATGTATGGCCGGCGTCCCACGTGTGGTGTCCGTGGGTCACGTGCACGTCATGATGACGTAAGAGCGTAGTGAGGAGACGCTGAGCAGCCTCACACGCCGAGTGTGCTGATGACCCGCTGAAAGCCCAAGGAAGGCGATACATACTAAGATGCCCAATCAGAGCAGGGCATCTAATGAATATGTAAGTGATCAGGGAAAAAAAAGAGAAGGCGCTGTCGCTTGCCACATGGCTTGGATAGTGTAAACAGTATCAGGTTAAAAATAGAAAATGGCAACACTTAAATAAGGACACATGACAAGGATATTAAATTATTAAATAAAGATGGCTAGGAGTATTGAGATAGTGGGAATAAAGGGAAGGTGACTGAAGCCTTCCAAAGACAAAATAAACATACTGGATAAATTGATATAAGAGATGCCCACCTATCAAAGATAAATAAAAGCATATACATGTACAGTGCCTTGCGAAAGTATTCGGCCCCCTGGAACTTTTCAACCTTTTGCCACATTTCAGGCTTCAAACAAAAACATATAACATTTTAAATTTTTGGTGAAGAATCAACAACAAGTGGGTCACAAATTGTGAAGTGGAACGAAATTTATTGGATCATTTAAACTTTTTTTGTAATAATAAAACTGAAAAGTGGGACGTGCAAAATTATTCGGCCCCCTTGCATTAATACTTTGTTGCGTCACCTTTTGCTGCAATTACAGCTGCAGGTCGCTTGGGGTATGTATCTATCAGTTTTGCACATCTAGAGACTGAAATTCTTGCCCATTCTTTCTTGCAAAACAGCTCGAGCTCTTTGAAGTTGGATGGAGAGCGTTTGTGAACAGCAGTTTTCAGCTCTTTCCACATATTCTCAATTGGATTCAGGTCTGGACTTTGACTTGGCCATTCTAAGACCTGGATACGTTTATTTTTGAACCATTCCATTGTAGATTTTGCTTTATGTTTGGGATCATTGTCTTGTTGGAAGATAAATCTCCGTCCTAGTCTCAGGTCTTTTGCAGACTCCAACAGGTTTTCATCCAGAATGGTCCTGTATTTGGCTCCATCCATCTTCCCATCAATTTTAACCATCTTCCCTGTCCCTGCTGATGAAAAGCAGGCCCAAACCATGATGCTGCCACCACCATGTTTGACAGTGGGGATGGTGTGTTCAGGGTGATGAGCTGTGTTGCTTTTACGCCAAACATATAGTTTTGCTTTGTTTCCAAAAAGTTCGATTTAGGTTTCATCTGACCAGAGCACCTTCTTCCACATGTTTGGTGTGTCTCCCAGGTGGCTTGTGGAAAACTGTAAACAAGACTTTTTATGGATACCTTTGAGAAATGGCTTTCTTCTTGCCACTCTTCCATAAAGGCCAGATTTGTGAAGTGTTCGACTGATTTTTGTCCTTTGGACAGACTCTCCCACCTCAGCTGTAGATCTCTGCAGTTCATCAGAGTGATCATGGGCCTCTTGGCTGCATCTCTGATCAGTCTTCTCCTTGTTTGAGAATAAAGTTTAGAGGGACGGCCAGATCTTGGTAGATTTGCAGTGGTCTAATACTCCTTCCATTTCAATATGATCGCTTGCACAGTGCTCCTTGGGATGTTTAAAGCTTGGGAAATCTTTTGGTATCCAAATCTGGCTTTAAACTTCACAACAGTATCACGGACCTGCCTGGTGTGTACCTTGGTCTTCATGATGCTCTCTGTGCTTTAAACAGAACCCTGAGACTATCACAGAGCAGGTGCATTTATACGGAGACTTGATTACACACAGGTCAGTGGCGTAGCTACCGGGGGGGCAGGGGGGGCGACGGCTCCGGGCCCAGTGACTCAGGGGGGCCCAGCAAGGATGACCTTGCCTACTATCAGGCGAATACAAGTGAGCGCTTCCATTATGGAAGCGCTCACTTGTATTTAGGGACCCCCATCAGACCTATGTGGCTGGGTGGGCTGATCTGAGGTCTGATGGGGGCACAATACGCTGATCTGAGGTCTGATAGGGGCACAGTAGGCTGATATGAGGTCTGATGGGGGCACAATACGCTGATCTGAGGTCTGATGGAGGCACAATACGCTGATCTGAGGTCTGATGGGAGCACATTAAGCTGATCTGAGGTCTGATGGGGGCACAGTAGGCTGATCTGAGGTCTGATGGGGGCACAAAACGCTGATCTGAGGTCTGATGGGGGCACAATACGCTGATCTGAGGTCTGATGGGGGCACAGTAGGCTGATGTGAGGTCTGATGGGGGCACAGTAGGCTGATGTGAGGTCTGATGGGGGCACAGTAGGCTGATGTGAGGTCTGATGGGGGCACAGTAGGCTGATCCGAGGTCTGATGGAGGCACAATACGCTGATCTGAGATCTGATGGGGGCACAATACGCTGATCTGAGGTCTGATGGGGGCACAATACGCTGGTCTGAGTTCTGATGGGGCACAATAAGCTGGTCTGAGGTCTGATGGAGGCACAATATGCTGATCTGAGGTCTGATGGGAGCACAATACGCTGATCTGAGGTCTGGTGGGGGGCACAATACGCTGATCTGAGGTCTGATGGGGGCACAGTAGGCTGATGTGAGGTCTGATGGGGGCACATTCTGCTGATCTGAGGTCTGATGGGGGCACAATATGCTGATCTGAGGTCTGATGGGGCACAATACGCTGATCTGAGGTCTGATGGGGCACAGTAGGCTGATGTGAGGTCTGATGGGGGCACAGTAGGCTGATCCGAGGTCTGATGGGGGCACAATACGCTGATCTGAGATCTGATGGGGGCACAATACGCTGATCTGAGGTCTGATGGGGGCACAATACGCTGGTCTGAGGTCTGATGGGGCACAATACGCTGATGTGAGGTCTGATGGGGGCACATTCTGATGATCTGAGGTCTGATGGGGGCAGGGGACTATTAGTTTAGTGATGTAAAAACTGGGGACAGGTTTCCTTTAACATAGGAGTCCCGTTGTTTTTTAATCCTATTACTCCTATATTTTACTGCATTATATGGTAGAGTATTTAGAGTAGGGTATGTAGAAAGTCTATTGTACTGTACTTAACAGCATAGATGATCTAGCAGTTTATATAGTCATCTTTCTAATACAATATTATAACCACAACTAGTAGTATGTGCCTGTGAAGTTGGAAACGTGCGTTTGGGAAGCCAAGTGGGGGGCCCACTCAAGTATGTTTCGCCCCCCCCTGTGCTGAATCTCTAGCTACGCCTCTGACACAGGTGTATTCTATTTATCCTTATCAGCCATTTAGGACAACATTGGATCATTCAAAGATCCTCAATGAACTTCTGGAGTGAGTTTTCTGAACTGAAAGTAAATGGGCCGAATAATTTTGCACGCCCTACTTTTCAGTTTTATTATTACAAAAAAAGTTTAAATGATCCAATAAATTTCATTCCACTTCACAATTGTGACCCACTTGTTGTTGATTCTTCACCAAAAATTTTAAATGTTATATCTTTTTGTTTGAAGCCTGAAATGTAGCAAAAGGTTGAAAAGTTCCAGGGGGCCGAATACTTTCGCAAGGCACTGTATAGACTGGCCATTTATATATAACTAAAGCAAGCAAAATCAATGCTTTCATTTAAACCACCAGGTGTAGTGGTGTTTAAGGTATAGATACAACATGACTCTTTCTGCTTAAGAAGTCTGTCCACGGGGGGGGGCGTGGCTGGATGCAGATGAGGCCAGACGTGTGAGTCCTGAGCTCTGTCCACCCCAGGCTCCATACCGCTACATTAGCGAACACCCTTACCCACCATGGGCAAGAAAAGGATGGGGAAGACCCTCAAGGTACCGTCTGACTCGACGGGAGCGCCCCAGTCCCAAACTCTGGATGCTTACCTCCACAGAAGCGCTGATTCTGAATCCAAGATGGTGGCGCCTCATGCTGTCCGGGCACTGGAAGAAGCGGCGCCTCCTCCCTTGTCTCCTCAGCAAGCACGGGTAAGTGCAGCTCCCCTCACCTCTCAGCCACAGTCTCCATTGCTGGAGCGCTCTGCTTCCTGCTCTCCTGCCCTGCAGCCATTATCAGGGCCTGAGGACCCTGACTTCCATAAGCCCCAGAAGAGCTCCTTAATGTGAGGGGAGACGACCATCGCTACAAGCGAATTATGTGATGAGCCTGAGACACGTACGCAGCTGAGGGATGATTTCCCTGAGGGATGATTTCCCTTCTGTGCTGCCACAAAATGGCTCCTTCTCCCAGGTGTCCCTTCATTCACCCACATGTCCTCCTCATGTGGCAAGACTGCAGGGAGACACTCAGCGGTGGTCACAATAGAGAGACCTCCAGCTCCTCAAGATACCCCTCCATCTGCTCACCCCTCTTCCTCAGAGAACCGGTGGATGTTGGTGCCCCCCAAATATGGCGATCTCGTTCCCCTTCTAGGCGCGGATTGTCCTCATCTTCAGAATCTGATGGTCCAAGATCTCTCACCGAGCCTCCCCCTGATTGGTGGTCTCATATCCAACAACTACCTACAGTACCAAGCAGGACTTTCGAGCCCTGATTTCAGAAATGAAAGATGCCTTTAGGGAGGAAATATCAGCGATACGACAAGATATCCAGAGTGTGGGCCTTCGAGTTCATCAGCTGGAGGAAGACCATAATGCTTCACGCACAGTGATTCGCTCACTCCAAAAGAAAACGTCTTCACACACCCTCCAATTTCGCGACTTGCAAAACCATGTGGAGGACCTGGACAACAGGGGTCGTCGTCACAATATTAGGGTACGTGGGGTTCCAGAGGCCCAGGGAGAAGAAGATGTCCGAGCTGTACTCCTCACTGTCTTTAATTCCGTTCTAGAACGTCCCTTGCCGTACCCCATCTTAATGAACCGTGCACATAGAGCACTTAGACAAAAATCACAACAAGGTCCTCAACGCGACATCATATCCTATATTAATTACTTTGGTCTAAAGGAGGACATTATGTCAAAGGCTTGCACTCTACAACAAGTGGACTACAATGGCGCTAATGTGTCTCTATTTCAAGACCTCTCATGGATCACCCTCCAAAAGTGCAGAGCCTTCAAACCATTGTTGGATCTACTTCGCAAGAACTCCATCCCTTACCAGTGGGGTTTTCCCTTCAGCCTCACTGCACGCAAAAATGGCACGATGGTGATCCTCAAGAACTCGGAAGATCTTCCTGATTTCTGTGCCCACCTAGCTCATACTCTGCCACAACTGCCTGCCTGGGATGTACCTTCCACCTTACCTCCAATTCCAGCGACCTGGACCACCCTCAGTACTCGGAAGCGACGGAACCGTTCAGCACCAGCTGAGAGGGGGATCGGACCTTCCCCTTAGTAGTATCCTCTTTTGAATGCGTAACTATGTAACTCTGTTATTGTTCTAACATTATCTCTCTCTTTCCTCCTCTAAGTAGCCCTCCATTCTCCTCTTCCCCTCCTAACTCGCTGTTATGTTCTTATACAAGTGTTCAATGTAAATTCCTTTGCCTCTGTGGAGTTTTGTGGTGGAGACTCTTTGGTCTTATACTGCGGTTGTCGAGCCTCCGCTTTTTCTCCCCATCTTGTCCTTGATGTATTGTTATTAATCCTTTTGTATGCACTTGCACTTTAATTTTATCATAATGGAAGGGGGACATATATGAATGTATCCTTGTTTGGTCGCCTCCGGTTGATGCCGCCTTTTTCCCTGCACAATTTTCCCTGCACATGTTTTTATTGTATTTGCTCCCTTGAGCCTTACATGAGTCATTATATTAGTGGTCTGTGCCACTGTGGTATATGTTATAGCCAGCTGTTCTTTTTTTTGGTGTATAACCTATTACTTCTGTTGTATTACAGAATTGAGTTCAGCAACTGTCATGGATTACAAAGCTAGAGAGCAAACTTGGCTCTCTTCACTTGATGTGATGTTCAGCGAAAATGGTGCAGGTGTACGGGTGGGGGATCCGAGGAATATCAAGGAGATGCAATCCACTCTGAATAATCTTTTACATAAATGGACGAAAATGTGGAATAAGGCTTTTCTTCAAAAATATCTTCAACGTGAGTTAATTCCCAGGGGCTTGAGAATACAAGTTTTTCCATCGTTTGATATAGATGATGAGATTTTTCTGTCAAAATGGGAGGATATTTGTAACGATGCAGCAAGGAGATTTATGAACCTCCTCATAGATTACAACACTCAGGATCTGGAGAAATTGGATTCTGAGATTGAGAAGGTTCAACTTGGTTTTAAGCAGGAATGCAATCAGGAATCCCTTTGTGCATTTGATTTGGTTTTAAATAAAAACTTTGAAAAGTGGGAAAAGGAGATCCAGGAAGTGAAATCTGGGAAATTTTTACATGATTGTAATGACTTTGAACAGAATAAAAATGTATAAATGGCAAAGAGGAGAAGGATACATGATGATGAGGAGGAATAGTTCATTTCGTAATAGGACTTCTCGGACAATCTCGGACCATCAGGATTTTGAAGGGAGAACAACTAGATCAAGAGGAACCAGTAAGAGGAAAACAGCTCCTGGTCCCATGCATGGAGGAAACGTAGGAATCTTCCCGGGAAAAAGGATGATGTTTATCAGGATAATCTTAAGGTAATTAACCTTTCACAACATGTGTTATCTCCGGTTGACATTTCTGGCCTGGAGAAAGGCCTTACTTTCTCACCATGTGCTTCCTTTGATCCTTTTGTAGCCATAAAGGATTTACATATTTTTGCATGGTCACTTTTATAGAAAAAATGGCATCATAGAGGAACGGAGGCTGATGATTTTTTCACTACTGCGGAGGAACAGGATGCTGTTCGGATGTTGGAGGAATTATAGGAGGAAAATGAGCAATTAACTAGTGTGGAAATACCATTATCAATCCATTGTAAGTCAAAAAAATTCCCTCCTCTTTCATTGTGTCCGTCTATTGACTTATTTGTTAAGTTGGTGTCAAAGGAATTTGTGGGTGTTTCTACCTCAATTTCTAGGGATAATTTGTCGCGTGAGCAACGCCAAAGTCTAAAAAAACTTTCGGCCCTCCCTGATGTTGTGTTTAAACCTTCAGATAAAGGAGATAAATATTGTGGTATGGCCTCATAATTTGTATGAAAAGGAAGCCTACAAGCAACTTAAGGAGAAAAATTATTACAAGAGGTTAACGTTTAACCCTTTGTGTTCTTTCAAGGAAGCCTTATTAAAAATCTTGGACAAGGCTTTGTTGGAGGATGTGATATCTAAGGCCCTGTATGATGCTTTGATTGTAAAAGAACCAACAATATCAACACTTTATTTTTTATCAGAGATACAAAAGAATGACAAGATGCCTCCAGGCCAATTATCTCGGGCAGTGGCAATTTAACTGAAAAGGTGGGGCGTTACTTGGATTCCCAATTTAAAGAAATGGTGGCTAATCGTCCATCTTTTGTGCAGGATACCACCGATTTTTTGAGGAGAATTGAGGATATACATCTGGAAGAGGATATGCTTTTAGTAACGTGTGATGTGGAATCACTTTACACTAGTATTAAACATCAAGATGGAATACAAGCGGTGGTGTATTTTCTGAAATGGGAGACCATCGATGTACGTAACAGGATTTTTCTTCTAGATTTACTGACTTTTGTGCTTACACATAACTTTTTCATTTTTAACAGGTCCTTCTACCTGCAGCTCCAAGGGACTGCGATGGGGGCGCCATGTGCGCCCTCTTACGCAAATTTGTTTCTGGGGCTGTGGGAGAGGGACCTGTTCCTGTCGGATCATTGTTCATCAATGGACCGCGCCCAAATCATTCCCTTGTATATAGGATTGGAGTTTTTGGTGGAGAAAATATATATACATTTTTATTATTTTTTTATGTATTTTTCACACATTTTTTACATAATTTTTGCACATTTTTTCATTTTGTGTTTTTCATCACTTTTTATTTTTTATATATTATACTTATTTATTAATTTTCATTTTTTAGTTTATTTTTCATTATTCATTTATCATTAACTCAATTTTCTCAATAACTACTATTACTTCTTAATATATAAGTATTTATTATTGATTTTTCATTATATTTATTAATCATGTTAAATTGTAATTTCAATAATCATGTCACTTGTGTTTTGCACCATGCCACTTGTATTTCATTGATTGATTATTCCACTTTTTGTCAATATTTATTAATTTTTGTCCTTTTGCATTTTTTAATTATTTATTTAATTATTCATGTGGTTTAATTATGTTTTGCATATATATTAATTGTTTTTCTCCCCCTCTTGTTCTTTTTTCATCAATGCCAGGCCTGTGCATGTGCGTTATGATGCCGGTATCTCTTCACGATGTAATGCACATCGCGGACTGTGTCAGTGTTATCACATGATCTATAGAGGTCACATGATTATACCACGTGATCACTCTCGCGAGATTTTGTCCGGCTATGTATGTGCTCACGTGGGACGATGCGTCCGCTTTGATACGGACTGATTAGGTTTGCACCTCAGCTGTCTGTTACTAAGTTAGGATACGTGGAACAATGTTATTGGTTTTTGGGAGTATAAAGTGTGTGTCCCTCGGTGATGACGCCACCCCCAGATGAAGGTACGCCGAAGCACGTGTCGGGGTTGGCGCCATCCCGGAGGTGACACACAATTTCGTAATCATCTTTTGTCCTAGATGTATTGTCATTAATTCTTTTGTATGCACTTGCACTTTAATCTTATCATAATGGAAGGGGGACATATATAAATGTATCCTTGTGTGGTCGCTTCCAGTTGATGCCGCCTTTTTCCCTGCGCAATTTTCCCTGCAAATGTTTTTATTGTATTGTATTTATGAAATAAATAAAAGCCGATTATTTTTCTATAAAGCGGTCTGGCAGTTTTTATAGGTGTTTATTCTCCCCATACAAGTTCATTCTACTTGGTTCAGCTACCACAGGTTAGGCTACTTTCACACTAGCATTTTATAATTCCGGTATTCAGTTCCGTCATAGGGGCTCAATACCGGAATAAAACGCTTCCGTTTTGTCCCCATTCATTGTCAATGGGGGCAAAACTGAACTGAAGACAACGGAATGCTCCTAGAAGCATTCCGTTCCGTCTTCAGACCGGAGAGCAAACCGCAGCAGGGGAGGGGAGATCTAATAACTATGTATAAATATATCAGAGGTCAGTACAGAGATCTCTCCCATGATCTATTTATCCCCAGGACTGTGACTGTGACAAGGGGCCATCCTCTGCGTCTGGAGGAAAGAAGGTTTGTACACAAACATAGAAGAGGATTCTTTACGGTAAGAGCAGTGAGACTATGGAACTCTCTGCCTGAGGAGGTGGTGATGGTAAGTTCACTAAAAGAGTTCAAGAGAGGCCTGGATGTATTTTTGGAGGGTAATAATATTACAGGTTATAGTTACTAGAGAGGGGTCATTGATCCAGGGAGTAATTCTGATTGCCTGATTGGAGTCGGGAAGGAATTTTTTTCCCTAAAGTGAGGAAAATTGGCTTCTACCTCACAGGGATTTTTTGCCTTCCTCTGGATCAACTTATAGGAAAACAGGCCGAACTGGATGGACTGATGTCTTTTTTCAGCCTTATAAACTATGTTACTATGTTACTATGTTACAATGGTGAACGGATCCGTCCTCCATTGACTTTCAATGGAGTTCATGACGGATCCGTCACATACAGACACCGATACAGACATACACATATACAGACATACACATAAACATACACAGACATATATACATACAAATACACATACATACTTGCATACATGCTCCTGGCAGGTCACCATAGCGCAGGAGGAGCAAGACGGCTCACACATAGGACGATTCCACCCGGCGCCCAGCAGAGGGCGCTGTGGGGAATCATCCTATGTGCGCGCCGTCCTGCTCCTGTACTGTGCTGTGGAGATGAGCCGGGAGCATGTAAGTATGTATGTGTATTTGTATGTGTATAATGTGTATATGTGTGTGTGTATGTGTGTATGTACTGTGTGACATGTGTGGGGCCGGAGCGCGGTTCCGGCCCCACACATGTCCCTGCGGCAGCCTGGATCCGGTGGCACCCTTCACCTGCCGGATCCAGGCTGCCGCTAGTGTGAAAGTAGCCTTAGCTGTTTCGCTGATAGTTGTTATATTCTCCTGTCTGAACTCCACAGACATAAAGGCTTTGGTTTATACTATGCCTTTTGTGTCACTATTGTATTTTTTACACTATTGTGTTATTGAACTTTATAGTCTTTCTATGGTCATTTCTCTTTGTGTCCCTACTTCATGCCCACTATCTGTCTTGACACCTTTCGACGGTCTTGCTTTGCTGTGCAGAGGGGGAGCTGCCTGGAGCCTGCTATTTGTCGTCCCTTTTTTTAATGCTTTAGCCATAACGACAGCTACTGACCCTTGTTCCCTACCCCATGGCTAAGATAATGTCTAATCTTACGGCTGAAGGATCCTTCGCCTTTGCAAAAAATTGGTTCCCTAGAGTATTCACGGCCTCTTCTACCTCCAAGTCTGCAGGCATTGCCATTCTTATATCTAAGTTCTGCCCTTTCAGGTCGACAAGGTCCAAGTCGACCCTTCGGGACGCTTCCTCGTCCTCGAAGGTACTCTGTATGGGCTGAGCTTACAGCTTTGTACGGTATACGCCCCTAACTCAGGTCAGATTGCGTTCCTCCCCTCTCTCTTCTCTACTTTCTCTTCTGTCAGGGGGCGATACAACTAATAGGGGGTGACTTTAATGTTCCCTTCTCTGAATGTACTGACAAACTCACAAAACCCCCGACCGCTCCCAACTCCCAGTGTTAATGCCTCTCTAGAGGATTCAGAAAATTGGTCAGTACGTACTCCCTCTACGATTTATGGCGTGTAGATAACCCTACGTCTCGCCAATATACCTTCTACTCCAATCCTCACCTCACGCACACAAGAATTGATTACTTTTTTGGCAATATTATGGCCCTTAGATCCTTGGTGGCGGCCTCCATAGGCCCGATAACCTGGTCAGATCACAACCCCATATACTTAGAACTTCACCTCTCTTCTGCCCCCCTTAGACACCCTAATTGGAGATTAAATGACTCCCTTCTGACTAATCCAACCACTAGCGACGAATTACGCTCCTCTTTGTCTCAGTACTTTGTGGAAAACGCCCCAACTGCACCTTCCCAGGGTATATTATGGGAGGCCCATAAGGCGGTGTTTCGAGGGGTCTGCATGTCCCTCTCATCCCATGTGAAGAGAGACAGAGAGGCACAATATCAGGATTGTCTATGCTCTCTTCGAACAGCAGAGCAAGCTCTTGCTTCTCATCCCTCTAGGTAAATATTGAGACAAATAGCAGAATTGCGTGCCTGTCTGGTGGTTGATCCGCTATACTTGCCAACACTTCTTTGCATACGGCAATAAGCCGCATACCCTACTCGCCCGACAACTTAAGGACCGGTCGGCCACTTCCACCCCACATGCTATTAGAGACCACCAGGGGGTGCTCCAATACCATCCCGCATCTATTGCTGGGTTATTTCATAAGTATTACTTGACCTTATACTCCCTTCCCTCTGCTTTGCCCAGGGATGAGATAAAATGTAATGCACTCCTAGACGAGTTCCTCTAGGACTGTCATTTACCTTCTCTTTCTCATGATGCCCTGGCCCACTTAAAGGGAACCTGTCCTCTCCGAAACACCCCCTGAACTAGAGTAAGCGGTGTATAGTGTAAGTGATGCTGAATCGGAATATGTAAGTTTTATCTTCATACTCACTTCCATTCTGACGCTGTGCTCCCACAAACCTGCACTAAAATGCACTCAGTGGACTCCAGTGCTCACTCACATAATGGAGAGGACTCAAAGAAGAGTCCAGTGAGTGCATTTTACTGCTGGTTTGTGGGAGCACAGCGTCAGAATGGAAGCGAGTATGAAGATAAAACTTACATATTCGGATTCTGCATCACTTACACTATACACCGCTTACTGTAGTTCAGGGGGTGTTTCGGAGATGACAGGTTCCCTTTAAATCAACCTGTCACAGTAGATGAAATCAGAGATACCATCTCTGAGCTACCCAAGGAAAAGTCGACCAGACCGGACGGACTCTCCTATGATTATTTCAAGACATTTGGGGAGGTATTGATTCCTCATATGGTAGCGCTGTTTAATGGGTTTTTGCATGGTGATAAAATCCCTGATACCATGTTGGGCTGTTATGTGACGGTTATCCCCAAACCTGGGAAAGACCCCGCGGATTGTGGAGGCCTCTACTCCTCCGCCACGGCAGTGGGTAGACTACCTCATGCCAATTCCCCATCCCTCCTAATCCATAATGGGACGAGGCAGGGTTGCCCTCTCTCCCTACTCCTTTATGTACTCACCATAGAACCCCTAGCGACGCTTATACGCAACACACCAGACATTCAGGGTATTCTGGTAAGGGCCAAAACATTTTCAGTTTCCCTTTTTGCAGATGACATGTTACTCACCCTGACAAATCCTTTTATCTCTCTACCTAACCTCCATGCAGTTCTGGACAGATATAGCGGGTTGTCAGGTTATAAGCTAAACGCCTCTAAATCTGAAGCTTTGCCAATTAATATTGCCCCTGACAGACTTCTTCTTCTTCGAGGGAAGTTTAATTATACTTGGCGTACCCACTCCATAAAATATCTGGGAATCCACCTTACCCCACACTACTCTACTTTATATGAAGCTAACTTTCCACCATTGTTGGCGGAGATGAACTTTCTCTTTGCAAAGTGGAAATCGCTCCCAATTTCATTACTTGGCCGTATTGCAGCCATAAAGATGTCTATTCTTCCCAAATTCCTGTACCTATTTGAGACCCTTCCAGTGAGGGTGCCAGCCGCAGTCCTTCGCTCCATACAATCAGCCTTCACTAAGTTTGTCTGGAACTATAAACGCCATAGGTTTTCTACTCAGATTTTGATAGCTCCAGTCATGAGTGGAGGGTTAGCTCTCCCAAATATTACTACTATCTAGCCGCACATCTCCGGCAGATTACCTCCTGGTCTACGTTCCATTCCTATAATCGGTGAACTGAGAGTGAGAGGCTGTGGCTAGCACCGACTCACCCCGGGACTTTAATATGGGGCTCCCCTGCCTCTATCCCTTCTTGTAAACTGCGCAGCCCTATGTGGTTTACTAGGGAGATCTGGTATGGGACTAGAATAAGATATAACTTAGCTACGCTTCAATCTCCTCTTTCTCTATTTCTATTCACTCCCCATCTACCAGGCAGTTTCGAGGCAGAAATGGTGAGACTGTGGTCGGCTGTGGGGTTGTACTGCCTTGTCGACCTGAAGGACCAGCATCCATATATGCTGAAATGGGAAGATTGGCTGCAAAGGGAGCTCCCCCTGGAGGACCATATGGAGAAGGGCGCATACTAGGTCTTCCTCCATAACATACAAAGAGAACCAATTGAAAATCTTACTGTTCTGGTACCATACAACTGCAGTACTGCACGCTATGAATATTGAGGTGCCAGATCTTTGTTGGAGGTGCTCCCTTCCACATGCCTCTTTATTCCACATTTTCTGGAACGCCGTTTTGGAGGCAAGTGAGGCGTTTGATACAGGTCATTTTGGATATTTGGATATTTCACTTCCCAATGATCCATCCATTCTCCTTCTAAATGTGGTCCCACTCACATTGAGGGGTCACGGTGCTGCTCCTTCACATACTAACCGCAGCAAATTTTTCGATTGCCCTTTTTTAGAAGTGCGCCACCCCACCTATGACTTTGGACCTCTGTGCTCGGATACAACAGATCAGGGCTTTGGAGCACCCAGTCACCCTCCAGCGCAATACGGTGGCCAAGTTCTTGAGATGCTGGCAGCTTTGGGACACTCGACAGCACATGATAGTTTTTTTTTATGTGTGTTCAGTTATTTTATTAAACAGTCTGCTGAAATATTTAGGCAGTCTTGGCAGCCCGGGTACATTTTTACCACAACGGGTTTCTGGCTTCTCAAGATAGCACTTGCATGATGAAGCGCAGCCATACGAAGGTCTCTCCTGTAATTGTTCTTGCGGATAATATTGCGCACACTACTAAGTGTGGCACATGAGTTCTTGTTGATGGTGATTTTCTCATATGATGTAGCAGGCTTACGTTGTCCAGCGCGCTTCTTCAGGACAACAAGAATACCCTTTCCATCAGCAGCAGGCTCCATGCTGACTGTTTTCTTGTGGATGAGCCCATTGTAACAAAATGAGTTCCTGGCCTTCAGATTGTTGGGCTCAGTGCTGTAGGTTTGCTTGTTTCTCTTAATCAAGAAACTAGAGCAGTTCCTGATGATCATCCACTGCAAGTGAGCCGACATTGTGGTGCACCTCTCACCGCCGAGCCAGGGGAAGGAAAGCCAGCACATGATAGTTTAATGGACAAGGAGAGACACTGTGTTTCATTTTGTATTTCTTTTTTATTGTTTTTCAGGTACATTGAGCTTTACAAATGTCCCATTGTATTGGATTGTTCTATCACTTGCACTTTTTTCCCATTTATATTTTATTTTATTTATTTAAGTATTTTTCTGAACAATATATAAATCACAAACAAAGAAATCTGTCCACATCTCCTCCTCTAACATACATACTAATTGTTTCTATCATGGAGAAACGTAGTGACTTGGAGTCCCCCCTACCCCCGTGATTTATTAACACGTCTGGATAACATTTTTTCCTGTTTGTTATGAATATCCCCTATATGCTCCAGAATTCTCTACTGGTCTTACCTACATATTTAGCCCACATTTGCATTGAGCCAAACAAATGACCCCTCTCGTATTGCAATTGGCAAAATTACAGACTCTGTAGATTTTATTCCAAGAACTGTTGGCAAAAGTGTACCATACCAATGAAAGAACATGCTTTACATTTTTCACATTTAAATGTACCAGATTGTCTGTTAGATAGCCATGTGTCATTTTTAGGGGGGCTCTAAATGACTATGTACCAAGGCGATACGCCTATACTCCGTCCCTGTCTAAAGGTGATAGCTGGATAGTCGGGGAGGACCCCCTCAAAATCAGGGTCTGCCTTAAGCAGTGACCAGCATCGTCCCAAGATTTCACAGACCCGTTGGGATTCCGAGTCATAGGTCCCAATGATTCTTATCAAGTCTTGAGGGTCCCTTCTCTTAGGTTGAAGCAAGGAGAGTCGATCAACGGAGTTTGCGTGATTCCATGCCTCATAGAGGCAGGCGGATGGATAACCTCTTTGTTTAAAACATTTAAACAATTTAGATATTTCATTCGTGAAGTCATCTTGACCCGAACAATTTCTACGGATCCTCAAAAATTGTCCCGTGGGTATCCCCTTTTTTAGCGATTTCGGATGAAAAGTATCCCACTTTAAAAGGCTGTTGGTTTACATATTTTTATTTTTCAATTGATTAACGGTCCATACTTTATTGCCAGTTCCACATAAAAGCACTCTGAAGGGCCCTTTACACGGGCAGAGAATCCCAAAGATAATCGCTAATGAGCATTCATAGGAACGCGCATTAGTGATTATCTAGCAGTGTAAATGTACTGCTGATTACACAATGAATGAGCGGAATGGTTGTTCAGCAGGTAATTCAATCGTTTGTGCGCAAACGTTGTTTGCTGGCAGCAGATTGTGGTGTGTAAACACGACCTGCTGCCGGCAGTATGGGGACGAGCGATGGCATTAGAGATCACTACTTGCCATACTCTGGAAGAGATCACTGCATGTAACAGCAGCTCTCTCCTCCACCAGCGAGCAGAAGTTTATCGTGAAGGAACGCTTCCTTCCTGTCAATCTGCTGCTCTGTCATCCCATGTAAAGGGACCTTTAGAATCCAAATAAAATTGCAGCATGCTATATTATAGATGAGAATATGGTGTCTTATGGAGGCATTTCAATGGGCGGACACTTGTTGTTCTGTAGAGATCACTTTTCAGGAGTCATTTCATTATCATCAGAGGGCTGAATTACAATGAAATGTTACACCTACATTATAAAGGTGGGGGCAGATGATAAAGGATCACACCATTGACACTTGGGGGATTAGCACACTGACCTGCTCCTGAACAGTGACTAAGGGTTCATGGCCACTACTGTATTTTTCTTCATTTCTTTGGGACTATGTACATGGTTTTTTTTTAATTTCATTTTAAATATGGTCATGTGCATGAGGCCTAATGCATCTCACAAAGCACACCAACAGCACTCTCCTTAAAAGCTAATCTCTGAAACTGCTTATTAACAGTAAAAAATGAAAACAATAAAATAAAGATTATCCTTTAAGATAAAGGATAAGGATTATCCTTAAGTTTTAAGTCTGACTTTGCTTTGTGTTCCTGCACCAAATTTATGAACTGGTGCACCTTAATAATATATTTAGTGTAATGTGGTTTACACCTTTAGGTGTAGAAGTAGACCAAGGGTTGCAATTTTTTGCGACTTTTGCAAAAGTTCCACATAGTAAATGGGCCATAATCCAGATCTTCCTTGCAAGTATGAGCCATGTGATACAGCGCTCCTCCGCTGGACACAGGTCTCTCGGCTCCTTCCCTTATGCATATCACTTCATCCGGCGCTACCCTGTAGGCTTTACATATCTGCATGGCAGCCAGCTCATGACAGTACACGGCCATGTGGTACTCGATGGCCCTGCACCTCTAGTGTTCCGTTTCCATGACAGCGGTTATGTGATCGGGCACCTACGATCACGTGACCATAATCACAACAACGCCCCTGAATATGAAAGCCTGCTATTTAATAAAAAAACTATTTACTATTATAGGATCTTTCTTTGGCTCTATTTGTAATATAGGATTGTGTACTTATATATAGTTTCTATTTATTCTGAATGGATTAGAGTTTACTTTGAGCATGTGGGGGGTGTTCCCATTATCTAGGAACCACCCTCCATGCGTTTTTCTGGCAGTTTTTTTGTGTATTTATAAACCCATATGTGTATCTTAATCTTTATACCTGATGAAAGGGGCTTTAGTACCCCTGAAACACATTGTATTTTATGTAATACATCTAATATATAAAGTTGAGTGTATGTGTGTGTGTGTGTGTATGTCCGCTAAAGGATTCTGCACCGTCGCAGCTACAATCACGAAATTTGGCACACAGGTATATCGCATGTTCGGGAAGGTTTTAGAACGGGTCTCAGCTCTCCAGGACGTACCGTTCCTGTGATATTCTAAAAAAATCTATTAGCCAATAGAAGCCTGGTCACATGACCCTTATAAGCCAATAGAAGCTCACAGGCAGTTAGTCTCCACACACACCAGGTTTCCATAACAACCTAGCCAGTTTACTGCTGTAGGTCTGCTTTAAAGGGGCAGAGCGCTGTGGATGACACTGTTAAAGGGGTATTCCGGTTACCATAAATATAACTTATGTTTTAGAGTAACTCATCATCAATCATTACCTAATATAATGTAAATTTCACATATTTACCATTCAGTAGTAATAAAAGATGTTTTCTTTCACTGCTACCCACTGAGTTTCCTCCTAAATTACTATACCATTGACCTATAATTTAGGCAACCCTCAAAAGAAGGACTTAAAAGCCCCACCCCCAGGTCCCACTAATTCACGCCCCCGACTCGGTCAGGCCACGACCCTTCCGCTCTGCATCTGACCGGGATTGAAAAAATGAAGGTAAGAATCAACTTCTGTCAGCTGCAGGGGAGGGAGGGTGAATTTCTCCCTGCAGCTCATGCTTAGACTGCACAGTGCTGCTGTCTGAGAGTGAGCTGTTCAAAAGGACATCCCTGTGTCCATCCAGGCCCTGCGCATGACAGAGGATAGGGAGTCTGAAAGCCAAAATGTCCAGCCTCCCCCCAACGTGAAGCCATGCCACCGGTCCCTATGAAGCCACACCCCTAAATACGAGGACACGCCCCCTGGTTCAATGAAGACACGGAGGAGAAGCTGTCTGAGCGTGAGCTACTGAAAGGGTGGACATCCCTGTGTCTGTCCAGGCCCTGCGCCGGACGGTGGACAGGGAGTCTGAAAGCCAGACTGTCCAGCCTAAAACCGGACCTCTGGCCACCTTAGGGGCAGGCTGATGTTAGGGTGGCCAGACGTCCGGTTTTAGGCAGGACAGTCCGGTTTTCTGGCTCCCTGTCCTCCGTCCGGTGCAGTGCCTCCTCCATGTTGTCACAGAGCCAGGGGGCGTGGCCTCATGTTTAGTGATGTGGCTTCATGGGGACCGGGGGCGCTGCTTCACATTTAGGGGAATGGCCGGTGAGGTCCGGCTTTCTGGGATGAAGATAGTGGCCACCCTAGCTGCTCTGGAGGTCACAGTTAAAGGGGAGGGCACTGTGGATGTTTCTGTTAAGGGGCGTGCTGCTGTGGAGGTCACTGTTAAAGGAGCGGGCACTGTAGAGGTCACTCTCGATATCTTTTAACAACACACACAAACATTAAATGAAATAGATTAAATATACCCGGGCGAAGCCAGGTCCTTCAGCTAGTCTACAATAAAATAGGATCTATTGCTGAATTCCAAAGGCTCCGGTGTTTTTGCGCCTGAAATAGGATTTATTGCTTTGTTTCCTTGAGGGATTGGACACTCTCTTCATCAAGGACTTCTTCCTATGGCAGCATAACCGGTTACTGAATAATGGAATCTATATAAGCCTACAATAGGGTTGTGCCTACATCTTGCACAACCCCAAAAGGTGAGCCCTCACATTTTGTTTCACTTTTATTGTACACAGAACGTACTACCCTATTTTGCGCTCTCTCTCGTACGTCTAGGTTTCCCAATATTTTTATAATTCAGATCTAATCTCACTTTTAGCTCTTAACCACCTAACTGTTTTGCCAGAGTCCAGCTCCAGCAGTGGGAAAAGTAGCTAACTGGAGGGGGGAGGGCTGCTTTAGATGCTGCTATCTCCTCAATGGTAGCAGCTAGATGCAACTGGATGCAACTTGTCTTGTATGAAAACAGACATTCAAAGCTTTCAGACAATACCAGAATGACAGCAATATGTTCAGGACAGAGGAAGATATCACTAATAGAAATCGACATGCTGTGAATGCAGCTGAAAGTGAAAGTAAAAACTGGCGATTATTCCCGACTTGATTTCTAACAGTGATTTCTCCTCTGTTGCTTGGACTTTAGCTGTCATTTTGGTCTTCTATGACAGCCTGGACAGCTTTCAAACAAAACCAATTGCATGTTTCTAGGTGCTACCATTCAGGAGATATCACCATCTAAACAGCCCTCCCCCTCCAGGTAGTTACTTTTCACACTTGCAGAACTGGAATTGGCCAAAACAGTTAGGTGGTTAAACATAGACCACAGTGAAAAGTGGTGAGGATCATGAAATGTCCCAAAAATGTTGCAGGTCCCATGACCTGTGACTTTTTTATGCCATAAAACTGACATATCTGATTTAATAAATTACCCCTTATGGTAAAAAAATGGAACATCAGTAAAACTTTGCAATGCTTAATCATTTTACTGTGTTTTCTTGCACAAAAACACAATGGGTAAACATTAGAGGTGAGCGAACCTGCTCATAACGAGCGGTTCAATGCTCGGATCCCCTGCGCTCCCCTGCCTGCAGCTATCCGGATCCGTCCTCACCCGACTGTAAGTCAATGGGGACGGATCTGTTTGGTGTCACACACTAGTCACATACCAGGACGGACGGATCCGGATGGCTGTGGTCAGGGGAACGCAGGGGATCCGAGCATTGAACCGCTCGTTACGAGCAGGTTCGCTCATCTCTAGTAAACATTAAAAAAAACTCTACATGTGAACCATATCTAATAGTATTTAAAAGTCCATTGTTAAAATGTTTGATCTATAATGAGGTTTTATGTTTTGTATTTTCATAATCTTCACTGATTAGGAAATCTCATTTCTCTCATGTTTTAACCCCTTCCATACATGTATGGCACAATAAGATACAGTCACTGCATCTAATGACACGTTAACTGGGTATAGATGGCTGCTGGCAGGCATCTTTACTCATTGCCCGAGGGGGTCTTGCATTGTCCATGAAGCGGCAATCAGCTGGTCAGTTCTGGCCTGCAATTGCATTATTCTGGGCATGGCATGCAGTTGAATCACTGTGGCAAAGTCAATGGTTCCGTGTATATATAAAGATGCACCGGTCCATAATACACACTCATATAAAAGCATAGAAAAAGTAGAAAATACAATTTTTACTGTATATATCCCTATGGTTGGTATGGTACAGACACAGTATAAAGGCAATATAAGAGATCTTCTCCATGAACAGTCCGGTATGATGGAGAAACTAGATGACCTTAAAAATAGATCCTGTTGCAGCAACCATTGCTAGTTGGAGTGTCAGAAACTGTCCCACTTATAGTAGTCTTCATAAAATGTGCTCTTTGGATCTGTAGCAAGCTTTGGGCTTTACTGCCACTTTCAAGGTTGAATGCATTATTTGCATAGCCCAGAATGAACAAATTCTGGACGTGCCCCAAATAGAGATAAGCCTCCACAACCTTGGCAGGTTCTAGCTAAGGCTACTTTCACACTAGCGTTTTTAAATTCCGGTATTGAGTTCCGTCATAGGGGCTCAATACCGGAAAAAAACGCTTCAGTTTTGTCCCCATTCATTGTCAATGGGGACAAAACTGAACTGAAGACAACGGAATGCTCCTGAAAGCATTCCGTTCAGTCTTCAGACCGGAGAACAAACCGCAGCATGCTGCGGTTTTCTCTCCGGTCCAGGCATCCGCACCAAGACAGATCCGGAATGACCCCCAATGCAAGTCAAAGGGGACGGATCTGTCTGGTGTGACCACAATGGTAAGCGGATCTGCCCTCCTTTGACTTTCAATGGAATTCAGGACGGATCCGTCACCTACACATACAGACATACATACAGACATACATACAGACATACACACACATACACATACACACAAACACATACATACTTACATACTCCAGGCAGGCAGGCCGCACGTCTTCATGCCCAGGAGGCTATGCAGAGCTATGCAAGAGCCCAGCAGAGGGCGCTGTGGGGAATCGTCATAGCGGCGCGCCTCCTGGGCATGAAGACGTGCGGCCTGCCTGCCTGCCTGGAGTATGTAAGTATGTATGTGTTTCTGTCTATGTGTGTGTATGTCTGTATATGGTACTGTGTGACATGTGTGGGGCCGGAACGCGGTTCCAGCCCCACACATTTCCCTGCGGCAGTCCGATGGCACCCTTCACCTGCCGGATCTGGACTGCCGCTAGTGTGAAAGAGGCCTAAGTACTGTACTTAGATTATGCTGGGAAGACACTGGCAACTGATCACCACTGTTATCTTCCCCCGCAATGCAGCTGGACAATGACTGTGTTCTTCTGTCCTCTCTGGCCGTGATGGCGAGTAGGGGAACATCAGTGGCCAGCAACCAACGTTACACCTACCAAGGGTATTAGACCATGCCCTACATGATTACTGAGCTAGAGGGGGCATTATAGGAGGTATAACTACTGGAGGCTCTACAAGGGTCTTATGGAGGGGCCAGTGATGTACTTCCAATGGATGCAAGGGTAAGGGGATCCCCACCCCCTAATTTTACTTAATACAGGCTCCAGCCCCAAGCCCTGTCTTCTGGCTCTCAGCTCCCTCTGTCCTGTGCCCAGGCACTGGCTTACTCAGCACATCAGTGATTAGCTCAAAGAGTGCTCTCAGAAATTCCTGCTGGCCCCGCCAACTTGTCGGTATTAGGATCTTCGGCCAGCCTGAGTAGACTTCATGGATTGGAAAAGACAGGAGGATGGAAAGTAACGGTAAAGAGGAAGGGGAAACTTAATGGCCTGAATAAGTGAGCAAAGTGGGCTATAAATGGAAGCATAATACAGTGAGGCATGACACTATGTGAAGGGGGAAGCACTAGGTGACAGGCATAGTTATTGTTTAGACACTGCTTTATTGCTGGCAAATTGTTATGGATGCTAATACTAGTTTGATATTGTTAGTATGCACAACTACTATATGTCACTGACTCCTTCTTATGGAAATGCAATGTGGCAAGGCATATCATTCAACCATTAAACACAGCCAACCATTTAGCAGTGTCTATAATAAAGCTCATGCCACATTGCTTTTCCATAAGAAAGTGTCAGTGACATATATTAGCTGTGCCCACACAACAACATCACACCAGTAGCACTACATACACATACCAATGTGCCAGCGATAAAGTAGGACCTAAAAATAATGCTCCCTGTCACATAGTAGCCCCGACCCATGCACAATAATTTTATATCTATGTATTATGTGAATGAGGTGCAAAAGCACAATAAATGTATTCCCATGTAAGTATGTGAGTGGCGTATAAAAGCCCTATTCACTTGCATTGGATGTGGAAGATTAACGGATTTGATTAGAATTTCTGTGCAGAATCTACACCATTATCCTTATCATGTCTGAAACGTGAGAACCCATCACCTTGGTTGAACATTGTTTTTCAACGGTACTATGTAACCACTGTGAAGAGGGCACTAGGGGAGCATAACTACTGTGTGTAAGCACTAAGTGGGAAGTTGTGGCATGTGAGGGTGATCTTGGCTAGCTGTGGGAAGGAGGGTGCTTGGAAGTTGCTCAACAGGGAAGAGGCCTTCAAAAAAGTTGTTATGCGGCCCAGTCTTTTCTTGTATCTATGGGCCTACTGGGGACATTTTGGAGAGCTTTATAACTATTGAGGCCATTATTATAACTGGTGGTTCTGTGGGGGAATTATTATTAATGGGCACAATATGGAAGACACTATTACTATCTGGTTCATTCTTGTGGAGTCCTATCACTGTAGGTGGCAATATTATAAATGAGGGCACTCTAGAAAAAAATTATTACTATTGGAGAGACGTATGGCAGCACTATGGGGACTATCTGTATGGCACTACTATTTCTTAAGTATGGTATTTAGGGCATTGGGGAGGACAGTTGGCACAGTATTTGAATAGCAGCAGGATAACACTGTTGGAGCAGCAGATGGAGGAAGATGATAAAAAAGTGAGGAACCTACATTTGAAAGAAGTTGTCCTGCTTGTATGGGAAAGATCAGGAAAGAGAGCATGTATAATCAGATGGGACGTCACTGGATGTAATAGGTACTTACAGAGGTGCACCTAGCCTTTCTGCTGCCTAGGTGAAAACTGAGACCTAACCCCTTCCCTCCAGCCCTACTGTTAAAGACATACTTGGAAAACATTACTTACAGAGCTACAAAGCATACAAAGTAATACAGCGCCACACACCTCTTAAATCCAGTGATGTGTCCTCTGATGTAGATGTTCTCTTTCTTTATCTTCTCCATTCAGACCAGACCTCCATGATGATTTCTTACAGCCATCTCTTGTGTATGCAGAGTTTGACAGACAGACATCTTAGTTTCCTACTTTTCCATGCTCCTCCCACCTTCTGAACACCCCATCCTGCCACCGCTAATACTGTGCCCACTGTGCTTCCCAATACTATACTGCAGAAACTGATAATCTCCCTGAAAATACTATTACCACACAGATAATTCCACTTCAATAATTATTGGCACACAGTGCCCTAAAAAATAACTGTGCCCAGCAAATAGTGTTCCTGAAACTTATAGTGCCGTAAACATAGTGTCCTCCAAAAATAATTGTGCTAAGCTGATACTCTGCCAGGGTGCCTCCCAATGTACCAGTTCTCCCAATATCCCATCAATAGTAATAATTCTCTGCCAGAGTGCACTATGTGGTAACAGTGCACCCAATAGTAATAATGTCCCTCATTTTGCACCTGGAAGTAATAATGCCCTGAGGATCAGGCACCAAATCATCAAAGATTTCCAAGATGCCAGGAGGGCTTCTGCCAAACTAAATGAAAGTCCTGTTAGATATTTCTGTTTGAAGAACAAGACCACTCATAGCTTTTACAGTTTTGAACCTGGTTTCTGTGAGTGGCTGGCCTTTGGTACACCTGCACATACAGTATACAGTGTATGCTGTGGGTATGTTATTATGACCTATATGATTACTAAGCTAATGTTTAGAAATGTTGGCAATTCTTATTGTCAGACTACTCAGTGACACTTATTTCCAATGTGTCTAGCTTATAGTCATGTTTTATGGGAAGTGGGAGATGAAAGGATGCTCCATCTGTTAGAAGAAAGTGGAGTCCATTATGAGCATTACTGTTCCCAAGGGTGACAAATGGACGTAAAAGTTACTTTGGTGTTTCTCATGTATTTTTTCTTTTCAGTTTTGTTTAGTTCATGTTTTTGGACCACTGTTCTGTGCTTGCCTGCATGGCTAACTGTTACCGATATCTTTGTTTTACTTGTATATCATATACAGTATGTGGGTAGCTTATCATACTATGAAAGTATAAAATAAGAAAGATAGCCACACTCCAAATGCAATGAAAAAGTGGACCTTTTGTATTCACTCATGTGCAACGTTTCAGCCCACAATGAGGCCCTTCTCAATTAATTGTATTGGGCTGAAACATTGCATATGGGTGAATGAAGAAGGTCCACCTTTTCACTATATTTTGGAGTGCTGCTTTGTTTCTTATTTTCAGGAGGACTTTTGGGCCAGGTTATTTGGAGGATGTTTGCAGCTATATTCATCTTTTTTTTGGTGATGCTATATTTTTTGTTGCTTCATTAGAAAATTAGTTACATGGAACTTTAAAGGGAACCTGTCACCTCAAAACCACATATGAAACTGCCAGCATTACCTTATAGTCGCCCCCAGTCTGTTCCTAATCATGTGTTTGATGTTGTAGCCTTAGGCTCAAAAGATTAAAAAAAATGATCTTTTAAGCGCCATCAGCGCTATCTTTCAGGCCAGCTTCAAGTCAAGGGGGCAGTGGCTTCCTTGCTTGAAGTCAAGGTAAGCACGCCCCCTAACTGTCCCCTTTCATTTGATTGACAGGCCGCAGTGTGTCTCGGATCTCCGAATTCTCGCGCATGCGCGGTGCGCTCCTTGGTAAGGCTCTCTCCCATCTCCAGCTGCTTGCCAGGTTTCAGGAAGCTAAAAGAATGGCGAGCGTGCTCGTACTGGCCGGCGCATGCCCAATGGAACCCGGCAAGCAGCGGCAGCTGGAGATGGGAGAGCGCTTTACCAAGGCGTGCACCACGCATGCGCGAGAATTCGGCGATCCGAGACACACTAAAATATCTTTTTTTTTAATCTATTGAGCCTAAGGCTACAACATCAAACACATGATTAGGAACAGACTGGGGCGACTATAAGGTAATGCTGGCAGTTTCATATGTGGTTTAGAGGTGACAGGTTCCCTTTAAGTTCCCCTAACCTGACATTGCCTTACTATAGGAGATGCACTTCAAAAGTAATAACTTCTTAAGAATAAAGAAACTCTGAGTAGGACAGATGACAGGATCTCTACAGTTAACAAAAAAGCTGGGGTTTTGATTCTCTTCAGCAAACCTTTGGCATATGCACTGGAAGCTCACACAGTAGGCACAGGGGAGGCTACTGTACTTCATGCTTTACTGAACATCTGGCAATGTTAGCCTTACAATGTTTATGGTTCCAATGGAGAGGACAAAGTTTTTTTTGTTCCTTGCATTAAGAAAGTGAAGGAAATGGTGAAACCAGGATTTTTCTGTCTCCACCTGTGAGCTGACTGAGACTGAAATGGAAAAAAGGAAATTGTTAACCTATGTCAGACATAGCTGCCATATACCTTTTTGTAAAGTCCATTATGGGCCTGGTTTTTATGGAGTGAATGGTAGGTTGGCAGTGGGACCCTTCGTCCATCTGCCAACCTAGAGGAGGACAGAAGGGGCACTGAAAGCCAAATTTAAAGTTACTGATATGGTTTCACAAATTATGCCATCTAATCTTCATTTCCCTGGTGGGAGCCAGTGCAGAGAATCCCTGGTGGGAGCCAGTGCAGAGAATGGGAGTGGTAGTGGCTCTGATGAGATATAGTTTAGATGTAGTGTTACAATGTCTTATCTCAAGCTGTCACTCCCTGGGGTTCAATGAAGTGAAACAGGTGATGATTAGAGTTGATCGAACGTGCTCGTAACGAGCACTGTAGTGCTCGGATCCCCTGCGCTCGCATGGCCGCAGGTATCCGGATCCGTCCTCACCTGACTGTAAGTTAATGGGGGTGGATCCGTTTAGAATGACACACGATTCGCTCAACGTTCGCTCAACTCTAGTGATGATGAAAGGAACTAGGTATAGATGGTTGAACAAAGAACTTCTTTCTTTACTGAGTACAAAAATGGATAGCAGCACAATCATCAGCAGTTCATACAAAGATCAGTTCTCTCCTCCCAGATGGTGGCTGGCAATGCGGCAAAGATGACACTCAGAAACTTGCTAGCTGATGCTGTCTTTCTCTCTCTCTCTCTGAATTCCTTTCTCTACGGCTTTACTCTGGCACCTGTAGTTATCCACTGAATGATGCAGGCTTCCAGCTATGCCTGTCCTGAACTCTTGTGATGGTGTCTGAACATGTTGCCCACCACTTTGCAGCTGAGTCTTTATAGCTTGGTCGTTTGATCACTCTCATGACTGTAATATCCTGTAGTTTGTGATTCCACTGTGGCCTAGGACCCTGCAGTCTCCCTGGAGCAATAACATCCTCCTAGGTGACCTGTCTCTGTGGTTCACATGGGACAATTACATCCTTCCTGTGTTGCCCCTTCTGTGGTTCACATGGCCTGGACAAGCAGAAGATGGATCATACCCTCCCTCACTCTCTTCTCTAAAACTGACTCTCCCTAACTCAGTCCCACCCTTGGCTGGCAGTCAGACCAGCCTACTACTAACAAGAGGGAAGGAACGGAATGCCAAATTCCATTCCTGTTTCCAAACATTGCCAATTGTCTGCTGGTGTACAAACTGTATTACATGTCACTACATTCACGTTGTATAAAGAACAGTAAACAATTGCAAATGTCATAGCAGTATCCTCAGGTCTGAGGTACTTTTTTATTGCTTCTTTCTAAAATGATTAAAGTGGGATCTCACAGATTTAAAACGTAGCTTTTCTAAGACAATTTTGTTTTATTTACAATCCACCTATTGGCCTGTCTGGCCTCTTTCTTTAGAACTTATAATTTGGCTTGCCTGGGGAGATATATTGGACTAGGTGCATCATTCAGATATTTATTTTATTTGTTTTAGATGTCTCTCATTAATGAAACTAATATGATCATAACAGAGCGCTAAAAGTATTACCCTGGAGCTCTCTTTTCTAAAATAACTCATAAAAACATTTATCTATAAAATATTTGTCCATTCATTCAGAATGGTTCAATTGAGAGCAGAGTATATGCCCACAGCATCCCCACACAGTCAATGTAGGTCCACTTTGTTGTCTTAGGATTGGACATTCACCTTTCTTTCACTCTATTACGTGGTCAGTCTACAGATCTGTATTATAAAGTTGGAAGATACAAGAAAGGAAAAAGATGGACAACTTGGTGGGTTCTGATATCAAATGCGGTGACCTGCTCCTTTATTTTACTTTGGCTTTAGTTCTTAATCCATAAAATTACATTGCAAAAAAAAATGTCAGCACCCTACCAGCTTTGTCTACTGGCTTTTTCCAGCTGTAACCTGTCCACCTAGAGAAGTTGCATTCTCTCTTCATGCAGAGTCTGCCAGTGTCTAGGTGCTGTGCTTCAGCAAGAGGGAGGTGGAACCAAATTTTATGAGATAGTTGGAGAATTTTTAGGAGTGCAAACTACAGGTCCTGGACTGAAATAAAGAGATAGAATCTGTAAGGTGTCCTGGACTGAAAAACAGCAGAAATAGGTATCTACAGACCTAGAAAGTGTGAGATGCTCAGTGTTGGACTGGGGTGCAGTGTTGGACTGGGGGATACAAATCCATTTCATACAGCTGTGTGGAACCATTCTGTGTGTCACAGTTCAGCTGGTCAGTCACCACAAACCACAATCCGTATTTTCTGTCCAGGTGACCCATACTGTACGTCACGTAATCAAATATGGTCTTTTGCTCTCACTGATACAGCTAGCAGGGGCTGATTTTGCTCTCTGATATATTCTGCATGTCACGTAAAAAAGCAAAAAAACTTTTTTTTTTTTTAAATCTCATTGATACAAATCCATTTCATACAGCTCAGTGGAACAATTCTGTGAGTTACAGTCCAGCACCTCAGTCTGCACAGACCACAATCTGTTGTTTCTGTGTAATTGATCTATACTGCACGTCACGTAAAAAAATACGTTTTTTTGCTCTCAGTGATACAAATCCATTTCATAAAATCCTTTCTTTCTCTTTAACTGATCTATACTAAACGTCACTTTTAAAAATACGTCTTTTTCCTCTCTTTCTATCTCTCCAAACTATTTTTCCGGATAGGTGACGTATACGGTATTAAACTGAGAAGAATACATACAACACATGCCCCACTTGATCAATTTCATAGTTGACAACCATACCTAAATTGACAGCCACAGCCATACAGGGCCACGCTAAATTTTTCCTGTGCTGTACCTGCTACCGTCGTGTAGCTCGGTCAATGTGTAGTCACAGCCATACAGGGCCACGCTAAATTTTTCCTGTGCTCTACCTGCTACCGTCGTGTAGCTCGGTCAATGTGTAGTCACAGTCATACAGGGCAACGCTAAATTTTTTATGTGCTCTACCTGCTACCGTCGTGTAGCTCGGTCACTCTGACCGAGTCTGACCCTGGGGCCGCTCATGTACTGCCCACTTGGAGGATTGGGGGCCTACCTCGGTCATGGTTTCTCAGAATTACTATGCCTCTTCCTCCAACCCCTCCTCCTCCTCCTTCGAATTACCATCCGTGCTTCACCTCCTGCTACCTCAGTCTAACTCAGTCACTCTCTTGTCACCGCCATGCTGCGTCAGGCTAAATTTTTGGGTGGCTCACCTACTACCTCATCTAACTTGGTCACTTGTTGGTGTCACCGCCATGATGCGTCAGGCTTATGCCTGTATCGTGTGGCTGGGGATAGGAGAGCAGTGCCAGCATGGGCATGGGTGATGGACCTTCGTTGCACCTAGTTGGGTGCTTCCCTAACATGTGATGGGCATGTGCCTCGCCTTTCTTGGTCTGGGTGAGCACAATTGCCATGAGGGTAACCACCAGGCTGTTGCAGGAGAATTTGGGGTAATGGTGGGATTAGGCAGCCTCAGAGGCATCCATGCATTGTGCCCCTGCTGTTTCCTGTCCATTTCCGTGGTGTTTCCATCATTTTCTGATGTTTCCAGGTTTTCACCCAGCCTTCCCTAGGCAGAGCCTTGGTCCCCTTCAAAAAAATGCTCGAGTCTCCCATTGACTTCAATGGGGTTCGTTACTCGAAACGAGCACCCAAGCATCCAGAAAAGTTTGTCTCGAATAACGAGCACCCGAGCATTTTAGTGCTCTCTCATCTCTATTAATAATTCAAATTTACCATATATCTACAACACCAGAGGCCAGTGATTGGCTGCAGTGGGCATGTGTTGTTGATGTGATGTTACTGCTATAGTCAGGAAAATAGATCTCCTCCTGGAGAATTGGAGCAGCAGTATGGGATCTGCCAGGTAAGTTAAATTATAAATTATTTGAGGAGTGCAGTTTCTGAGATGAGATCATTTATAGGCGTTTTCATATTTCAGGCCCCTCAATGTCATTTCAGAACTGAATTGGTATTTTACAAAATTGTTTTTGGAAATTGTCTTCAAATTTGAAAATAGTTAAAAAGGCTTTCATTAGCTTCAAAAACTGCTAAAAAACCCTCCATGTGTGGCAGCACCCTTATAGCAGCATTCATGGTTTCCATGAATTATAGCTACATTGTTGGTCAGGGCAGTTAAAATCCAGCATACAGATCACTATCCAATAACTCATTTGGTGATAACATAAATTTGACCTTTGCACCATTGATCTCTAGCTTTACGTTATCTATATCTTCACTGTGTGCAATGGAATTGCCGAATCAGTCTTAATAATGGCAGCCCCTGATTGTAAATCTGTACAAGTTTGGCAAACTGAATTCTACAAATATATTTTGCATCAAATTCGCTGCCATTAAATTTAATTGCAATACATCAAAAAGGACTTATCTTGTCATTCTTACTGGATGTGGAATTAATTTCTGAATGAGTGCCCTGAAGCATGTTGTTTTCATCTGGAAATGTTCTGCACATACCGTCCCTGTGGATAAGATCAAGGGATTAAATATTCTCAAAGGGATGTGTTATTATGCACAATCATTTCACATGAAAAAGCCAGTTCAGCTTGTACAGTTTATAACTCAAATAAGAAGGGATTTGCATCAGTCAAAATGGTTACTTCTGTAAGGAACTAGGTCTACTCTAACAGCAGAAAAGATGTTTTGAATGGCTGCTGTGGTATCTGAAAAGAAAATATTCCATTCATATGCTTTGAACGAATCCTGATGCCAAAGGACTTTCTTGGAAGAACTTGGAAGAAGCTGCATATATAGCTACTCGAGGTTTTTCTGATGGAACCCTTAATGTTATTTAAGAAAAGATGATTGACCTCAGGGAGATCAACCATCATCATCACCACAGAGACACCATCACGAGTCTCAACATTGGTGAATCTAAAACAAGGCTCCCTGGGAAAAGCAATATGCAAATAAAAGAAAACCACGAAGACACCATCACGTGTCTCAACGACGGTCAAACTAGCCAGTCCTTTCACCAGGAAGGAGCAACCAAGGAAAGGGCAGTCTCCAAAAGGAAACCACCTATGCCAAAGCATGGTATCCATCCACAGACAGCTGTTTCGGGTATTTGCCCCTCGTCAGTGAGGAGTAGTTATTTTCTTAAATAACCTCTTACTAGGCATTGCTCCCACTAGCCAGATTCCTACTCCACACTGATGAGGGGCAAATACCCCGAAACAGCTGTCTGTGGATGGATGCTACACATTAAATGGAGCTGGCATGACCAATGAATGCAGATTATCATAGAAAATTTTGAGTAATACAGTGCTTCCCCAAGGAGACATGTTTCTCCTTTTTTCCACATTACTGTATTTTCATTAAATCACTTAAAGGGGTTATCCAATCTTAAAGGGTTGTCTCATAACATAAAATGGGAGAATATTGTTCGTCTATACCCCCATTGTCTTATAGGTACGGGTCCCACTACCAAGTGTGCTCCCCATAGAAGTGAATGGGAGTGCAGCACGCATGACCGGCCACCGCTGCCATTCACTTCTATGGGCCTAAAGGAAATAGACGAGCCAGAGCTCGGCTATTTTTGGCAGCAATATAGAAAATGAATGGAGGGCGGCTGCACATGAGCAGTGCACCCTCCAACATTTTTGGGGCTTCGTTCTTGATAAAGGTGCAGGTCCTGGTGGTGGGATCTGCACCTATATGACAATGGGGGCATGTCCTAGCGATATGCCCCCATTGTCTGTGATAAGACAATCCCTTTAAAAAGACCTCAGAGTTGCTGATCCATTATAGGGTTCATACTTACCTGGTCCACACTGCTGTGTTATACTGTAGCTCCATTGCTCCCAGGCCATTTCAAACATTGGCTGTAGTGATCCCCGTGCGGCATGTGACCCGATGATAAAAATAGACAATCCAAGATTTTGTATTTAATAAAACAAATTGGGGTTATAAAGAATCAGTTAAATATATTGGATTTGGATCAAGTGGAGAGGGCACTTAGATGGAAAAGAGCTAAGTATATGCAAATAAAATAGATAAGCACTTGGCAAGGTTATTGAGGACAGTAGAAAATAATAATGTGGTGTATAAAGTTAGAGATTCTTCAAGAAATCTTACAGCTAATCCAGATAAAATATATATTGAATTTCACAAATATTACCAGAAACTATAGAGTGCTGCAAGATTGGTTAGGGCTGTTAAGGTTGAGGCTTTCTGGATAAATTACATTTGAATAAAATGAAGTCATTTTTGGAGATTTTTTATTTTTTTTTTGGAAATAGGGATATACTTGAGGAAGAAGTGTTAGGTTCCATTAAGAGATAAAAATTGGGAAAGGTACCAGGTCTGGGACGGTATTTCTGCAGTGTAATTTAAAAAAATGTAGTGATTTTTTTGTCCTTATTTAACCAAACATTATGGGGGTCATTTATCAAACTGGTGTAAAGTAGAACTGGCTTAGTTGTCCATAGCAACCAATCAGATTACTCCTTTCATTTTCCAAAGTAGCTGTCCAAAATGAATAATATATATAATATCCAGGCTACATGTTAATGTTGAAAAGTCTGAATTAATGTACTGCAATGTCGATAAAAGAGTGCAGAAATTTATTGATCTAAATTTTGGATTTTTGAATTAGGGATAAATATATTACCTATTTGGAAATCAAGATCTGTAAGGATATAAATGATCTCTATAAATGTAATTATAGGAATTTATTTAAAAAAGTGACGGGGGGATTTAAGTAATTGGAGTAATAAGCAATTATCTATTATGGGTAGGATTAATTTGCTTAACCCGTTAATGACTAAAGACGTACTATGTACGTCATGGTGTGGTGTTAGTTACCGCATCATGACGTGCACAGTACGTCATGAGCTCCAAGTGTCACTGCAAGTACACTTGCGGTGACACTTGCATGTAAACGGGTGTCACGGACAGCAGAGTTGTCCGGGCACCCGGCAGGGGACCAATCACAGTGGTCCCTGCCTTAGAATCCCTGCGATTGGTCAGTCAGGTTTGACTGACCAATCGCAGTATTCAGCAGCGCAGCTCTGATCTCCTTAAGGAGATCGGGGCTGCGCTGCTATTTTCAGGATGGCCAAGCGAGACCCAGCTGTCAATCCGCCCTCCCTGCCCGCAGAATGTAAGTAGTAACACCCCCCCTTCATTCCCCCCAATTTCAGGATGGCCGAGTGGTATTAGATTGTCAGCTGTAACATACAGCTGACAATCTAATGTAACGGCCGACATCGCTGCTGGCAGTGATATCGGCCGTTTAACCCCTTTCATGCTGCAGTCTGTAGGGACCACGGCATGGAAGGGGTTAAAAGGGAGGAAGCTCCCTCCCCCATTGGGCGCTGCAGTGCGCTAGCAGCTCACTGATGGTGTGGCCAGAAGAGAGGGAGGGAGCTCCCCCTCTCAATGGGACGCTGCTCTGCTGTGGCAGAATCAGGGTAATAAATATTTTAGTTTTGTTTGTCTGTTAACCTTAGATGTGTTAAAGAAAAAATGGACTATAATGGAAAATCTGCCAAAAAAGTGAAATTTAAAAATTTCATCTCCATTTTCCTTTAATTCTTGTGGAATACCTAAAGGGTTAACAAAGTTTATAAATTCAGTGTTAAGTAACTTGAGGGGTGTAGTTTCCAAAATGGGATCATTTATGGGGGGCTCTACTATGTAAGCCCCACAAAGTGACTTCAGACCTGAATTGGTCCTTAAAAAGTGGGTTTTGGAAATTTTCTTAAAAATTTTAATAATTGCCTCTAAAATTCTAAGCCTTCTAATGTCCCAGAAAAATAAAATGACATTTACAAAATGATGCAAACATAAAGTAGGCATATGGGAAATGTTAAATAATAAATATTTTATGAGGAATCACTTTCAATTTTAAAAGCAGAGAAATTGAAGTTTTGAAAATTGTGAATTTTTCTAACTTTTTGGTTAGGTTGGGATTTTTTCATAAATAAAGGTGACATATATTGACTTATGACTGTCATGAAGTACAATGTGTCACGAGAAAACAATCTCAGAATGGCTTGGATAAGTAAAAGTGTTCCAAAGTTATTACCACATAGAGTGATACATGTCAGATTTTCAAAAATAAGCCTGGTCACGAAGGTGCAAAATGGCCCGTTCATTAAGGGGTTAAAAAGAAATTGCCTCAGTTACTTTCTTATTTTAGACATTTCTCAGGAATGGTTAGATATGTTACAATCGCATTGATTTATATTTATTTGGAATAATAAAATACCAAGAGTTTAAAGAAAAGTTGTGATGATTAATAGTAGGAGAGGATTTTTGGTACCAAATGTATTAAATTATTTTAAAGGGAGTCTTTCACCTGTTTTTTCACCTAAATAACTAAGAGCACTCCCCCACAAAAGGTTGAAGACACATCCCAGACATACCTGTGTGCACTGTGTGCCTGTATTACATGTCCAGGAAAAGCACTTTTATTCTGCAGGAAAACAGCTCCCAAGTGCCCAGATGAAAGCGAAACTAAAAACAGCTTTCTCTCCCGACTCGATCTCTAACAGTTATATCTTGTGATTTTGGTATCATTTGAAAGTTTGAAATGCCAGCTTTCAAAGAAGGTCAGAACCATTTTTTCTATCTAGCTAGCAATCCAAAGATATGAGCAGCTAAAGCAGCCCTCCCCTCTTCAGTCTGGTTTGCTTTGAGCACTTGTAGCAGCAGAGCTGGGCACTTGGGAGCTGTTTTCCTGCAGAATAAAAGTACTTTTTATGGACATGTAATACAGACACAAAGTACACACAGGTATGTCTGGGATGTGTATGCAATCTTCTGTAGGGCACTGCTGTTAGTTATATTGGTGAAAAACAGGTGAAAGACTCCCTTTAAAGTTGCACGGATAACACATTGAATGAGGACAAGTGTAGGAGTGAAGCCTTTGTAGGTTGGGTTGGAGGTGGTTTTGCCCTTGAAATGGGATACAGTTATATGGGGGAGAAATGGAAAATTGAAAATAAGATCTGTTAGATAAGGTAAAATGGACATCTTTAGGAATTATTTATTTTGAGGGGTAATTGTTTCTTGATTAATGGGAAGCTGGAGAGTTTTAATAAGTATATTGAAAAAATTGAATATACCACCTAGTAAGTTTTATAGGTTTTCGCAGATCTATAATTTTGTTGAGAGAGTTTATAATAGAGGAGAGAAAAAAGAAAAGAGGCTTTAAAAACTATATAAGATCCATTGAGAATAATAGCATGTTTATACAGTATCAGGAGGAGCATTATACTAAATTGGAGAATATGTTAAATTGGGAACAAGATCTGGGGCTTGACTGGACAACGGACAACTTAGGCTACTTTCACACTAGCGTTATGGAATTCCGGTATTGAGCTCCGTCATAGGGGCTCAATACCGGAATAAAACGCTTCAGTTCTGTCCCCATTCATTGTCAATGGGAACAAAACTAAACTGAAGAGAACGGAGTGCTCCAAAATGCATTCCGTTCAGTTCCCTTCAGTCTCCAGACCGGAGAGCAAACCGCAACATGCTGCGGTTTGCTCTCTGTACTAGTTATCCGCACCTAAACGGATCCGGAATGACCCCCAATGCAAGTCAATGGGGACGGATCCGTTTGGAGTGGACACACTTGTAAACGGATCCGTCCTCCATTGACTTTCAATTATTCCGGTTATTCCGGATCCGTTTAAAAGATGCTAAAGATAATACAACCGGATCCGGAATTACGGATCCACAAGGTTGTATTATTCAGTACGGATCCGGCGGGTCCCTTCACCCGCCGGATCCGTACTAACGCTAGTGTGGAAGTAGCCTAAGTGAGAATTTATTTAGTAGACAAATGTCAATTGTGGAAATATTACTTCATGGAGCTTATTTGACTCCAGGTAGCTTATGTAAGATTTTCAATATTACAGAAGATAAGTGTTTTAGGGGCTGTGGTGAGAAGGGAACCCTAATGCAGAGTTGGTGGGATTGTGTATTGCTAAGAGGTTTCTGGAGAAAATTGGTAAATTCTTATGAGGTTTTAGGACTACAAGTTAAATCCAGGGAGGTTTCTTTTACAAGATTGATTAGAAGGGGTTTCTAAGAAAAAAAATAATAAACTTATTCAACATGTTCTTTCAGCTAGTAGGATTTAATTGGACAGGAATTGGAAAAGTGCTGTTATCATGTTGAGAGGATGGACAAACCTGATGAAATGTAGGGAAAGATTAAAAGCAACAAGATTTGATAGAGTCAAATTGAAGATATTTGGAGGCAGTGGGATATACAGTGCCTTGCGAACGTATTCGGCCCCCTGGAACTTTTCAACCTTTTGCCACATTTCAGGCTTCAAACAAAAAGATATAACATTTTAAATTTTTGGTGAAGAATCAACAAGTGGGTCACAATTGTGAAGTGGAACGAAATTTATTGGATCATTTAAACTTTTTTTTTTTAATAATAAAACTGAAAAGTGGGGCGTGCAAAATTATTCGGCCCCCTTGCATTAATACTTTGTTGCGCCACCTTTTGCTGCGATCACAGCTGCAAGTCGCTTGGGGTATGTCTCTTATCAGTTTTGCACATCTAGAGACTGAAATTCTTGCTCATTCTTCCTTGCAAAACAGCTCGAGGTCTTTGAGGTTGGATGGAGAGCGTTTGTGAACAGCAGTTATCAGCTCTTTCCACATATTCTCAATTGGATTCAGGCCTGGACTTTGACTTGGCCATTCTAAGACCTGGATACATTTATTTTTGAACCATTCCATTGTAGATTTTGCTTTATGTTTGGAATCATTGTCTTGTTGGAAGATAAATCTCGGTCCTAGTCTCAGGTCTTTTGCAGACTCCAACAGGTTTTCATCCAGAATGGTTCTGTATTTGGCTCCATCCATCTTCCCATCAATTTTAACCATCTTCCCTGACCCTGCTGATGAAAAGCAGGCCCAAACCATGATGCTGCCACCACCATGTTTGACAGTGGGGATGGTGTGTTCAGGGTGATGAGCTGTGTTGCTTTTACACCAAACATATAGTTTTGCATTTTTTCCAAAAAGTTCGATTTTGGTTTAATCTGACCAGAGCACCTTCTTCCACATGTTTGGTGTGTCTCCCAGGTGGCTTGTGGCAAACTGTAAACAAGACTTTTTATGGATATCTTTGAGAAATGGCTTTCTTCTTGCCACTCTTCCATAAAGGCCAGATTTGTGAAGTGTTCGACTGATTGTTGTCCTATGGACAGACTCTCCCACCTCAGCTGTAGATCTCTGCAGTTCATCCAGAGTGATCATGGTCCTCTTGGCTGCATCTCTGATCAGTCTTCTCCTTGTTTGAGATGAAAGTTTAGAGGGACGGCCAGGTCTTGGTAGATTTGCAGTGGTCTAATACTCCTTCCATTTCAATATGATCGCTTGCACAGTGCTCCTTGGGATGTTTAAAGCTTGAGAAATCTTTTGGTATCCAAATCCGGCTTTAAACTTCTCCACAACAGTATCACGGACCTGCCTGGTGTGTTCCTTGGTCTTCATGATGCTCTCTGTGCTTTAAACAGAACCCTGAGACTATCACAGTGCAGGTGCATTTATACAGAGACTTGATTACACACAGGTGGATTGCATTTATCTTCATCAGTCATTTAGGACAACATTGGATCATTAAGAGATCCTCAATGAACTTCTGGAGTGAGTTTTCTAAACTGAAAGTAAATGGGCCAGATAATTTTGCACGCCCAACTTTTTAGTTTTATTGCTACAAAAAAAGTTTAAATGATCCAATAAATTTCGTTCCACTTCACAATTGTGACCCACTTGCTGTTGATTCTTCACCAAAAATTTAAAATGTTATATTTTTTTGTTTGAAGCCTGAAATGTGGCAAAAGGTTGAAAAGTTCCAGGGGGCCAAATACTTTCGCAAGGCACTGTATATCCAGAATGGAACCCTGCAAGGTGGTGGCCGGAGGACTCTGGTTCGGCCACCGCCTAGCCGGTTTTCCATAAAAGTGAATGGGAGCGCACCACATATGACCGGCCACCGCTCCCATTCACTTCTATGGGCTAGACGGAAATAGCCGAGCCAGCAATCAGCTATTTTAGTCGGTCCAATATAGAAAATGAATGGAGGGCGGCTGTGCATGTGCGGTGTACCCTCATTCACTTTCGGGGCTTCGTTCTCAATATACTGTACAGTACGGACCAAAAGTTTGTACACAGCTTCTCATTCAAAGAGTTTTCTGTATTTTCATGACTATGAAAATTGTAGATTCACACTGAAGGCATCACAACTATGAATTAAAACATGTGGAATTATACACTTAACAAAAAAGTGTGAAACAACTGTAAATATGTTTTTATGCTTTTGCTTTGATTACTGCTTTGCACACTCTTAGCATTCTCTTGATGAAATGGTTTTCACTTCACAGGTGTGCCCTGTCAGGTTTAATAAGTGGGATTTCTTGCCTTATAAATGGGGTTGGGACCATGAGTTGTGTTGGGCAGAAGTCAGGTGGATACACAGTTGATAGTCCTACTGAATAGACTGTTCGAATTAGTCACCTCTGCTGCAGAGGATAAGTTTATCCGAGTCACCAGCCTCAGAAATCGCAGGTTAACAGCAGCTCAGATTAGAGACCAGGTCAATGCCACACAGAGTTCTAGCAGCAGACACATCTCTACAACAACTGTTAAGAGGAGACTGTGTGAAGCAGGCCTTCATGGTAAAATAGCTGCTAGCAAACCACTGCTAAGGACAGGCAACAAGCAGAAGAGCCTTGTTTGGGCTAAAGAACACAAGGAATGGACATTAGACCAGTGGAAATCTGTGCTTTGGTCTGATGAGTCCAAATTTGAGATCTTTGGTTCCAACCACCGTGTCTTTGTGCGACGCAGAAAAGGTGAACGGATGGACTCTACATGCCTGGTTCCCACTATGAAGCATGGAAGAGGAGGTGTGATGGTGTGGGGGTGCTTTGCTGGTGACACTGTTGGGGATTTATTCAAAATTGAAGGCATACTGAACCAGCATGGCTACCACAGCATCTTGCAGCGGCATGCTATTCCATCCGGTTTGCGTTTAGTTGGACCATCATTTATTTATCAACGGGACAATGACCCCAAACACACCTCCAGGCTGTGTAAGGGCTATTTGACCAAGAAGGAGAGTGATGGGGTGCTATGTCAGATGACCTGGCCTCCATAGTCACCAGACCTGAACCCAATCGAGATGGTTTGGGGTGAGCTGGAACGCAGAGTGAAGGCAAAAGGGCCAACAAGTGCTAAGCATCTCTGGGAACTCCTTTAAGACTGTTGGAATACCATTTCAGGTGACTCAGGTGGGACCCGCACCTATAGACCTTTAAGGTCTGAAGCCTCGGTCAAAGTTTTCTGAGAGCTCAAATCTTCTTGGGTTCCAATACTTTTGCTAGGTACTCCTTTTCTTTTTTCACTCTAAAATAATACAAAAACCAAAATAAAACACTGATATTGTTTCATCTTTAACTTTGAGCCTATTGGATATTTTACATACACACACATACACACCTTAGGAGGTTATCTCCGTGATGGCAGCAACATAGGGGACAATATATTTTATATGTCAGTTTTACACCTATATATGAGGGAGGCAGTGAGGGCTGCGCTTAGCTGTAGCATCTTCAAAGTTCAATACTGCACTGTGTTGAACTGTAACAATTGACTTTCCTTAGCAATGATCATTTAGAGAGCTCTGCTAAGGGGCAACTTCAGAGCAATTCTTCTCATAGAAATGTACAAATTCACTAAATAAAGTATATTACAAAAACAATCCATATCACTGCCCCAATACATTAGAAATAAAATTAACAGTTACACTTGTGAAACTGGGTCAAACTGAATGTTAATATTTTCTGTAGATAAGAAATGGAAGACTATTTTGAATTGTCTTTCTATGTTTGATGATTTAAGTATTTATTTTTTTAATGCAGCTAGGACGTAGCATTTTTTTCATTTCTACTCGTCACATTTCAAAAGCTAGAACTTTTTTATTTTCCCATATATGTAGCTATATATGCTTTTTGCAGGACAATTTACATTTTCCATTGGCACCATCTTGGGGTGTATCTAAATTATTGACTAAATTGGATTAACTTTTTCTTTTGAGGATAGGTCATTAGTTCTAAAGTCTTAGAAAACCATTTTAAGTTCAAAGTCATGAACACATCAGATCACATTACATGGATTATCAGGGCTATGGCAAAAATGGATGTGACCTTGGTGGGATGTGGCTTATGTGATACGGCATTGTTAAATATAATCAGATCCACAATGTTCATCTATGACCACAGACCAGACTTATATTAAATATACTATATTAAAGGAAATGTGTCACCAAAATTTTAAAACCAGATAACAACACACTTTTTTCTAATCTTTTTTTATTTTCTGATTGCATATTTTTATTCTGTTTCCTGAACATGGTTATTGGGGTTGTCAATGCAATTTAGGATAAGTCCCAAAATAGGACTTAATACTCAGTTGTCTGTGGTGTTCAAATTATGTTAAATTTCCCTCTTCATGGTAAGAGGGTGCGGCTGCAGCACAAGAAATGCACGTCCAGTCGTCTCATTGCTGATCATGCATATCTCTCCTGGTTACACCCAGAGAGCTAACTTTATTAGAAATACAGTACAGACCAAAAGTTTGGACACACCTTCTCATTCAAAGAGTTTTCTGTATTTTCATGACTATGAAAATTGTAGATTCACACTGAAGGCATCAAAACTATGAATTAACACATGTGGAATTATATACTTAACAAAAAAGTGTGAAACAACTGTAAATATGTCTTATATTCTAGGTTCTTCAAAGTAGCCACCTTTTGCTTTGATTACTGCTTTGCACACTCTTGGAATTCTCTTGATGAGCTTCAAGAGGTAGTCACCTGAAATGGTATTCCAACAGTCTTGAAGGAGTTCCCAGAGATGCTTAGCACTTGTTGGCCCTTTTGCCTTCACTCTGCATTCCAGCTCACCCCAAACCATCTCGATTGGGTTCAGGTCTGGTGACTGTGGAGGCCAGGTCATCTGGCATAGCACCCTATCACTCTCCTTCTTGGTCAAATAGCCCTTACACAGCCTGGAGGTGTGTTTGGGATCATTGTCCTGTTGATAAATAAATGATGGTCCAACTAAACGCAAACCGGATGGAATAGCATGCCGCTGTAAGATGCTGTGGTAGCCATGCTGGTTCAGTATGCCTTCAATTTTGAATAAATCCCCAACAGTGTAACCAGCAAAGCACCCCCACACCATCACACCTCCTCCTCCATGCTTCACGGTGGGAACCAGTCATGTAGAGTTCATCCGTTCACCTTTTCTGCGTCACACAAAGACACGATGGTTGGAACCAAAGATTTCAAATTTGGACTCATCAGACCAAAGCACAGATTTCACTGGTCTAATGTCAATTCCTTGTGTTCTTTAGTCCAAACAAGTCTCTTCTGCTTGTTGCCTGTCCTCAGCAGTGGTTTCCTAGCAGCTATTTTACCATGAAGGCCTGCTGCACAAAGTCTCCTCTTAACAGTTGTTGTAGAGATGTGTCTACTGCTAGAACTCTGTGTGGCATTGACCTGGTCTCTAATCTGAGCTGCTGTTAACCTGCGATTTCTGAGGCTGGTGACCAGTGTTCCCTCTAAGCCTGGGCTGCTGCTGAGCGGGGTCGGCTCAGAGCTGGGCACAACGCCATCAAAGGTGGGCGATAGGAAAACCTAAGATAATTGTCACATCAAAGACATACATTATAACCTCTGTGCTATCCCATACAATATAGTATAATCCCTGCACCATGCTGTATAGTGTACAGTATAATCCCTGCACCATGCTGTATAATATACAGTATAATCCCTGCACCATGCCGTATAATATACAGTATAATCCCTGTACCATGCCGTATAATATACAGTATAATCCCTGTACCATGCTGTACAGTATACAGTATAATCCCTACACCATGCTGTATAGTATAAAGTATAATCCGTACACCATGCTGTATAATATACAGTATAATCCATACACCATGCTGTATAATATACAGTATAATCCACATACCATGCTGTATAATATACAGTATAATCCCTACACCAAGCTGTATAATATACAGTATAATCCGTACACCATGCTGTATAATATACAGTATAATCCATATACCATGCTGTATAATATACAGTATAGCCCATACACCATGCTATATAATATACAGTATAGCCCATACACTATGCTATATAATATACAGTATAGCCCATACACTATGCTATATAATATACAGTATAGTCCGTACACTATGCTATATAATATACAATATAATCCATACACTATGCTATATAATATACAGTATAATCCATACACCATGTCGTACAATATACTACATAATCCCACATTGTAGATGTTATACTGTATATTATACAGCATGGTGTATGGATAATGTATACTGTACAGCATGGTGTATGAAGGTTACACCATGTTGTACAATATACAGTATAACTCCTACACAGTGTATAGGTATACTGTATATT
>ONZH01005257.1:0-20885 GCA_900303285.1 Rhinella marina
TGTAATGTCATTTATATGTATCTTGGTGGACCAGCAGGTGTCAGTAAATACTCTGGCAGATTCAGATGTAGTTTTAACCAGAATGGTACGGTCCTTAGTTCATTCTGACCCCCTCTGCTGGAGAGAAGTTAAGTTCTTCCAACTTCCTGCAGTGAGGAGGAAATGACAGTTTAGTCAGGGAGTTGTCCCCTGTACCCTGATTGGGGAGGACATGTGCAGGACAGCAGAGTACCTTCAGCTCTGCTGTACCCTAAAGACAGAGTAATATAGTCAGCAATAAGACACACCAATACTCTCAAGGGAAGCCAGACTTAAAGGGAACCTGTCATCTCCGAAACACCCCCTTAACTAGAGTAAGCGGTGTATAGTGTAAGTGATGCTTAATCAGAATATATAAGTTTTATCTTCATACTCACTTCCATTCCGACGCTGTGCTCCTACAAACCGGCAGTAAAATACATTGAGAGGACTCTTCTTTGAGTCCTTTCCATTATGTGAGTGAGCACCGGAGTCCACTGAGTGCATTTTACTGCCGGTTTGTGGGAGCACAGAGTCAGAATATAAGAGAGTATGAAGATAAAACTTACATATTCGGATTCAGCATCACTTACACTATACATCTCTTACTCTAGTTCCGGGGGAGTTTCGGAGATGACAGGTTCCCTTTAAGAGGTAACCTCAGCTTAGAACAGGAAGCCTGAAACTTGAATTTCCAAGCATCTGCCAAGTATAAGCAATAAGCTGCACTTGCTGGACACCAAGCTGAAGGATGAACTGAGTTATTTGCATTCAAAGTTAAGTCAATAAAACTACGTTGGACCATTCCCAAAAGGCTGCGCATCATTCCCATCTGACGACCCTCAATTATTACTACTAGTAATTTTCTGCAGCCGGAGCCACCGCCTGGGGCCTGTTCATCTTACGAGGTAGGAACACTGTGACAATCCCACCAAAAACTTAAGTGGCCTAAATACCCCTTGGCACTCCTACCCCTGGGACATAAAGGAAAATCACCTTAGAGGGCCCTGGAGGGGGAAAGGGTTGCCCCCGTAGCAACCACGGCACCCCGGGCACTGCAACTGCCGAGACTGAACTCTATAAACCCCCCACCAAACCACCCTCGCAGCCGGCCAATAAAACACACAACACCTTAAGTCGGGTAAGGGTCGGTCACAGCTTATTTTTCTTATCTTATTTCAAAACTTCAACTTGTTGACCATAAACACCATAACCCGGAGTATTGAAGCGCTATGCCCCACAGCGTTCTGTGGACAAGTCTGCCTTCTTCTCCGTCTGAAATCGTCAACCGACCTCTGATGTGCCTTGTAATGTAAAACACTGAAACAAACCAGAAATGAATCAGAAAAAGTAAAGAAAACGAAATAATGGGGAAGGGAGGGTGGGAAGCTTTCAGTCAAGATGCTGGAGAAAGAGGCCGTCCCCCTATCAGGGCCATCCTTTTAACCCCTTAGCCGCTACCACCACTTCAGCCAACCAGGACGCAGGGGTGTTGGTTAAAAGAAACACCCTCTCGCTGGTAATTAGAAACAGTGTCCACAAGAGAAACACCCCCGTGGGCAGAACCATTTTTTCCCCTTGCTGCAGGCTGAGTTTATTAACCCTTTAATGCACCACCACTCGTCAGTCATAGACGCCTTCACTTAGGCACCTAGGCGTCCGCTAAATTCAAAAGTGTAATTGGTGAAACTTCTGTCTTCAAAATAGAATCTAAATTTATGCTTTATCTTTTGTAGCTCAGCACAGGACAGTCAACGTTAAAAAAACCCTCTAACATTACAGCTAGTCTAGTAGGATACGGATACAGTGAAATAGACAGACAACCTCACCCACAGAATCCATGAGGTGAAGAAAGGACATTTAAAAAGGCACAGATTCAAGAAGGCTTTATGCCAGTTCCATTATCCAAAAATACGTGTCAAATTTTCATGAAATGGACACCTCACTGGCACTCGCTTTACTAATTGACGCAACTACTCTGGTGTAAAACCTGTTGAATCTGGGCCTATGGCTGTTGTCAAGACATATATATATATATCTTTGATACACCAGTTTGATGTCCTAACCGAGTGCAGCGCCCAACCCAATGGATGTATGCTTTTGTTTTTTTTAAGTGCTGTCACCAGCTGGCTTAAAGGATAAGTCCGGGCAATTTATAAGGCCCCATTCACACGACCGCAAAATTGAGGATAGATACAGCCCCATTCACAACCCGGCGTGTGGTCCGGGTGGCCCCATTGAAAATGCCTATAGTTGTCCATGCGCACAGACAACTATAGCACTTTCTTCATAGGAGCCGCGGCACGGAGCTAGCTCCCTGCCGCCGCTCCCGGCCCCATAGAAGTGAATGGGGCTGTATCTATCCTCAATTTTGCGGATAGATACGGCCCTATTCACTTACGGTCGTGTGAATGGGGCCTAAGTTTCTGGGTCAAGTAAGGGCACAGAAAGTAATTAATTGCCTGGACTTATCTTTTAAAGTGGGTAGGGGAAAAACCCCTGATGGGGTATGGAAGTGACCTTCCCGCCCTCTCTTTGGTCACTCCCAAAAAACCTCACCCTATGGGTACCTTCACATGTGGCTGCGGGTCTGCTATGTAAAATCCACAGGGCATTTTTATACCGTTCACCAAACGGCGTTAAGTACTATGGTGCCGTCCGGACATACGCAGTTCTGCGCTGAACTGGGTATTTGCGTCCAGCCCCATAGTACTGAAGGTGGCATAAAATCAGCCAACGATGCGCTGTGGATTTTAGGCAGCAGAGAACCCCAAAAAAGCATCCCATTGTAAAGGCACCCGTAAATAAGGCAAGTTAACCTGCCTTTCAGCAACTGTTTGTTGCTGTAACTAACTGTGGAGGTGTTTTATATCACAGCTGAAGGACAGCAGCCTCCGTGATATATACCCCATAGACAGCCTTATTCCACGCGTGACTGCATGAGAGGCGTGAAATCATTCGCACAGAGAAGAACCCCATCGGGATTTGCGGTGCGAGATTTTACTACTCTCATGAGATCAACAAAATACCTCAAGAACAGTTAGTACCCGCTCACAAAACGGTGAGTAGTGTTCCTTGGCACGGGTGCCAGGGATAGAACCCCACGGCTATAGTTCACAAAAGGTGAAATCCCCACTTTGTGAAGCATAGTCGTGGGGATTATTTTAGGGATGGTACTGTTCTTGGGGTATGGGTTGGACGGTGCACCGGTGTGAGGCATTAAGCTGGTGTGGAGATGTTAAATGGCCAACACACCATGGGCATTAAATTTGGAGATGGGGTTCTGTTTATTTAAATGTATCAGAATGAAGTAGGGAATTTTTAAGGTGATTTTTTTTTTAAATTGGGGTCTAAGGGGTGAACATTACTTAATAAGTTAAATTACGGATTTTTACGTTGGGCACATATTTGGAATCTTAAGGTCATTTTCTTGGACACACGGATTGCCATGCAAGACGGGTGACTGATGACTTAGTCATTCACATCAGGCAGGGGGGTGGTATAATCCGATGTAATCCAGGCACGATTCATCTTTATAAAAGTCAGCATCTCAACACTGTGGCAAGAGAGCCTCGTTCTTTGCGGTGTTACGATGTTACCCGCCACACTGAACACCCTCTCTGACGCGACACTACTGGCTGGGCAGGACAGCAGAGCCAAAGAAAACTCTGCCAGTTGAGGCCAAATGTCCAGTTTCTCTGCCCAGTACTGCACGGGGTCGGTGACACTTTGGGGCAGGGTACAATCCAGGTAGGCAGTGACCTGGTGGGTGAGCTCATGCTGGTCCACGCCATGAGTCCGGTGTTGTGTCCCCTCTTCAGCAGCTGGCTGCATGAAATCGCTCATCAGCGATTGGAGGCTGTAGCGATTTCTCACACCTCCACTAGTGGTGGTGGTAGTGGAGCGCGCTGGTTCCCCCGAGCGGATGTTGTCTGGGAACCTGGCTGGTCTCGATGGTAAGTAGAGACCAGCTGTCGGGTGAGTAGGTCCCGGTAGTACCCCAGTTTTGCCTCCCTCTCTGATGGCGGAAAAAATTCTGCCATTTTGCGGCGGAAGCGAGGGTCCACCAGGGTGGCCAGCCAGTATTGGTCCCTCTGTCGGATGTCCACAATCCGGCTGTCACTCCTCAGACACTCCCGCAGGCACCTTCCCATCTGCACCAAGGACAATGAGCGCCTCTCCTCTACACTGTCCTCGGTATAGTTCCAGGGTCTGCTGGGGTCTTCCTCCGCTTCCTCTACCACCTCATCCTCCATCTCCTCCTGTGATTGAGAGGCAGAGAAGCCAGGTGGCGGTGTGTGGAATGGCTGGGCATGGACATCTTCCTCCTCCTCACCCTCCATCTGCACTTCATCCATCTCTGGGCTCAAGGCGATGTTCAGCCTTGGAGTGGTGGCCTGGGAATCCTCGCTGATGATGGTTTTCAGCGCACTTTCCAGAACATGGACGAGTGGGATGATGTCGTTGATCCCATAGTCATTCCTGCTCACAAACAAAGTCGCGTCCTCAAAAGGGATCAACAATTGGCAGACTTCACGCATCATCTGCCAGTGTGTGACTTGGAAGTCGCAGTGTGGCGTGAAGCTGCCTGATTGCCCCATGAGGTAGTCTGTAACGGCTGACCTTTGCTCGTACAGGCGGTCCAGCATATGGAGGGCAGAATTCCAGCGTGTTGGCACGTCGCAGATTAGCCGATGTTGGGGCAGACTGCGCTGTCTCTGGATCCTGAGCAGGGTGTTCCTTGCAGTGTAGGAGTGGCTGAAGTGTTTGCACACTCTGCGTGACATCCTCATAAGGTCTTGTAGTGCAGGAAATGATCGAAGAAACCTGTGCACTATGAGGTTTATCACATGTGCCATACAAGGTGTATGACTCAGCCCTCCCTGCTGCACTGCAGAGACAATGTTCCTCCCATTGTCTGCTACCACACTTCCCACCGTTAGTTGACGTGGGGTCAGCCATTGATCTACCTCCTCCCTGATGGTCCGGAGGAGCTCCTGCCCACTGTGTCTCCGTTCACCCAGGCTCACCAAATGGAGGACAGCCTGAGAGCGCCGGGACTGACATCGGTGGTAAGACACCGGGGCAGGTTGGACTGCAGTAGAAGCGGCGGATGTTTGCAAGGTGGTGGAGGCAGAACTTCTGCTTCCCGATGCTGGCCCCCTAAAGCACCGTGGAGGTGACAGTGGCAAGAATGGGCCAACTTCCTGATGGTCTTCTGGGAGGATGTTGACCCAATGGGCAGTAACAGACATGTACTGCCCTTGGCCATAATTTGAGGACCAGACATCAGCACTCAGGTGCACACTCTTGGACACCGAGAGTCCCAACGAGTCGCCCACCTTTTTCTGCACATAACTGTGCAGTGATGGGACAGCTTTTCCAGAGATGTAGTGGCGGCTGGGGACTCGCCATCTGGGGTGCGCACACGCCATGAAATCCCTGAAAGGCTGGGAGTCCACGAGGTTGAAGGGCAGGGACTGAAGCACCAGCAGCTTAACCAGGTGTCCGGTCAGTTTCTGGGCCATGGGATGGCTGCTGGAATACACCTGACGTCTGCCCATGGACTCAGTCAGGGATTGCTGCCTCATTAGCGGTGTACATGGCAGTGACACTGTGCTGCTGCTGGCAACTGAGGCTGACGAGCCCTGAGTTCCAGTGAGAGGATGCTGCATGATGGGATCTGCAGTGTATGGTGCATCCTGACAGGAGGTGGTATTGGGGTCACGGTTCTTCCAGGCCTGTTGGTGTTGCCTTTCCATATGCTTTCGCATGGATGTTGTCCCGAGATTATCACCCCTACCACGACTGACCCTCTCATTGCACAGCAGGCACAAAGCGATATGCTTATCTGTCCCCAGGCGGAAGAACTGCCAGACGACTGAGGACCGTGGTTTGCTGACAGCCACGGGGGGTCTTGCTGGCTGTTGACTGCCCTGCCTGAGGGTGCCCTCTCAGGACCAAGGCTTTGAGAGGGTGATCTCTGCCTGGTAGCTTCTCTTCTACCCCTCCCTCTTGTGCCTCGGTTGCTTGCAACAGTGGGATGTTGCTGCGTCGGTGGCACCTCTATTTCCTCCACCGATGATGCTGAGGATAATGCTGCTTGAGGGCGCCACGTCCGATCAGCGACATCATCATCAAAGTCAGGACCACTGCTACTTTCCTCCGGTGGCTGGGACAGGATATCAGGTGTGGCACTGGATGCCCCTCCCTGGCTCTGTTGACTGCTTACAGCCAACACCTCCTCTGGAGTCTCAGTACGTTCCACCCGCTGACTTTGGTGGACTTCCTCCTCCTCCTCCTCCTCCTCATCACTAAAAAGTGGTAGAGACTCCAAGGGCAGATCAAGGTTTGCAAAGAGTTCCCTGGCAGAAGGTGCCCCAAAGGAGAGTGGCATTCTAATAACAGGGGACGGGGCAGAGGACTCTCGCTGACCGTCCCATGTAAGGGTGGTGTCGGATGATCCAGCCGATGCCTGACTCCTCGTTTGGGAGCTTTGGGCGGTGGAACTGGAGGATTGGGTAAGCCAATCTATAACCGCTAGCTGTGTGGTTCTTACTTGACCAGTGGCCGTCAGGGGTAGCTGCACCCTGCTGCCACGCCTGTTACCCCGGCTGCCACCGGGCCTGGTGCTGCCACTTCTCCTACCCTCACCGCCTGGTGTTGCACTCCTTGCCTGGGAAGTGCTGGAAGTAGGACGCTTGGACATATTTTTATTGTGTGGGGGGAAATTAAATTATGTTTTTTTTATACTTTTTTAAACTTTATTTTTTTATAACTTTTTTTAACTTTTTATTTAAATTTTTTTAACTTTTTTAAACTTTTTTTTTTTTAAACTTTGTTTATAACTTTTTTTAGGAGTTTTTTTTAACCTTTTTTTGTTGCGGCTAAACGGGGTTGACGGCACCCAGCTGAGCAGCAACGTGTAGCGTGTACGGTCACGGAACAGGAATGCTACCTGTCCTGACTCTTTTCTCTCACTATTTTTTTTTCTCACCCTATCTCTCCCTAGATGTCACAATTTTTTTTATTTATATGACTTCCTCTCCCTATCTCTACCTATCTCTTGCTTTCTCAGCCTCTTTCCCTATCTATCACCTTAACTTCTATATCTAGCTTTCTCTTCCTCTCTCCTGCTTCTCTCACTAACCCTTTCTATTTCTTCTCTATCTCTCCCTGTATCTATCTACTTGTTTGACTATCTATCGATCTATCTATCTATCTATCTATCTATCTATCTATCTATCTATCTATCTATCTCTTTTCCCTCTCTATCTATGGAGCTCCTTTCTCTCGGATGTCTGAAGACGCACTGACAAAATGTCGGCGCGCTCAGGCACTTCCGGGGCTGTGGGGGTGACGTCACACATCTTGTTTTTCACAGAAAACCAGGATACAAGGGATTATAGGAGTAATAATCCCTTGTATCCTGGTCTAGTATGTGAAAAAAGTACAGTTTTGCGTCGCCGTTTTTTTTTTTACCAGATTCGTTATGAATCGGGTTCGTTACGGTTCTGTTCGCTCTAAATAACGGCGACGCAAAATATACGCATATTTTAGAATGTACACTAATGCGTACGCTAATGCGTGTACACATTAGTGAACATTCTCAAATATGCGTATATTTAGGGTATGGAATATGGCATATTCCATACCCTAAATATACGCATAGTTGAGAATGTTCGCTAATGTGTACGCATTTTATGAATTCATACGCATTAGCGTACGCATTATCGTACATGCTCAATAAATATGCGTATATTTTGCGTCGCCATTATTTTCACCAGATTCGTTACGAACTTTATCAAAATTCGGTTCGGTGACGAACCGAACTTTTGGGAAAGTTCGTAACAAATCTGGTTCGTTACAGTTCGGTTTGCTCATCCCTAATTGTCACTTTGATGGATTAATTATTGATTATGAATTGATTAGTCATTGCACTTGCATTTGCACTATTTATTTGTGTGGAACACTTTGAGTCACTGCTTGACAAAGACTGCAATGAGCAGTTGAAACGTTGCATGTTGGTGGAATAAAAAGGATCCTTTTTTTCACAAATCCGGAGTGCTGCCAATTTTTTTCATCCTCTACAATTCAACCTATAGTCAGAAGGTTTGTGGATTTGCACCTGTTTTTTTCCTCGGCGAGTGCTGCTATACAAGACTGCCTGCTTCCTATATATATATATATATATTTATTTTTATTTTTTTATTTTTTTTTCCAGCAAAAAAAGACAGAGGAGGAACTGGATAATATGGAGTTGTGGTTTGAAGAGGATCCACTTACAGATCCTTCTGCAACTTCACTTTTGGTGATGAATTGTTTTTCAGATAGCCTCAAAGATAATTTGGCAACCCCTGGACTTCAGCTGTGCCTGCACCTTTTCTGTGACACTGTTTTCTTCCATTCCTCACACTGGAGCTTGCAAGGAGATAAACTAAAATGGTTCTTGGTGGATGAGCCATAGGCAGGGTTGCCAACCAGAATTTTTTGTTTTTCTGGACAATTTATCCCAAAATTACGGACAGCAAACACTTTTTACGGGCAAATTGAAAAACCATAATGAATGATAAAGATGATAAGTAAAATAGGGCTACAGTTCAATATACTCATAAGAATTAATTACCAGCCCTTACTGTGAGCTGTAAAATGATGATAATTACCACCAAAATAATCTACTCAAGAACCACAAGCCTCAAAAACATCACGGACACAGCTATTTTTTTTTCACGGACACAGGAAAAAAGATGCCTATTTTTACGGACTGTCCAGAAATTTCTGGACAGTTGGCAACCCTGGCCATAGGTGGTGGCAGAGAGTGTGAGAGGCCATTGAGGCTGTGCTGCAGATTCTTGCATAAAGTGACTGGCACACTTTACTGACTCCTGAGAAAAGATCCCCATTAGGACTCATGCACACGATCGTGTGCGGCTCGTGCCCGTGCTGCAGACCGCAAATTGTGGCCTGCAATGAAAGAATCTACAAGAATCAGTCCATTTTACAAAAAATAGAACATGTTCTATTTTTTTGCGGTTCGGATGCCCAGACCGAAAATCCCATGGAAGCAGTCCGTAGTGTTTCCGTTGGCTTCCCCTCCATGTACACAATTAAAGCTTAGCTAATGGTGATAAGCTGCAAATATAGCGTGATAATCACCCAAAATTAAGTCAAATACAGCAAAAGATGCCTATGTCTTTGAATTTACAACATAGAAAACCTATATAAATGAGCCAGACCGCATATAATAATTCACATATTTTATTAATAAATACACAAAACAGTACAATGAATATAATAAAACCAAGTGCAGAACTAATGGCGACATCCCAAAGAGGAGGCACCAAGGGACCAGTGTAAAGAATGTCCATATAGGAGATTACTGTCACGCGAGGTCGGCGTCGCGCTCCCTCTGCACGACGTCGCCGGACCTCTCCGCCCCCTAGAGACGAGCAATAGGGAATTGAAGTGCTGTTCTTGTCAGCCAGCACTTCATGAGTTAATTCTCTGTTTGGGTTTAGCCATGTGGTGCTGATCACACCACATGGCTACTTTACATATTGTTTGGACAGCTTGCTCCGCCTCAGGTCATGTGATGCTGGCCGCATCACATGATCCTGGGCGGGCTATTTAAAGATGGCAACTGCCTCACTCAGATGCCTGTGATTAGTCTTCTGAGATCAGTGCTGTGTGTTGGACCTTGCTTTTGGATTATTGGTATATTGGATTTTGGCTTTGGACTTAGACTACGCTTTTGTGATTCCCCTCGGTATTTGACGTGACCTCCTGTTCTTGACTTGGCTTGCTGACGATTCTGCTATTGTGTTTGTTTCTGTCTGTGTTCGTCTTTCCCTGTGTTCCCTTCCCTACCCTGTGCACGTACTCAGCATAGGGACCGTCTCCAAGTTATGGTTTTGTCGCCTAGGGCATCTACTGTAAGTAGGCAGGGAAAGAGGTGGGGTTCAGACAGGGCACACTATCCCTTGTTTCCCTGTCGTGACAATTACATAATAAAGTGCAATTGCATAATATAGAAAACAAATAGTTTCATAGGACAGAACACATACCCATGGATTCCTCCTCAGGCATGACGCCAGCCCCAACGCGCGTTTCGGCGTACCTTCGTCAGGGGTGGCGTCATCACTGAGGAGCAACCCTTAAATACACAGAAAAAACAATCAGAATAGACCAAATTAACCCATTTAGATGCAACACCTGTATGCACATATGATACTGGTATGGGAGATGACATCTCGGGGCTGTGAATGAATCCGCTGGGATCCCATTGCGCATGACAAGAATGTATGCCGAGAATGAATATAGAGGCCACCCGGATTCAAATAACATGAAAGCGCTATATAATATTAAAAATGAACAAAGTGGAAAAAATAATGAAATGAGTGACAATGTGAGCAATCATGATTACAAATAGTGAAAATGTGAAAAATTAAACAACTCATAAGTGTGATGCAATTTAGTGTTGTACATGATTGATAATGACAAAAAGAAAGACAGTAAAAAAAATACAATAATGTGTATATAAAATAATAGTGTTAGTGAGAAGTGAATGAACCTGTGGACATGAATGGAGATATGGAAATGATGTGTATGGTGAAAGATCATGTGTAACAAAAAAAAAAATACAATAAAATAATAATAATTAATAATACAAAAAATTACAAAAATTGATATGAAAAAAAAAAACAAAAATGAATGATTAAGTGTAATACTACAAATTAATGATGATGTTAATGTACTAGTAAAAAGGTAAAAAAATAATAAAAAATGGTGAAAATGTGAAAAATGTGAGGAAGTAAAAAAAAAAAAGCAAAAGAATACCTTAATGGTGCATACAGAAAAGATAAAAAAAATAAAGGGGAAAATGAGCATAAGAAAAATTAAGTCAAATACATATAGACTCCAACAGTGAAAGCACAATTAAAATATAATCAAGATACAAACCAAGGAGGTTTAAACCATAAAAGTAACCATAATAGTGAATAAAAATAACATAAAATCAAAATTGTATGCTGTCCCAGGAAAACATCACAGAAAAGATGCAAAACTATTGGATTCATTCAAGCCGTGGGGCCGGAGTGTCTTCAGCCGCCAAATCCAGTGGCATTCCAGTTGGATGGTCTATACCCCGAACTTTCAAGTCTCTCGGATCACAGAGTTTAAAATGTTTAGCAATGGGTTTTAAATTGCTGATGTCACGTTCTTCCATGGCCGCTGCGATGTCTCGTACATGTTCGCGTACCCTTACTCTCAATTCTCTTGTGGTAAGTCCCACATAAATCATGGGGCAGGGACAAGTAGCATAATATACAACTGTGGTGCTGTAACAAGACAAACGATGTGTAATCTGGAAGAGCTTTTCTCCAGTAGAATCATGAAAATCAATGGCCCGCTCCATCTTGGTTTCCCTACCCCTGGAAAAATTTGAGGAATATGTTTCATGTACAAACTCTTGACTAAAAGATCCCATAGGTTTTTAGATTGTTTTGCGACCATGGAAGGACCCGAAGAGACATACTTGGCGACAATTGGATCAGTCATTAATATTGGCCAGAATTTCTCCAAGCATCTTTTCATGTCGGACCACCTTGAATGATAGTTGGTAATAAACCACACTATGAGAAGGAGGCTTTCAGACAGCTTAAGGATAAAAATTGTTACAGAAAACTCACCTATAATCCTTTACGTTCATTCAAAGTGGACCTGTTGCTTATCTTGGACAAGGCATTGGACAATGGGGTGATCTCCAAGTCCCTATACGATCGATCGATTGTGAAGGAGCCCACCATTCCAACACTATAACTTCTGCCGATATCAGGCCTGTATTATGTTTATCATATACTCATCAGTTTATGTGTCACAAGTTACTGTTATTGTAATCAGGGTTGCTGGAGAGGGGGGTGAATCATGCCTGTGTGTAGAAAGACCTGTGATAATGTCATGGCCATGTGATCTTGGGAGGTAGACTGACCTTCCCAACGTCACATAGTCATGACATCATCGCAGGTCTTTCTGAACACAGTAATGAGCATCAGGAGGACAGCATACACTGTGTTTTCCTTTGAGTTTACTGACATCTAAGGGCCGTTCACAAAACCTTGTGAATGGGTCCCCATCTATTCCGCAATTTTGCATAATAGATGCGGCCCCATTCATTTCAATGGGCAGCATTAGATTGCGGACAGCCGCGGTTCCGCGAAAAAAGATAGAACATGCCCTATTCCTGTCCACAATTGCTACCCTGGCTCCTCCCATGCCACACCCCCATTTGCCAATAAAGAAATGTATACATGAGCTACTGATTTATTTATTTTTTTAAATTAAGGAGACGTTATACTGAATGGGGGCAGCCCCAAGGATGGATTTTACTGTATATTATACAGCATAGTGTATGGATTATATTGTATATTATACAGCATGCTGTACGGATTATACTGTATATTATACAGCATGGTGTACGGATTATATTGTATATTATACAGCATGGTGTACGGATTATACTGTATATTATACAGCATGGTGTACGGATTATACTGTGTATTATACAGCATGGTGTACGGATTATACTGTGTATTATACAACATGGTGTAGGGATTATACTGTATATTGTACAGCATGGTGTACAGATTATACTGTATATTATACAGCATTGTGTACAGATTATACTGTATATTATACAGCATGATGTAGGGATTATACTGTATATTATACAGCATGGTGTAGGGATTATACTGTATACTATACAGCATGGTGTATGGATTATACTGTATATTATACAGCATGGTGTGCGGATTATACTGTGTATTATACAGCATGGTGTATGGATTATACTGTATATTATACAGCATGGTGTAGGGATTATACTGTATATTATACAGCATGGTGTAGGGACTATACTGTGTATTATACAGCATGGTGTACGGATTATACTGTATACTATACAGAATGGTGTACGGATTATACTGTATATTAAACAGCATGGTGCATGGATTATACTGTATACTATACAGCATGATGTACGGATTATACTGTATATTATACAGCATCGTGTATGGATTATACTGTATATTATAAAGCATGGTGTAGGGATTATACTGTATACTATACAGCATGGTGTATGGATTATACTGTATACTATACAGCATGGTGTACGGATTATACTGTATACTATACAGCATGGTGTAGGGATTATACTGTATACTATACAGCATGGTGTACGGATTATACTGTATACTACATAGCATGGTGTACAGATTATACTGTATACTATACAGCATGGTGTACGGATTATACTGTATACTATACAGCATGGTGTATGGATTACACTGTATATTATACAGCATGGTGTACGGATTATACTGTATACTATACAGTATGGTGTATGGATTATACTGTACATTATATAGCATGGTGTATGGATTATACTGTACAAATGCATGGCGGTTACACCATGCCGAACAATATAAGCCCTGCACCACGCTGTACAATATACAGTACATACAGTGTATGCATATACCCACACACACACACATACATACATACATACATACATACATACACACATACATACACACACATACATATATACACATACATACATACATGAAACACATAAAAACTTACAGTTACTTGTCCTGACACCACTCTGGAGGGGGCTGGGCCTTGGTGTTCTTCTTTCCTCTCTTGCCGCGCTGCACAGGTCCTCCAGTCCAGTAGCAGCAGCGCGGCATGAGGGATGAGGCGGGGCCAGCTGGGAGCGCACAGGAGCGCTCTCATGACTTTAGGCTAAAAGTTCCGGCGGTGAGCGGGCCAGGAGAGGCCCAGAGCGCAGGGACGGGACGCATCTAAATGATGCAGAGTAGGGGGCAGGGCCTCCCGTGCGCTCCGGGCCCCCCTGTGCCGCAGGACCCATAGCAGTGGTGTGGTCTGCCTATATGGGCGGTACGCCACTGGATATGAGGAGAAGCCTGCGATCTGATAAGCGAACTCGTTCTTCGAGGTTGGAAACAGATCAACTAGCACCTATTAGTTACATTTGGATTTTATTTTTTTTTATCAAGGATTGTACCATGCTCTACAATCCTAGTGATAATGTAAACTTGTAAAAGTTATTTATTTGAGTTCCTCCATATGATTTGCATACGGGCCTAAAAGGCACGTGTTATGTGAAAGTGTAGGTTTCTAACGTCATGCATACTAGGGTTAAGGCTACCTTAAACTCTGGACTAAATGATGAATGTGGACCCCTTTTACCCTATCTAAAACTGCATATATATGATGAGTAGTGTTGAGCGAATTGAAGCAACCAAAGCGGAACTCGATCCAAAGTTTTCAAAAATTTGATTTGTACAAAGCCAAATTTCCTTGTGGTAATGAATCAGATTTTTTCCAAAATGGCTGCTGCCTGTGTTACAAAGTGAAAGTAAGAAGCCCAGGAACATGATATGACCCATAAGGCCGTGCAGTTGGCCAATCAGCAGATAGTAGAGATGAGCGAATCATTAAAAAAATTATTTGCCGAACATACTCCGAACTTTTCCTAAGATTCGTATATTCGACGAATAGATTCGTTGTATTTGCGTACAAAATATACGTTATTATGTGCTATTAGCGAACATTCGCGTACTAATAACGAACGTTCATTTAAAAAATGTACGCAACTTCTTAGAAGACGTACTCATGAGCGTACAAATAGTGTACGAATCCTCAGCGTACTATTGTCTATGCAATTACGTAATACGCAGGCGTGCACTCCTCAGAGGCAGAGCGAATATTCGAAAATGGCATCCAGGCAATCCTCATCATTTAGCTCTGAAGAGCTGAAATTCCTGATCCGGCTGATGGACAGAGAGGATTACGATGGCACATACCGCCATCCAAACCAGCATAAGAAGGAGGTGATCCAGCAGGTGATCCAAGGCCTGCACCATCGTTTCCACAGATCCAGCGGAAATGGTCCGATCTGTAATTTAAATGCCCAGAGCGGCTTAATGAGATCTGCGCAGAGATACGGCAGGGTGAGTAACAAAATATTTGCTAAGTAAAAACATGTTAAAAAATGAGTGTACTGTATTGTATATATACCAGCAGTCACTGAGAATAATGAAAAAAGTATAGAAGGACAACGTGGTCGTGCGTAGTGCAGTGCAGTAATTTTGTTTCATGCTAGGCAACGCCCAACGCAGCTCTCGACCCAAACAACTTAAGTGAAGGTATTCTAGTCATTATTGTTAATGGTGCAGGCCGTTCTCCCGTTTGTGTCTGGCAAATGCACTAGTTCGAAAGAAAGTACCCTTATATGCCCCTTCATAGTTAGCACTTCCTCCTCCTACACACAGACTCAAAGACGTGCCCATGCAGCAGCTACTGTCAGTGGGCGATATCCAAAGTATTCCTACCGCACCGTGTAAACGATATAAAGAAAGTTATTGTGACGATAACGTTATCTATTGCCATAAATACCTTTTTAGAAGAAAAAAATATGATATGGCCCCCCTCTTACACCCATAATATCTTAATGGTAGTATGTGTTAGTATTAAAAAGAGTCATCAATTGTGTACATTTTTATGTTGCAGAGCACCGTCAACGACGGCGTCACCACCGTCAAGGCAGGACGGCCCCTGAGGTACCTGCAGCCTATAGTAAGTGTAAAACATATTTAATTTATTTTTCATCCAAGCTACGTGGGAGTGAGTAAGTAACTCAGTAAGAGTACTAGTGGTTAGAAACAGGATCCTCCAGCCCCAAACTATTCCTATGTAGCTACAACTGTTCATTAGAGTTGAATGTAAGGCTACTTCTACACTAGCGGCAGCCCGGATCCAGCGGGTGAAGGGTCCCTCCGGATCCGTGCTGCCGCAGGTACACGTGTGGGGCCGGAGCGCAGTTCAAATTGACTGTAATGAGGGTGGGCCGCGGATCTGGCCACAGCACGTTAACCCCTGCTGAGAGGCAGCCGGAGTGAAAATACAACATGTAACTGTTGTATTTTCGCTCCGGCTGATATAACTTGTACGGGAGGCAGAGGCAGTGTAAATTTTTTTTTTTTTTTTTAATATATATAACACATATATTTTTTTTTTTGGGAGGAGGGGGACTAAAGGCTGAGGCTCCAAAACAAACTTAACAATACTAAATAGAACTATTAGTAATGTTAACTAACAACAACTACTCTCCTACTAAGCGTAGAAAACTGAGGCGGAGGTAGACAACAGTGTTTGGTTTTGAAATAGGGTTTTGGAGACTTCGGGTTTGCACAGCCCATGACATGACACAAGACATTTGGCTGTAAAATTATGGCCTGGCTGACAGCAACAGTGGGAAGACACTCAGACTATTCTGCCCTGCAAGGCCTGATCTAATCACCACCAGCATCAGCAAGAGGAGTATGAAATTTGGATGTAATCCAGCCATTATTCATTTTTATAAAGGTTTTTTTTTTAACACTGCCCGGTGACAGATTTGTCCTTTTGAGTGTCACCCCCCTTCCCCCCCAGCGTCACTAAAAACCCACTCTGACATGACACTTGAGGCTGGGCAGGAAAGAAGCCCTAGTGCATAGTGGGACAGTTCCGGCCACTGTTGGCCTCAGGGAGACTGTCCTCTCTAACCGCCGGATTATAAGGTGGGCTTTGGTGGCTTCTTTTTTTTAGAAATTGCAGAAGGGACACCACTAGGAGGGAACACTGAAGCCCGAGAGGTGGCAGAAAATGACGGGTTTGCTTGAGTGGAATGGTGGAGCAGGACGAGTCTGACCCCTGGCTACATATGGATACTGTATCAGCAGATAACAGCAGATCATCTGGCTGAAACTGAGATGAGCATGCCATCCACTCAACTACCTCATCTACTTTCTCCTCCACTACAATTTTGAGCTTCGGTGGGTTAGCCTGGTGGAACAATGGCCAAGTATTGCGAATACTACTAGTAGATGCTCCGGCTACAGGTCTTTTGGCACTGCTGCCCTGTGCCACCTTCTTCTTTTTTTAAAGCTCAAAGTCTGGCTGGAACTGGACCCATTTTGCTTATCCATTCCAGACATTTTTCAATTCACTCTGTGGCCCTGTAGCTAGTCTTTATCCCTGTATCTCACTGTCTCTCTCTGTCTCTCCCTATCTCTCCCTGTCTCTCTCTCCCTGCTTGATTAAACACTAGCCCTGAACTGGCCCTGCAATTGCCCTGCAGTATCCCTGATATGTGTAATATGGATTTCTAGAGCTATTATATCAAATTTTCACAAAACAGGTCTCAGAACTTCACACACAGTGCTTCTGCTCGTCTCAGCAGTCGAAGCAGAAGTGATGTGTCACTGGCTTACCGAGCCTGAGCCAATCAGAGCAAGCCCTGCCCACTAGGTCAGGTGAACGCTTTCTTCCCGGGCTTTTGAGCATGATAAACAAACTAACAGTAAAAGTTCTCTAATGAATTGAATTCGTAAGCAACAGCGTATACAGTAACTTATACGCAGCAATAGCCTATAATTTATAGGACAAACTACGTACGAATGCGTACAAAGCCGAAGCGAATCACCTAATATTCGGATACACTTCGCAGCTAAAAATTCCCAAGATTCGATACGAATCAACGAATCAACGAATCGATTTGCTCATCTCTAGCAGATAGCCATCCTCCTGTGAAGTCAAAGCTGTATAAAATGCCTCATCTCTCTCGTGGCCATTTCACTGTGAGTTGAGCTCAGGGAAAGATGTGACAAGTGCTAATGTGCTAGGGACAGCGTTGCTAAAAGCTTTTAATCGTAGAATATTGGATAGGGAGAGTGCAGGAACAGTGTGGGAAGATTGTAGGGAGAGTTTTTAGACACTGTAGGGATAGCATAGGGAGACTGCAGGGACAGTTCAGGTTGAGTGTAATCGCCATGTGCATCTTGTTGAATGTCTGCCACAATCTCATTTAATCTGTTAGTGTATCTATATAATTACTGTGCCTCAGTATTATAAAGGGCAGGCTAATATATCGCCATCTGCACCTTGTTGAACTGCTGACACATTCACAGTAGAGAAGAGCGAATCATTCAAAAAATTATTCCCCGAACATTCGCTGAACTTCTCCTAAGATTCGTATATTCGATGAATAGATTTGTTGTGTTTGCGTACAAAATATATGTTATTATGTGCTAATTATTCGCTGTATTAGCGAACATTCACGCACTAATAACGAACGTCCATTTAAAAAATGTACGCAACTTCTTAGAAGATGTACGCATGAGCGTACAAATAGCGTACGAATCCTCAGCGTACTATTGTCTACACGATTACGTAATACGCAGGCACACACGACGAGAGGCCTCGCATGCACTCCTCAGAGGCAGAGCGAATATTTGAAAATGGCATCCAGGCAATCCTCATCATTTAGCTCTGCTGCACAGCTGAAATACATAGTCCGGCTGATGGACCGGCAGGATTACAATGGCACACACCGCCACCCAAACCAGCATAAAAAGGAGGTGATCCAGTAGGTGATCTGAGGCTTGCGCCATCGTTTCGACACCTTGCGGAACCCGACCAGATCTAGCGTAAATTGTCAGATCTGAAATCGACCTCAGAGGCAGTATGTATATTTGAGGTAGAACAAGTAAGGTGCTGCCTATCCAGCTAAGTGTATAGTACAACCATGCACCATACTATAAAGTGAATATGAGGACACATTGCGGTACCTGTAAAGAAATACACACAATGGGCAACATACTTGAAAACGTTGCTCAAAGGTAAAAACATTAGTGCAAATAATCCAGTGCAAACAATATAGTGCAAATACATTATAGGTATAATGTAAACATTTTAAATATCACCTACCTAGTATGCTCACGGACACGTTTAAGTCTATTTTCTTCTAACCCTTCAGGTTAAGTCCACGTTGTGGCTACTATAAAAGCTGCAGGATCCTTAGGCCAGCAGGTCTTCTTCACTGCTGCTGGAGCTAAAAGACATGATAGGGCGCTCCTGCCTCATGAAAGCGACACTGGCTGCGGCAGCAGACCCCCACCGACCTCTCAGGGATGGTCTTGGTAGTGACCGAGCGGTCACACTGGCAAGGGCCGTGGCAACTTGGGCCTTGCCCATTACCTTGTAGTGGCCAGATCCTCCCGCAGACTTAAAAGGTGACAGAATCTCCGGCTGTAAGGGCTCTGGTAACGGTCTTCTGCAAGCGGCGGACTGTGCGGCCTGCGCCTGTCATGGCAGTTGGTATTGTACCACCGATAGCTGGTACACGAAACTGTTGGTGGCCATCTGTCCCACATGAAGGATTGGTGGCGGTGGCAAATCTGGTATCGGGGGTTCCAGCTGAGCTTGGGATTTCTCCTCAGATTGCAGAGTCCCATCATTGGTCTCATGGGAACACCGAGCCTCTTCTGCGGCCTGGGCCTCCTCACTGCTGTCTTCTGGGGGCGCTGCAGGAGTAGCTGGTGCTTAAGTAGTTTCACCCCAGTAGCAAAGGGGCCTTGGAGGCTCTTCATGGGGGTATACTCCACGTAATCCCCTGCGTGGAGATTGTGGCGGACGGGCGGAAGATACGTCCGCTTTACAGAATGGCGGTTTACGTATAATTCTCTTCATCGCCGATAAAACCTACTCCCCGTTCCACACTGAACCAAATAACGGTACCCCTTCGGCGCTCCAGCTTGGGGTCACCGGACCATGGGTGCTCCAAAACCTACACAACCCACTCCTCTACCAACTTTTTGTATTCCCAGAGGGTCAGGGCGTTCCGGGTGACAGCCTCGGGGACCATTGAATTTTGCCGAAGAGAGTAGTCCTTCCGCGGCGGAGCGTGAACTCCTGCCACCTCCGCCTTGTCAGCCAGTGGAGTGAACACCTCAGCAGGCACCTCAACCGACTTCTTAGGCTGCCGGACATATTGAGAGACTTAGATCTTCTCCGGTTCCTTCTCCTCATAGGGGTCGGTGCCCCACCCCATGCCTCCCCAGTCAGGGCCTCGCTGTGTCGCAATCTTAATTGCCTGAGTTGCCTCGTCTTCCTTGCGCACTGGAGAAGGGGGCGAAGCTACCGGGGAGGAGTCTGCATCGCTAATGAATTGAATTTGTACGCAACAGCGTATAGAGTAACTTATACGTAGCAATAGCGTATAATTTATAGGACAAACTACGCAGCGAATGCGTACAAAACCGAAGCGAATCACCTAATATTTCCAAGATTCTATACGAATCAACGAATCGACGAATCGATTCGCTCATCTCTAATTCACAGTTAATCTCTTAGTTGATATATAGAATTACTCTGCCTCCGTATTAAAGGGTGGTCTAATATATAGCTGTCTGCATCTTGTTCAACTGCTGCAACTAGAGATGAGCGAATTTTTCAAAAATTCAATATGGCTGGTTTGCCGAATTTTCCGAAAAGATTCGGAAAAGAAAAGAATCGCGTTCAAAAACGGCTACTTCCGGGCTGCAGAGAGCCTGGATAGTGGTGTAGAACACTGTGCCTTGCAGTAAAACGCATAGGGAGTAGTATTGAGCAAGCACCTCTGTGCTCTTATGCCCGGGTGCTCTGGCCGAGCACTCAAGCATAATGTTAGCCAATGGGACTAAAACCAGGCACCCCCCGCTCGGAAGAGGGGAGGGTGTCTGGTTAATAGGAAAAGGTCAGAATCGCGACTTCTCCTCTTTTACTCCTTTCGCTCGTAAAAGTATGCTAATTAACTAAATTTGTACGCATTAGCATACAATGCGTAGCATTAGCGTACAAATCAACATTACAGTGAATGCCAGCATTGCGCTCGAGTACACTCGGTGTTCGGCCGAACACCAAGCGAAGCCGAGCGTAAGCATGCTCGGCCGAACAGCGAGTTCAGCCGAGCATGCTAGCTCAACACT
>ONZH01005258.1:0-37845 GCA_900303285.1 Rhinella marina
GGTATTTACACCAGGTATGTGAGATAATTTAACAAGAAAACGCACAGTACAGTGGCCTATTAAATGGCCTAGATATTGTATATTTCAAAGTACACAGCCGTGTAGTAACAGAACAGACGGTGGGTATTTACACCAGGTATGTGAGATAATTTAACAAGAGAACGCACAGTACAGTGGCCTATTAAAATGGCCTAGATATTGTATATTTCAAAGTACACAGCCGTTGTAGTAACAGAACAGACGGTGGGTATTTACACCAGGTATGTGAGATAATTTAACAAGAAAGAACGCACAGTACAGTGGCCTATTAAAATGGCCTAGATATTGTATATTTCAAAGTACACAGCCGTGTAGTAACAGAACAGACGGTGGGTATTTACACCAGGTATGTGAGATAATTTAGCAAGAGAACGCACAGTACAGTGGCCTATTAAAATGCCTAGATATTGTATATTTCAAAGTACACAGCCGTGTAGTAACTGAACAGACGGTGGGTATTTACACCAGGTATGTGAGATAATTTAACAAGAGAACGCACAGTACAGTGGCCTATTAAAATGGCCTAGATATTGTATATTTCAAAGTACACAGCCGTGTAGTAACAGAACAGACGGTGGGTATTTACACCAGGTATGTGAGATAATTTAACAAGAGAAACGCACAGTACAGTGGCCTATTAAAATGCCTAGATATTGTATATTTCAAAGTACACAGCCGTGTAGTAACAGAACAGACGGTGGGTATTTACACCAGGTATGTGAGATAATTTAACAAGAGAACGCACAGTACAGTGGCCTATTAAAATGCCTAGATATTGTATATTTCAAAGTACACAGCCGTGTAGTAACTGAACAGACGGTGGGTATTTACACCAGGTATGTGAGATAATTTAACAAGAGAAACGCACAGTACAGTGGCCTATTAAAATGGCCTAGATATTGTATATTTCAAAGTACACAGCCGTGTAGTAACAGAACAGACGGTGGGTATTTACACCAGGTATGTGAGATAATTTAACAAGAGAACGCACAGTACAGTGGCCTATTAAAATGCCTAGATATTGTATATTTCAAAGTACACAGCCGTGTAGTAACTGAACAGACGGTGGGTATTTACACCAGGTATGTGAGATAATTTTAACAAGAGAACGCACAGTACAGTGGCCTATTAAAATGCCTAGATATTGTATATTTCAAAGTACACAGCCGTGTAGTAACTGAACAGACGGTGGGTATTTACACCAGGTATGTGAGATAATTTAACAAGAGAACGCACAGTACAGTGGCCTATTAAAATGCCTAGATATTGTATATTTCAAAGTACACAGCCGTGTAGTAACTGAACAGACGGTGGGTATTTACACCAGGTATGTGAGATAATTTAACAAGAGAACGCACAGTACAGTGGCCTATTAAAATGCCTAGATATTGTATATTTCAAAGTACACAGCCGTGTAGTAACTGAACAGACGGTGGGTATTTACACCAGGTATGTGAGATAATTTAGCAAGAGAAACGCACAGTACAGTGGCCTATTAAAAATGCCTAGATATTGTATATTTCAAAGTACACAGCCGTGTAGTAACAGAACAGACGGTGGGTATTTACACCAGGTATGTGAGATAATTTAGCAAGAGAACGCACAGTACAGTGGCCTATTAAAATGCCTAGATATTGTATATTTCAAAGTACACAGCCGTGTAGTAACTGAACAGACGGTGGGTATTTACACCAGGTATGTGAGATAATTTAGCAAGAGAACGCACAGTACAGTGGCCTATTAAAATGCCTAGATATTGTATATTTCAAAGTACACAGCCGTGTAGTAACTGAACAGACGGTGGGTATTTACACCAGGTATGTGAGATAATTTAGCAAGAGAACGCACAGTACAGTGGCCTATTAAAATGCCTAGATATTGTATATTTCAAAGTACACAGCCGTGTGTAGTAACTGAACAGACGGTGGGTATTTACACCAGGTATGTGAGATAATTTAGCAAGAGAACGCACAGTACAGTGGCCTATATTAAAATGCCTAGATATTGTATATTTCAAAGTACACAGCCGTGTAGTAACTGAACAGACGGTGGGTATTTACACCAGGTATGTGAGATAATTTAGCAAGAGAACGCACAGTACAGTGGCCTATTAAAATGCCTAGATATTGTATATTTCAAAGTACACAGCCGTGTAGTAACAGAACAGACGGTGGGTATTTACACCAGGTATGTGAGATAATTTAACAAGAGAACGCACAGTACAGTGGCCTATTAAAAGGCCTAGATATTGTATATTTCAAAGTACAAAGCCGTGTAGTAACTGAACAGACGGTGGGTATTTACACCAGGTATGTGAGATAATTTAGCAAGAGAACGCACAGTACAGTGGCCAATTAAATGGCCTAGATATTGTATATTTCAAGGTACACAGCCGTGTAGTAACTGAACAGACGGTGGGTATTTACACCAGGTATGTGAGATAATTTAACAAGAGAACGCACAGTACAGTGGCCTATTAAAAGGCCTAGATATTGTATATTTCAAAGTACAAAGCCGTGTAGTAACTGAACAGACGGTGGGTATTTACACCAGGTATGTGAGATAATTTAGCAAGAGAACGCACAGTACAGTGGCCAATTAAATGGCCTAGATATTGTATATTTCAAGGTACACAGCCGTGTACTAACTGAACAGACGGTGGGTATTTACACCTGGTATACAAAAAGGGTATTGCAGGCACACAGAACCCAGAACACTAGAGCCAAATAAACTGTATTTAAAAAAATAAAATAAAATTCACAGCCGTTATACTGCCAGATCAGATGGTGCATATACACACTAGTTATATAACAGGGTTTTTCAGCCTAAAAGAACGCTGAACAGTAGTGCCAAATATAGTTTGGTATGTAGCAGAGCACCTAATACACCACTAATGCCTCTCTCTGTCCCTACTCCAGCAGCTATCCCTGAATACAGCAGCCGTTCTCTGTAAAGTCTATATTGTAGTAAAGCTATCACTGAAGTCCACTGTAGTAGCCCTGATAAGGGCTTTTAATCACGCTCCTGCCTGTCCAACAGCTAAAATCTGTCTCTCCCTTCTCCAGCCTCTGTCCCTGACTAAGTTCACGCAGCATATGCGTACGAGCAGGAAGAGCTGAGTTTTTATGATTCGAGGGTCACATGGTTTTTCCAGCCAATCCATGTAGACGCTGTTTTCGCGCTGCCAGCGTGCTCAGCGTGCCTGTCATACCCCCCCTGCATGTTGATTGGTGGAAAAAGAGCGCCAGGGAAGGTGGGAGGGGAAACGAATTCTAAGTGCGCCATCGCCGTTATACTCGATTGAAATCGAGTATGCCGAATATCGTAGTATTCGATCGAATACCGGCTCGATCGAACACTACTCGCTCATCTCTAATTATATTGAGGCTCAGTTCACATGTTACATGGCTTCTATCAGGTTTCAGATGCCACTTGATGGCTGTGCTACTCTATTCAGTAATAAATAGAAACCTGACGAACTTATACTACAGGTCTTTCGGTCCTCCTAACAGATACCTCATATTCTTCATGCCTTCTGGGAAAATGAAAGCTATAATAACATTCATATGAAAAAAAAGTGTAACTATCGTTTCAGACTATTTTTAACACAGCATAACAATTTTGTGATATTCTTTATTAGGGAATTTTCTTTGTTCTGGAAAACGGGGTGTAAAAATTCTTTTGAGCAAAACTGCAACTGAGTGTTGCTAAGGACATTCTGTCATCAGTCTTTTAGTCAGCATTTTACTGAGTGCTGAAGATGCCTGTATGTAACCCATGAAGAGACTTCCAGCCTGCCTCTTTTCACTTCCCTAGTCCTGGACTATGTATATGTGCACTAACTATCATTGCCCATCATCCTACTTATCAGACTTGTTACAAAGGTGTCTTTAGTGCTCAGTAGAATGCTGAAGACTGAAGACAGACTCTCCTTAGCAATGCTCAGTTAGAGCTTTAATAGTCTTTAAACCAAAATAACAATTACATTTTAAATATGTATAATGATTTCATACTACAGATTACCATTTACGTGGGCAGATTATCAGGCCAGTATTGGGGACCAGCATTTGTATGAATGCTTGTTTAATATAATTGCCCCATGTATATGTGCCACCAATTTGCTAGAGTGTTGAGTAATCCAATTGTTTATGCAGCACTAAAAAATCATCAGGTGTCGGCACAGCATTGCCCTGTGTGAACAGGTATGTACTGTAGAGTTCAGCGAACGTGCTCGTAACGAGCACTGTAGTGCTCGGATCCCCTGCGCTCGCATGGCCGCAGGCATCCGGATCCGTCCTCACCTGACTGTAAGTCAATGGGGGCGGATCCGTTTGGTATGACACACGAGTGTGTCATACCAAACGGATCCGTCCCCACTGACTTGCAGGTCGGGTGAGGAGGACGGATCTGGATGCCTGCGGCCATGCAAGCACAGGGAATCCGAGCAGTTCAGTGCTCGTTACGAGCACGTTCGCTCAACTCTAATGTACTGTGAACAAGCAATGAAGCTGTATGGGGGTGAACGATCATATTAACAATTGTTCAACCCCATACAGCAGTTTACTTCTGATCATTTCCCTATATATTCGCCCATATAAATATGCCTTTCGTCTGAAATTGTGGTTGCTAGTTTTATATTTATTTCAGTGCATGCAATATATAGTTTTTATTATAAGAACTATGTTGTAGTATCACATACCTGTGCAATAGACATCATACTGAAAGCTTCCAGATAACTTGTAAACAAATTGTCCTCCAGGATAGGCTTTCACCTGTACGGTTGGTCCAAGGTATGGGGTTTCTGTGTTAACCCATAGAGGAACTGTTTGCAGTGTTTGTGTAATTGTTTTGTGACTAACACCAAGAGAAAAAGGATTAAGAGATCCACATTTCAGTTGACCGAGAGGCCCCTCTTTCATCCTGTAGCCAGTACTAAATTTAAACCAGCCAAAGTTGTATCGATCAGTGAGAAATCTCCCAGTGCTGTCAATAGTGTACAGCCTACTGGCTCCATCCAGCTGTTGCGATGAATTGCAAGGATCAACACATTTCATTACTCCATTTATTTTAACAGTCTTCTGCACTGCTGCACGCTGTCGTAGGGCATCGAATCTATGCATCATACTGGCACAAGTAGATTCCATTGTAATTTGTACAGTAGGCTTTAGAGGCACATTTATCTAGACCTGCGTTACATTCATCAATATCCACACATGCTTTTTGTTCATTGCTCCAGACATAGCCTTGTGGGCAGCAGTTTGTAGAACCACACAACACAAGTCTTGTGCAGTCAAAACCATCTCCTTCATATCCACTTGGACAACTACATGATACATAATTCTTAAAACTTTTACAAGTAGCAAATTTATTGCAATCTTGACAAGTTTTGGCATCTGCAAAAAAAAATGAAATTTTAATTTGGTAATAAAAGCAACTAGTGCGCTGACGTGCAGCAGCATCAGGGAACACGGACAACTGAAATTCATGAATATTACCTTTTTGTCCTTTTTGTGCAAAAAATATAGTGTATATATATATATATATATATATATATATATATATTACAGACCAAAAGTTTGGATACACCTTCTCATTCAAAGAGTTTTCTGTATTTTCATGACTATGAAAATTGTAGATTCACACTGAAGGCATCAAAACTATGAATTAACACATGTGTAATTATATACTTAACAAAAAAGTGTGAAACAACTGAAAATATGTCTTATATTCTAGGTTCTTCAAAGTAGCCACCTTTTGCTTTGATTACTGCTTTGCACACTCTTATAGTATATAGTATATATATATAGTATACACATCAGAGTATCGATTCGGTGTGAGGTATAAGGTATAATAGATACACTATGCACAACTATACAGTATTCGGGGAACAGCAAAGAGGGACTATACATAAAGGAGGCACTATACTAAAGGGGGCACATATAGTATAAGAGGCACTATACATAAAGTGGGCACATATAACGGGCACATATAAAAGGTGCTATACATAAAAGGGGCACATATAAGTGGCACTATTCATAAGGGGCACCAGGAATGTGCCACTATATACAGAGCACAGAGTATCTGACACTAGCATTAGGGGCACTGTGTGTGGCACTTTATACAGAAGTCAAAGAGTGTGTGGCACTATATACAGAGGGCACATAGTATGTATGTGACATTACCATTGAAGGCTATGTGTATAGCACTGATGCTGTATTCAGGGCACAGCATGTGGCACTATATACAGAGGGCAGAGAGCATGTGGCACTATATACAGAAGGCACAGAGTGTGTGACACCATATACAGAGGGCACCGAGTATGTGACATTACCATTGAGGGCTATGTGTATAGCACTGATGCTGTATTCAGGGCACAGCATGTGGCACTAAGATGATTTGGGGTTAGTATGCAGGGTGCCAATGTGTTGGTAAAGTGAGAAGCTGAATACAGCTTTTCAGCAAAATCTGCAGAGCTGAATCGTAGTCAGGAGATGTCATAATGGTGGTCTGAACCAGATGGAGAAGAACTCAGGAGGATACTTCACCTGTATGTCAATGAATGGAAATGATTATTCTGCTACTGACTGTGTATGATGAGTGCTGTAGTCACCTGGGTGATCGAGAGCTGATGATGGGTGGTAGCATGCTGTTATGTGAAACAACTCCCAGCATACCTTTACTACTGTTCATACTGGGAGCTGTCGTTTCACACTGTACAAGCTTATATGGCAAGGGCTGACTACTCAAATACTCAAATAGTATCTGTATTGAACTTTTAAAATCTAGTGGTGTATATATGTACAGCATATGGTTCTGGTGCTGTATTTATGGAGTGGACTTGGTTCTGATGCTGTTTTTGTGTTTTGAGCAAGGTTCTGGTGATGCATTCATGCAGTCAACTTGGTTCTGGTGCTGTATGTGTGTAGTGATCTTTGTTCTTTCTCTGTATTTGTGTATTAAACGTGCAGCTGATGCTACACTTTGATCTAATATTATCCATTCACATCTGCGTTCGGGACACTGCCACAGATATTGTCAAAAAGACCGGACAAAAAAGCCCTGCATGCAAGACTTTTTTGTCCAGTAAAGAAGCAGCATTCTGTAGCAGCATACAGCAGACTGTATTATAATCAATTTAGTCTCTTCAGCTCAGCAGTTGGTAAAACGTGTCCCTCTAATGATCAAGGTGTTGCCACAAACATAATCATATACTATAAGGGTCCATTCACACGTCTGCATAATGGGTCTGCATCCATTTCGCAATTTTGCAGAACGGGTGCGAACCCATTCATTTTCAATGGGGCTGCAAAAGATGCGGACAGCACACTTCCGTTCCGCGGCCCCGCAAAAAAAATGTCCTATTATTGTTTGCAACCACGGACAATAAAAGGTATTTCTATTAAAGTGCCTGCCATGTGCGGTCCACAAAATGCGGAACGCATATGGCCAGTGTCCGTGTTTTGCGGATCCGCAATTTGCAGACCGCAAAACACTTGCGGACATGTGAATGGACCCTAACTGGGATTTCACATGTGCGATCCCAACATAAAAACACAACCAGCTGCTGCCTTTTAATGAGTTAAAGCCCATTTACCTATACCACCTTTATGTGGTAGGAGGAGTTAAACAGGTTAAGGGTGAGCCGCGACAAATAGGCCAATGCTTTGTGCACTGGGGGGAGCATTATATACTGGCACTGGAAGGAGCATTATATAGTGGCTGTATGGGGAGCATTATATACTGGCTGTACAGGGATGGAGAAATATTATGTACTGGTACTATTATGTACTGGGCTTTAGATATATATACTGCCACTATGGGGGACAGATGAGCATTAGGTACTGGCACTAATTACAGGAGCAGAGGAGCATTGTATACTGAAACTATTGAGAGGTGCTATATATATATTTATATACACACACATATATATACAGATATATATATATATATATGCACTACAGAGGGTGTTATAATACAGCTGGCACTACAGTGGAGTTATAACTGCAAGGTTGCATTAGAATCCAGGGGGCACTGCAGGAGGAGTATTATAAATATTATGGGCGCTGGTGGCCTTATTATTATTGGTCACATTCTGAAGGCCATTGCTAATCGGAGAACTCTTGGGGAGTATTATCACTATTGGGGGCACTTTTACTAATAAGGGCAGTCTAGGAGAACTATTACTATGGGGGGATCTGTATAGCACTATTATTTCTGACGGTATAGTGTTTATGGGAGCATGGGTAGCATAGTATGGAAGTAGCAGCCGGATGACAGTGTGTAAATGGGGGCTTATCTGTGGTCTGTATACATTTGGGGGCTGATTTAGAAAATCTATATAGTCCCCCATCTACCATGTGCCATACAGTAATATTGTTGTCTTCTTACTTTTATGTGGAAGAGGGAGCTATACACCCCTGACCAATGACTCCTGCCTGTTATGGTCTGGACCAAATGGAAAAGAAAAGTGAAGAACTCAAAACCATGGAGATCTCACCTGTAAGTCAGTGGGTCTGGCATTCACTACTTCTTTTAAATGTGTTTTAAAGTATTTATTAAGAAGTAATGTCACTTTTAATTGATTCAGGGGAAAGGGGGGGCATATAGCCTGCTCTTCCTAGGGCGCCGAAATACGTTGTCCTGGCCATGCCTGTTGGCATACATTTGACTTTTTTTTTTGTGGGCTTCTACACCTTTCAAAACAACTGGAGACCACAAAAAATATATGTTATGTGTTGTTTTTTTTAATAATGGAATTCACTAGCAGCACCAAATATGTTCTCTACCCCTTTTAAAAAGAAAAATTTGTCAGACCGATGCTAATTGCATATAATACGAGCACGTTCGCTCATCTCTAGTGAACAAATAATATGTCATCAGGGTTATCTAGGGATCTGATCTAACTAACAGGAAGACTAATAAAGTACATTGAATTCACTGTAAAATTATGCTCCACGCTGATGTCTATTACAAAAACCAAAAAGCTCTTACATATTTAATAACTGAACAGAACATTCTAATACTTAGACAGTTATCGCTGAAAAATAAAGAAAAAGATATGGATTAGTCGTATAAAATTTACATTAAGATATAGTCATACTGCATCCGGACGTGGTCACAGCAGGAACAGTGGACAGTCTTAAAAAGGGTTTAGATGAATCCTTAAAAGTAAATTACATTAAAGGGGTTGTCCCACGAAAAATATTCTACAGTTTTCAAACCAGCACCTGGATCTGAATACTTTTGTAATAGCATGTAATTAAAAATTCTGTATAGCTACTGAGTTATTCAATAAGATGTATCTGTATAGTGCCACTTAATTTCTTATTTCTTTGACCTGCTCACTGAGATAGTCGCACATGCTCAGTTTCATCTTTCAACTGCCTTCTGAGCAGTGATAGGGAGAGAATAGACACGCCCCCTGAGCTGCAGCAAAAAAGACACTCCCATGAGCTGCCAGCTTGATATAAATCTAGCAGACCAATCAATGTGGAGATCTTTGGATCCATGTGAGGTACAGGGCTGGTTCTAGCGTTGTTAGAAAGGTATTGTCGTGGACTATATGATGTCTGATATTCATTTTTTACATTATTCGTGGGATATCCCCTTTAATCCTTCTAGGATTCACGTCCCCACCTGTCCCTTGGTTGAACTTGATGGATTTATAGGCTCATGGACACAAAGGTATTTTCTTTCCGTTTCCTTTCCGTTTTTGTTTTTTTTGCGGACCGTATGCGGAACCATTCATTTAAATGAGTCTGCAAAAAAACTGTTACTCCATGTACATTCCATTTCCGCATGTCCGTTCCGTAAAAAAAAAGGGAAATGTCCTATTATTTTCTGCTTTACGGAAAAGGATAGGACTGTTCTATTAGGGACCAGCTGTTCCGTTCCACAAAATACGGAATGCACACAGACAATGACCCTAAGCACACAGCCGAGACTGCACAGGAGTTGTTGAGGAACAACTATGTGAATGTCCTTGAGTGGTTCACTGACTTGAACCCAATTGAACATCTTTGGAAAAATCTGAAAATGGGAATCCACCAGTGATGCTTATCGAACCTGATAGAACTTAAGAGGATGTGCAGAGAAGAAAGGTAGAAAATACCCAAATCCAGGTGTGCAAACCCAAGTTGTGGCATTATTCCCAAGAAGAATAAAGTCCAGTGGACTTGCAGTTGTATTAAAGGGGTATCCCGGTTACCATAAATATTACTTATGTTTTAGACTAATTCATCATCAATAATTACCTAATATAATGTCAATTTCACATATTTACCATTCAGTAGTAATAAAAGTAGTTTTCTTCCTCTGTTTCCTCATAAATTACCATGGCATCGACCTGTACTTCTGAGCCTTTGTTAGGTCGAGCATGCTCAGTGTGTTGCTAACAAAGGGAGTGTTAGTGTGCTGCTGATTACTGATTAGAGGGGGCGTGACTGGGCTGTATATCAGGCAACAATCAGTAAACAGTAATGTAATGTAATCAGTAAACATCAACACTCAGCAGGAAAGCTAGGGATTGTAATTTTGTGAGTGAAAATCAGGAGCCATGATACTCTGTGTGTTGCAGGCTCCCGCAGGAGCTAGACGAATGGATTGCAAGGTAAATTGAAGCTGTGGTTATATGTATAGGTATGGGTTCTGGTTGGGTCACAGCTTGCAGCCTTAATGCAGTTTTTCAAAAATGAAGTTACTTTACAGGAATAACCCTTTTAGTCAAGCCTCATCTCTGACTCACACATTTCAGGGAAACCTGCCTTGCACCTCAAAACCTAACACCACCAAGTGCACCTTAAACTACCATCAGGTAGGAGAATTTACAAAGCCAAAGAGAGCCCTGAAGAGAAGAAAGGTCTCCACTTTTTTATCACTGCATAGTCCAGGGAGCGACATAGTGAGGACTGCCTCAGTGAGTGCAACTTACTCCTATCCTCTCTGTCTCCCCTGAGGCTCACTTGGGGAGCATTATATACTGGCACTGGGAGAATTATTATATACGGGCTGTGCATGGGGGGGCATTATATACTGCGTGGTACTGTAGTTAGTTCTAGTATATAATGCTTCTCTGTCCCTCATGGTGTCAGTATATATATATATATATATATATATATATATATATATATAAAATGTCCCTCTGTAATACCAGTATATAATACTTCTCCATCCCTATAAGCCAGTATATAATGCCCCCCCCCCCCCACTATCCAATGCTTTCCCCCTGCACAGTCGTTCTCTAGCCCTTTTAAAAAAAGATTTTTTAGACCGATGTTTCAGGCACTATGGTGGAGCATTATATACTGGCACTGGGGGGAGCATTGTATACCGACTGTGCAGGGGGAAAGCATTGGATACTGACTGTATGGGGGGGGCATTATATACCGGCTGTACAGGGATGGAGGAGCATTATATACTGGTATTACGGATGGACGTTATATACACTCACCGGCCACTTTATTAGGTACACCATGCTAGTAACGGGTTGGACCCCCTTTTGCCTTCAGAACTGCCTCAATTCTTCGTGGCATAGATTCAACAAGGCGCTGGAAGCATTCCTCAGAGATTTTGGTCCATATTGACATGATGGCATCACACAGTTGCCGCAGATTTGTCGGCTGCACATCCATGATGCGAATCTCCCGTTCCACCACATCCCAAAGATGCTCTATTGGATTGAGATCTGGTGACTGTGGAGGCCATTTGAGTACAGTGAACTCATTGTCATGTTCAAGAAACCAGTCTGAGATGATTCCAGCTTTATGACATGGCGCATTATCCTGCTGAAAGTAGCCATCAGATGTTGGGTACATTGTGGTCATAAAGGGATGGACATGGTCAGCAACAATACTCAGGTAGGCTGTGGCGTTGCAACGATGCTCAATTTTTACCAAGGGGCCCAAAGAGTGCCAAGAAAATATTCCCCACACCATGACACCACCACCACCAGCTTGAACCGTTGATACAAGGCAGGATGGATCCATGCTTTCATGTTGTTGACGCCAAATTCTGACTCTACCATCCGAATGTCGCAGCAGAAATCGAGACTCATCAGACCAGGCAACGTTTTTCCAATCTTCTACTGTCCAATTTCGATGAGCTTGTGCAAATTGTAGCCTCAGTTTCCTGTTCTTAGCTGAAAGGAGTGGCACCCGGTGTGGTCTTCTGCTGCTGTAGCCCATCTGCCTCAAAGTTCGACGTACTGTGCGTTCAGAGATGCTCTTCTGCCTACCTTGGTTGTAACGGGTGGCAATTTGAGTCACTGTTGCCTTTCTATCAGCTCGAACCAGTCTGCCCATTCTCCTCTGACCTCTGGCATCAACAAGGCATTTCCGCCCACAGAACTGCCGCTCACTGGATGTTTTTCTTTTTCGGACCATTCTCTGTAAACCCTAGAGATGGTTGTGCGTGAAAATCCCAGTAGATCAGCAGTTTCTGAAATACTCAGTCCAGCCCTTCTGGCACCAACAACCATGCCACGTTCAAAGGCACTCAAATCACCTTTCTTCCCCATACTGATGCTCGGTTTGAACTGCAGGAGATTGTCTTGACCATGTCTACATGCCTAAATGCACTGAGTTGCCGCCATGTGATTGGCTGATTAGAAATTAAGTGTTAACGAGCAGTTGGACAGGTGTACCTAATAAAGTGGCCGGTGAGTGTATATACTGGCACCATGAGGGACAGAGAAGCAGTATATACTGGAACTAACTACAGGGGGCAGGAATTGAGGAACATTATATACAAAAACTATTTGGGGGAGATATATATATACTACAGAGGACATTAAAATACAGAGGGCATTGCAGGGGAGTTATAACTGGGGGTACTTTAGTGGCATTATTATTATTGGTCATATTATGGAGGGCATTGCTAATCGGGGAACTCTTAGGGAGTATTATCAATATTGGGGGCAAATTATTAATGAGGGCAGTTGGGGGATCTGTATAGCACTGGGGGAATCTGTATGGTACTATTATTTCTGACAGTTTATGGGAGCACAGAAGGCACAGTATTGTGAGTAGATGCAGGATGACAGTGTATAAAAATGGTAGCTTATCTGTGGTCTGTATAAATTTGGGAGCTGATTTGCAAATCTGTGATAAACCCCCCATGTACTATGTCCCATATAGTAACACTGGTGTCTTCTTACTCTTATGTGGCAGAGGGACCTGTACAACCCTGACCAATGACTCCTGCCTGTTGTTATGGTCTGGACCAAATGGAAAAGAAAATGAAAGTGAAGAACTCTGCCCTTCACTGCATCTTTTAAATATGTTTTAAGGTTTTTTATTAAGAAGTAATGTCACTTTTAATTAATTAATCTCAATTTTCCTGTTCTGTCTAGGGCGCCAAAGTACCTCGTCCCGGCCCTGCCTGTTAGCATACATTTGACTTTTTTAAAGGCTTCTACACCTTTCAAAACAACTGGAGGAAACCACAAAAACTATAAGTTATGTGTTTATTTTTTAAAATAATGGAATTCACTAGCAGCACCAAAAAGGTTCTCTAGCCCCTTTAAAAAAAAGATTTTTCAGACCGATGCAAATTGCACGCAATATATCTTTTTTGATGCATCCCCATTTATTAAAATAGAAGTAAAATGTACTGTAGATTTCTGATGAAAGGCACAAATATGATGTGAACAAATATGTCATCAGGGTTATCTAGGGATCTGATCTAACTAACAGGAAGAATAATAGAGTAAATTGAATTCACTGTAAAATTATGCTCCACGCTGATGTATATTACAAAAACCAAAAAGCTCTTACATATTCAATAACTAAACAGAAGATTCTATTACTTACAGGAAGTTATCGCTGAAAAAATAAAGAAAAACATATGGATTAGTTGTATAAAATTTCACAAATAAAAAACATACAGTACATGTATGTAAAACCATACATTAAGATATAGTCATAGCTACACTGCATCCTAATATTTCACATTTAGTAAATGGACGGAAGAATACATTGCAGTCACTGTCTATGTGCCTGTAACAACAGACTGCACTGTTCCAAACAGGATATGTAAAACGATCAACTTTCCCCACGCTCCTCTGAGACTTAAATGGTAAACGTATCAGCACAGTGGATTATGGATGACCAGCTATTGATTTTTTCGACTATGCTTCAATATGAAAAAGTCATCAACACACTTCTTTACTGAAATAGCATTCATTGTCAAGGCTGTGGATCTCTACAACTGTGGGTAGGTCCCCCACCTGCATGTGCATTGAATATATGTTTGTGGTGACCCATGTAGGTGATGACTCTGTGTATGAATGCATCCATATATGTGGTGAGGGTGTACATATATGTGGTGACTATGTGTATGAGCACGCTCATGTATGTGATGACTCTGTGTATGAATGCGTCCATGTATGAGGTGACTCTGTGTATGAGTGCATCCATGTATGTGGTAACTGTGTGTATGATCGTGTCCATGTATGTGGTGACTGTGTATGAATAAGTCCGAAAAAGTATGAAAGGTACAGAAGCTAAAACACCTGTAGTTATGTAGAGGTAAATCAGACATGTCTATTATAATTGCAGAGCAGGTTTAAAGGGGTGGAGTTAAATATAAACTCCATGAGCAGCTGTGAATATATGAAATATATAAATACAGTATATATAAATGACAGTATAATAAATAAAGAAAAAGTCAAGTCACAAAATATCCATATTGGGGGGGGGGGGCGGGTTGTGAAAGAGTGTGTGTGTGTGTGGGGGGGGGGGGGGACAAAAATTTGCAGTGGAGCCCTGTCAGTTCTAGCTATGCCTCTGATGACATGGCAGTTATTAGCTGAAGGAATGATGTCAGTGAGGTCAATGCGTCACTGCTTTGTCCAGTAATTGGATGCTACTGTTGAGTGTTAGGACAATTTTCCATTTTACTTATTATACATTCAATTTATAGCTAAATTACAACATTTTGAAACAAATCTTTAAAAAATGTCATAGTTATTTGACCCATCATAAACCTTTACTTACATGAATCTGAATGGCAATGCTTTATGGAAAGGGCAAATATGAATATGATGGTTGTCTTCAAACTGCCCATGTTGACTGGTCAGAGCCTGAAAAAGGGACATACAATATGTTAATTATTATTCCTTTTTCCTTATAGATTCCTTTGCATTTTCTTTCCTTTTGTCCCCCCTCCCTAAGCACTTGAACACAATGACAGCAATAGCAAAAGAGTGACATTGATACATATAGCTAAGGTTAAACAGCATGTTGAAAAACACTGCACCGTCGCATGTGTTATGTTTTTTCATATTAGAAAGCTTCCAAAAATTTTCTCTTCTCAGAGGCAGATGATATTTAATCACACGTGGTGTTATGGGAAAAAAAACTGTGGCTTGTTTTGGGACCACGTGTCCAAAGATTATGCCTTACCAGGGGCAGAATGCCTGCCGATATTTGTACACACAAGTGATACTTATGAGTGGCTTCATCTCTATAAGACAAGAAAAATTCTCCCTTTTAATTGAGAGCAGCAGGTGTACAGTGCAGAAAGGGTATAGTAATAATGGTATGTGGAACAAGGCAGTAGATTGGCTGTCTAGGGGTAGTAGTAGGACTGCAGGGACCTTTTCAGCTTCTTCTTTTCTCCATACCCAAAGGGATTACCCAAATAAAGACCACCACACATCAGTTGGGTGAAATAATTTGGCCACAGCTTTATTTTACCAACCAAAACCTTTCCTTGGCCTTCCCACACTGTTAACATCAACATGGCAAACACCGGAAACACCTGAAGCCCGCCTTGACCATCAAGCGGGCGCATAGGTCATCCCTCCCGGAAAGGCCAGCACTTTCCTCCGCCAAGCTGTGACACCTGAAAAAACAAGAGAACCGCAGCAGCAAAAAACAAAGTAAAACTTGCATTACAAAAACAAATGGGCGGGAGGGCGGGGTCTTGCCTGTCTTCTTCAAGGAAAAGCCAGCTTCCTCTCCAGCTCCTCCCTTTTTATCATTACCAAAACCCAAAACAGCGGGCTTTTCTTGTAAATAGCGGGCTCCCTCCAACCAATGACATCCCTCTTGGGCTCTTCTACTTTTAACCCTTTACTTTCTGCCCTGCAGTCCCTGCCTCCCTCCTTATGCAGTTCGGTGCCACAATTGTGGTAGTAATAGTGGCAGCTGTGTAATAGTGGTGGCAGTAGGGGAGTGGCTGCAACTGCAGCAATATGGTATGGAACATGTTCCCAGTCAGGCAAACCGTGGCAGTGGCATGATGGCAACAGCATCGATCTTCACAGTACCCCTGATGGTTGGGATAGACTTTCCCGAGGGGAACACCAGGTCGCTATCTCTTGAGGAGGATTGGCACACAAGGTAGCTGGTCCAGACGGACCAGGAGGTACCTGAGCAAGATACCAGAGGTACAACTGCATACCTCCCAACCGTCCCGGATCCAGCGGGACTGTCCCAGATTACAGTGGATGTCCCGCTGTCCCTGCGTCCATAGGACGCAGAGACAGTTGCCTGGATGGTGATGAAGCAGAGAGCTGGCATCGGCTCGCTGCTTCATCCATTCTCCCTCTCATCCTCCCTGCAGGCTCTCCGTACCTCCAGGCGGCTCTACACACCTTCAGTCTGGGCGGGACCGACCGGCAGTCAGCCTTGGCTCCGCCCCCTCTAGACTAAAGAAGAAGATGTCCTGCTGGTGATGCTGCTAGGAAGGTAAGTATTATGGTGTTTCTTTTTTTCAACTTTCTGTGAATGGCACAAGGTGGGCATATTACTGGGGGACAATATATTCCTGGGGGCACAATGTGGACATGTTACTGGGGAGCACAAATGTGGGCATGTTACTGGGGGCACAACAAACTGCAGAGCACAATGTGGGCACATTAGTGGGAGCACAATGTGGGCATATTACAGGGGGGCACAATGTGGGCATATTACTGGGAGCACATAACTGGGCAGATTACTGGGGGCACATAACTGGGGAATAATTACTATGTGGGGCAGTGAGGGGACTGAGTGGGATTAGGTGTATAGTTATGTTTTGGGCGGAGTTAGAGGCGTAGCCTAGAGGCGAAACCATTTGCGCGCCGCACAATTTGTCCATCTTTGTCCATTTCCAAAGTTGAGAGGTATGCAGCCATAGTCAGCAGGCCAAGTCAGACAGGCAATGAGTCAGGGCAGGCGGCACAGTTACAGGTCAGGCAATCCGGGTCAGCAACAGGAGAGTCTATGCAAGCAGGCAGGGATCAAACAGGTAGCGGAGTCCAGAAACACAAGCACGAATCAGGTACACAGGAACACAAGCAGAGATAACCGTAACCTTAGCAGGACACAAGGACCTTGACGCCAAGGCATCTGGGAAGGGGGCTGAGCCACTTATATATGTATATAGGAAAGCACAGGAAGTGACGTGCGTCGGCCCTTAAGGAAGTGCTGCAGGAGACAAGCAGCAAGCATGCCTGTGGCCAGAGCTGAAAGGAAACTGTGGAGTGGATCCCAGAACAACAGTACCTACACGGACATAGCCCAGGACTGCAGCAGTGAATGGGGAAGCACTGGCAGCAGATTACCGCTGAACACAGTACCCGGGACCATGGTGGTAAGTACAAGTGCTTTATCTCAATAAATTAGAATATCATCAAAAAGTAGTTTTTTTCACTAATTAAGTTCAAAAAGTGAAACACATATTAGAGTCATTACAAACAGAGTGAACTTTTTCAAGCGTTTATTTATGTTAATGTTGATGATTATGGCTTACAGCCAGGGAAAACCCAAAATTCATTTCTGGCCGGCGCACACTATGACCTGACGCTGCACGCAGCGTCAGGTCATAGTGTGTGCAGGCCAGGGAAGAGAGCGGAACGCCGGAAAGGAGGCCAGCCGCAGCGCAGGACAGGTAAGAAAGGGTTTTATTTTAACCTTATGTGGCTGGGTGGGCTGATCAGAGGTTTGATGGGGGCACAATACGCTGGTCTGAGGTCTGATGGGGGCACAATACGCTGGTCTGAGGTCTGATGGGGGCACATTCTGTTGACCTGGGGTCTGATGGGGCACAGTACGCTGATCTGAGGTCCGATGGGGGCACATTCTGCTGATCTGGGGTCTGATGGGGGCACAAACGCTGATCTGAGGTCTGATGGGGGCACAATACGCTGATCTGAGGTCTGATGGGGGCAAGGGACTGTTAGTTTAGTGATGTAAAAACTGGGGACAGGTTTCCTTTAACGTAGGAGTCCCCTTGTTTTTTTACTCCTATTACTCCTATATTTTACTGCATTATGTGGTAGAGTATTTAGACTAGGGTATGTAGCAAGTCTATTGTACTGTACTTAACAGTACAACTAGTAGTATGTGCCTGTGAAGTTGGAAACATGCGTGTGGGGGGCCCACTCAAGTATGTTTCGCCCCCCTGTGCTGTGTTAGGCCACTGAGGCACAAATAAAATAATTAAGTGACTCTGCCACTTGGCAGAGTCACTGGGGATCACTGGACCCAACCCTGGGCAGCCGGACAATAACGACCGCTACAAAGGGCGAAATAATACAGAAGGCAAAACACAAATAATAAGTAACAGTTCACACCAACACGTGCTGCACAACTGCGCTTAGGACTGGAGCAAGAACTTTGGCTACACAGACCTCCAGACGGGCGACGCCCACCGTGAACCCGTGCTCCAGGAGGGGGCTACGGCACGGCCGCAAGCGTGGCCTTCAAACACTCAGAGTGATACACACCACACGAAAAGACAGACAGTGAAGCAGGTACGTGGGACCACGCACCAGTGCAAGAAAGCACTCAAACACTCAATACACCATTCAGTGTCAGATAGCAAATGGACCGCACCGTATAGCAGTCGCACATGAACAACAAGGCACCGGCCCTGCCCAGCAGAAGCTCAGGGTTAAAATAGCAGCGAGCTAATTGGCAGAGGCGTGGTTAATGACATACTTCCTGTGAACGCCTGGCGGAAGTGACATCACCAGAGGTCTCAAGGGCAGGGTATGGTGCCTGACATACTTCCTGTGAACGCCTGGCGGAAGTGACATCACCAGAGGTCTCAAGGAGCTTGCGCATGACCACTTCCTGTGCCAGACCTTGTTCACTGCAGTAAGACTGTGGGTGCAAGGATACCGCACTGAGATTTGCCCGTGCCCCTTCACCAATACCCGCAGCCCGGGAGGGCAAGCGACCGCATAAACGACGTCGATGCACGCGCCTTACAGTACCCCCCCCGAGGGCCCCCACTCCTCCTCCAAAAGGCCACAGTAAGATCTGGCGCATTAAGATTACTTTCTGGCTCCCAAGAACGTTCTTCAGGCCCAAACCCAACCCAGTCCACTAAGTAGGACGTGGTACCTCGTATGGTCCTAGAGTCATGAATCTCCCGTACCTCATACTCAGCCTCAACAGCTTCAGTCTCCTCTTGTACCGGAGGAGAGAATCTATTGAGTCGTACCGGTTTTAGAAGCGACACATGGAAAGAATTCACGATTCTCCAGGACCGAGGCAACTTAACACGATACGTGACAGGGTTGATTCGACGCAGGACCCGAAAAGGACCGAGGTGTGAACTTCAGAGAGGCCACACGAAGCCGGATAAATCTAGAAGAACAGATCTCCAGGCTCAAACTGAGGACCACTAGAACGTCTACGGTCAGCTTGCTGTTTCATCTTAGCTTTAGCAGCTGTCAAAGATGACTGAGTTTGTTGCCATACCGCTTGTAGATGAGAAGCGAAGTCCGCTACGGCGGGCACCTCCGCTGTGATGGCCATTGATAAAGGAAGGCGAGGGTGTTGCCCATTCTGAACAAAAAAGGGAGTCTTACCAGTCGCGTCAGAAACAGAGTTATTAGCGGCAAACTCTGCCCACGCCAATAGTTCAGTCCAATTGTCATGTCTTGTCGAAACGAAATGACGAAGATAGATCTGAAGAGACTGATTCACTCTTTCCGCCAAGCCATTGGTCTGGGGATGAAAGGCCGAAGAGAGATCTACTTCACCTCCCAGCAAATGACAATTCCCTCCAGAACCTGGCAGCGAACTGAGGACCTCTGTCTGATACAATCCGTCAAGGCAGACCATGCAGACGAAAAACATGGCGAAAAAACAGTTCCACCAGACGAGGAGCGGAGGGCACCTCAGGTAGGGCGACAAAATGGCACGCATGAGAAAACAGATCTGTCACTACCCAGATCACAGTATTTCCCTCAGAACGGGGACTTGCAAAGGCATTAATAACCCCAATGGTTTCTGACGGGATGGTTTGTTACGGGCACATGTGGTACACCCCTGAGTGAATGCACGTACATCCCGACCGAGACCCAGCGACCAGTAGTATCGTGAAATGAGTTCCACTGTTCTTTTGGGACCTTGATGCCCGGACAGCCGAGAAGTATGCCCCCAGGAGAGAATCTCCTGTCTGCGAGAATCTGGCACATAAGTCTTGCCAGGAGGCAACTGACGCAGATCAATTGGGTTTAGAGGCAACAACTTCTCAGGTGGAATCATAGCACGTAAGTCCAGTTCAGTTCCGTGGGCGTTAACAAAGTGTAGAACAAAATTGAAACGGGAAAAGAAAAGTGCCCACCTCGCCTGCCTAGAATTTAGCCTTTGCGCAGATTGTAGATATAACAGATTCTTATGATCAGTGAAAATCTGGACTGGGAATAGGGCCCCTTCAAGAAGATGTCTCCATTCTTCTAGGGCCAGTTTAATCGCTAATAGCTCACGATCCCCAATACTATAATTTCGCTCTGCAGGATTGAAGGCTTTGGAAAAGAATCCGCAAGACAATTTTGTCCCCTTGCCATCTTTCTGGTACAGAAAGGCTCCAGCCCCCACAGAAGATGCGTCTACCTCTACAAAGAAGGGACGCTGGGGATCGGGGCGGTGAATCACCGTTGCAGATGAGAAAGCCTCTTTAAGGGCAGCGAAATCGCGCTCCACCTCCGGCGTCCATTTCCGGGGGTTAGCACCCTTTTGTGTCAGGGCCGTGAGAGGGGATACTAAAGACGAGAAGTGAGGTATAAAACGTCTGTAGTAGTTAGCGAAACCAAGAAACCTCTGCACCGCCTTCAAAGACTGTGGCTTTGGCCAAGACATAATGGATCTGAACTTGTCTGGATCCATCTGGAGTCCCTGTCCAGATACAATGTATCCGAGAAATGGTAACTGAGTTTTTTCAAATTCACATTTCTCAAGTTTTGCATAGAGGTGGTTACGTCGGAGACGACGCAATACCTCCTTTACCATGCGTCTATGAGAAGACAAATCAGCGGAAAATATAAGAATGTCATCCAGATACACTACCACGGCAGTGGTCAAGAGATCTCTAAAGATGTCGTTGAGGAAGTCTTGAAACACTGCTGGAGCGTTACAAAGTCCGAATGGCATTACCAAATATTCGTAATGACCGTCTCTGGTGTTGAATGCGGTCTTCCACTCATCTCCTTTCCGAATTCGGATCAAATTGTACGCTCCACGCAGGTCTAATTTAGAGAAGACCGTAGCACCTTGAAAGCGATCCAACAATTCGGAGATGAGTGGAAGAGGGTACCTGTTTTTAACTGTGATGTCATTCAATCCCCTATAATCTATGCATGGACGTAAAGTCCCATCCTTTTTTACCACAAAAAAGAAGCCTGCCCCTGCAGGAGAATTAGATTTTCGGATGAATCCCTTCTCAAGGTTCTCCTTGATATAAGCTGTATTGGCCTCAGTTTCGGGCAACGAAAGAGGGTACACTCTACCACGGGGGGGGGTGTAGCCCCTGGAATCAGCTCAATGGGGCAGTCATATGAGCGATGTTCAGGTAAAGTGTCCGCTCCTTTCTTACTAAAGACGTCGGCGAATGCAGCATATTGGGGAGGTAACCGCTGAAGCTCTGCCACGATGGGCAGGGACTTCACAGGTGACACTCTAGTCATACATTTAGTTACAGTGTGCACCCCTCTCTTTGACCTCGCCAGAAGTCCAGTCCAGTATAGGAAAAAACAAAACAGTGCAGCAGCACTCTGCAAACACAAATAATGTACAATAATGCCATAGTCATATAAAACATTTTGGTACTAGTACTATGCTTATTTTGCAAAATTGAGAATCTTGGCAAATCATTTTGTACAAAATATTTGAGCCCATCTGCCATACGTCAAGGCGTTCTCTTTCAGACGGGAACCTAGCGCTAATTTCTACCTGTTATGTGCCATAATGGCCACCATAAAACTCAGGGAGTGCTGGTTCCTTATGCATGCTGGGTCCACTCTGCCTTTGCCATTTTAGGTGCCTTAAAGGGAACCTGTCATCGCCGAAACACCCCCTGAACTAGAGTAAGCGTTGTATAGTGTAAGTGATGCTGAATCCGAACATATAATTTTTATCTTCATACTCACTTCCATTCTGACTCTGTGCTCCCACAAACCAGCAGTAAAATGCACTCACTGGACTCACTCACATAATGGGGAGGACTCAAAGAAGAGTCCAGTGAGTGCATTTTACTGCTGGTTTGTGGGAGCACAGAGTCAGAATGGAAGTGAGTATGAAGATAAAACATACATATTCGGATTCAGCATCACTTACACTATACAACACTTACTCTAGTTCAGGGGGTGTTTCGGTGATGACAGGTTCCCTTTAAAGGCCTCCATTGAATCCAGGAATGCAGGTACCAACATGCATACTGAGCCCACTCCATACCTCTCCTGGTGCTTCACAGCTTCCAATACATATACTGAGAGCAGGACACAGTTTTATACTTACTCTGATTAAAATCTGCCTATAATGCAGACAGGCTTATCAGGAGTGCAAGACTGGCTGGAGTAGCCACACCTCCAGATCAGTATAACTGCAAAAAAAGGGGGTCAGTCAGCACATCCAAAGTGCAGGTGCACGCTGCCATGGCTAGAGACACAAAGGAAAAAACAAAACAGTGCAGCAGCACTCTGCAAACACAAATAATGTACAATAATGCCATAGTCATATAAAACATTTTGGTACTAGTACTATGCTTATTTTGCAAAATTGAGAATCTTGGCAAATCTTGGCCTTTAAGGCACCTAAAATGGCAAAGGCAGAGTGGACCCAGCATGCATAAGGAACCAGCACTCCCTGAGTTTTATGGTGGCCATTATGGCACATAACAGGTAGAAATTAGCGCTAGGTTCCCGTCTGAAAGAGAACGCCTTGACGTATGGCAGATGGGCTCAAATATTTTGTACAAAATGATTTGCCAAGATTCTCAATTTTGCAAAATAAGCATAGTACTAGTACCAAAATGTTTTATATGACTATGGCATTATTGTACATTATTTGTGTTTGCAGAGTGCTGCTGCACTGTTTTGTTTTTTCCTTTGTGTCTCTAGCCATGGCAGCGTGCACCTGCACTTTGGATGTGCTGACTGACCCCCTTTTTTTTGCAGTTATACTGATCTGGAGGTGTGGCTACTCCAGCCAGTCTTGCACTCCTGATAAGCCTGTCTGCATTATAGGCTGATTTTAATCAGAGTAAGTATAAAACTGTGTCCTGCTCTCAGTATATGTATTGGAAGCTGTGAAGCACCAGGAGAGGTATGGAGTGGGCTCAGTATGCATGTTGGTACCTGCATTCCTGGATTCAATGGAGGCCTTTAAGGCACCTAAAATGGCAAAGGCAGAGTGGACCCAGCATGCATAAGGAACCAGCACTCCCTGAGTTTTATGGTGGCCATTATGGCACATAACAGGTAGAAATTAGCGCTAGGTTCCCGTCTGAAAGAGAACGCCTTGACGTATGGCAGATGGGCTCAAATATTTTGTACAAAATGATTTGCCAAGATTCTCAATTTTGCAAAATAAGCATAGTACTAGTACCAAAATGTTTTATATGACTATGGCATTATTGTACATTATCTGTGTTTGCAGAGTGCTGCTGCACTGTTTTGTTTTTTCCTTTGTGTCTCTAGCCATGGCAGCGTGCACCTGCACTTTGGATGTGCTGACTGACCCCCTTTTTTTGCAGTCCAGTATAGGGGCGTGCAACCTCAGCCACGGAAGACCAAGAAGAATGGGATCCATGGACTGAGGTAAGACCAGGAGCGATAAAGTCTCCCTATGTAAAGCTCCTACCTGGAGCACTATAGGGACTGTCTCGTGTGTAATACAAGTGTCTAACTTGGAGCCATCCACCACACATATACTTATACTGGAAGAGAGTGGTTTGGTCGGAATTCCAAGTTTCTGGGTCAATTTAAGTGAAATAAAATTGCCCGAAGCTCCGGAATCAATGAAGGCCCTGCAGGGTATGGTCCTACCATTAACCTCGATTACAACCGAAAATGTACATTTTGTGGAGGTTTGTGCGATTCCACCTAGAGAGGTACCTCCAACAGTCTCTAGGTGTGCCCTTTTCCCGACTTTTGAGGACATTGGGGAGCATAGTGGCCTTGTCCCCTACAAAAATGACAGGTCACTAAACGTCTACGAGGATGGACTCTGTCTACCTCCATTGGTTCCCCTCGGGGAATTAGGGGCTGAGAGAAGGCGGGAGCGAGTTGAATTTGCCTTCTCACCTGCGCTTGCTGATGGCGGCGTTCAGACAGACGACGATCGATCCTAGTAGCTAGGTCGATAAAACCGCTCAGAGTGTTAGGCCTCTCTCTACCAGCTAACTCGTCTTTAACGGAAGGGCTTAGACCTGCTTCGAAGATAGTGAGTAGCGGAGCATCCGGCCACGCGAGCTCTGACGCCAAGGTCTGGAATCGGATTGCAAACTGAGCAACTGACTCTGTTCCCTGGCGTAATCCCAGTAAACTGGAACCGGCAATGACCTGTGGGTCTGGACCCTGAAATACTTCCCTGAAACTGGAGAGGAAGTGGGGTAAGGAGGTGACGCAAGCATCTACCCTTTCCCATAGTGGGGTCGCCCAAGCCAGCGCCTGCCCTGATAGCAGAGAGATAATGAACGCCACCTTGGTCTGGTCGTCCAAGAAGCTCTCCGGATTTAACTGGAACTGGATTTGGCATTGGCTTAGGAAACCTCTACACTCCTCCTGTTTACCACTAAATCGTGCGGGAAGGGGTAATTTAGGCAATCGGTGGGTTGAAACAGGAACCCAGGCGTCAGCAGAGGCAGCAGTAGTATTAGCCGCGATTGCGGAGTGCTGCTCCAAAGCCTGCAACCGACCGTCCAGTGTGGAAAAGAAATCTGCATTATGCCCCGAAAAGGCGGCAGCCCGTTGCTCCATCTCCTGCATGCGCTGTTCCCACTGCTTTACATACGCCTGCACGGATGGAGTAATCGGGTTCGACATTGCGCCGGTGGATCCCTGGCCGGTGCCTACTGTTAGGCCACTGAGGCACAAATAAAATAATTAAGTGACTCTGTCACTGGGGATCACTGGACCCAACCCTGGGCAGCCGGAGAATAACGACCGCTACGAAGGGCGAAATAATACAGAAGGCAAAACACATAATAAGTAACAGTTCACACCAATACGTGCTGCGCAACTGCGCTTAGGACTGGAGCCAGAACTTTGGCTACACAGACCTCCAGACGGGAGGGGGCTACGGCAAGGCCGCAAGCATGGCCTTCAAACACTCAGAGTGATACACACCACACGAAAAGACAGACAGTGAAGCAGGTACATGGGACCACGCACCAGTGCAAGAAAGCACTCAAACACTCAATGCACCATTCAGTGGCAGATAGCAAATGGACCGCACCGTATAGCAGTCACACATGAACAACAAGGCACCGGCCCTGCCCAGCAGAAGCTCAGGGTTAAAATAGCAGCGAGCTAATTGGCAGAGGCGTGGTTACTGACATACTTCCTGTGAACACCTGGCGGAAGTGACATCACCAGAGGTCTCAAGGGCACGGCGTGGTGTCTGACATACTTCCTGTAAACGCCTGGCGGACATCAGAGGTCTCAAGGAGCTGGCGCATGACCACTTCCTGTGCCGGACCTTGTTCACTGCAGTAAGACTGTGGGCGCAAGGATACCGCACTGAGATTTGCCCGTGCCCCTTCACCAATACCCGCAGCCCGGGAGGGCAAGCGACCGCGTACACGACGTCGATGCACGCGCCTTACATGCTGAAACTCTAGCTATGCCTCTGCTAATCACATTACCTCCTACATACAGCCGCCTGGCAGGGAAGCGCTGCGTGTGCTTTAATTTACCTCCGGCTGGCAGTGGCAGGGGATCGCAGGGGAGGCCAGCTTTCCTTCCTGGCTCCTCCCAGCTGCGCTTTCAACTATGATCTGACTGAGTAGAAAGCGCCAAGGTCCTCTGTGGGCAAGGTAAACGCCTGGAGGAGGGAGGGTTTTTTTTGTTTCGTTATTAAAATACTGATCATGGGGGGGGGTAGTATGATAAGATCCCCAAATCCTCATCAGACCCACCTAAAATAACCCCCGTAACCACCCTCAGTGCTCACCTCACACATTAAAATCCAGGCACTCCGTGATCAGATCTCCCCTATGTCAAATCACCCCCCCCCACACACACACACACACATACACACACACATGATCTCAGCATAGGGGGTAGTGTCATCTGAACATGGACCGACCATCGTCTGAGCGTGGGCGATCATCTGAGCATGAGGGTGTCATCTTATCATGGGCAGTGATCTGAGCATGAGGGGGTGATCTGAGGAACAGCGGTGATCTGAGGAAGAGCAGTGATCTGGGCATGGGGCGGTGATCTGAGCATGAGGCGGTGATCTGAACATAGGGCGGTGATCTGAGCATAGGGCGGTCATCTGAGCATGGGGCGGTCATCTGAGCATGAGGGTGGTGATCTGAGCATGAGGGTGGTCATCTGAGCATGGGGCGGTGATCTGAGCATGAGGGTGGTCATCTGAGCCTGTTCATTGTTGTGGCTACTGAGCTGTGCATGCTATGCAACATTGTTTAGGTCAGTGTTATTTGATTTGGGGGGGGGGTGCTTTTTTAATGTTTGCCCTGTTGGTAAAATTCCCTAGAAACTGCCCTGCTCGTTCGTTTTGACACAAATGATGTTTTGGACACTGATGGGAAACAATTGGTCCATTTGGGTGTCACCACACACCCTGAAGCACTGAAAACCAGAGATGACACAGGTGGCTGAGCAAGAAAGAATAAGGAGGGCATACTAAGCCAGTTTGGGCCACTGTTCTAGTCTACCTGCCCATAAGTCCATGAGGTCAGGGAACAGGGTATGCACCGGAGAAAGGCCAGAGTTCAGGTAGGACTGAACCTGAGCATTGAGGTGGTAGGTCTCCATTTGTTTATTTGCCTCAACCTGGTGTGCCACGTGGAAAAATGGTTCCATCATATTGTACAGAGTGAAATGGCTGCAGAGTCTTTTGCTACCTGTGTCAGTAGGATGTGGGTAACTCTGACGGGTGGTAGAGAGGGGCCTCAGAAATGCAGGCAGCAGGCGTCTGCTCAATGAAAGCTACGGTAAGCTGCAAACTCAGTGTTTCCTGATAATAAAGTAACTTGGCCTCCCTTTCAGCAGGAGGAAAACATTCACCCATTTTGCTTTCACAGCGAGGCTCTAAAAAGCATGGCTATCTAGTAATCATCAGACTGCATCATGTGAATGATATACCTGTCAGTATGTAAGCAAGCATACAGTTTGCCATTCTGGCCAGCATGCCCAAAGGGCCAGTTCTTTCCAGCGCAGCTCCTGGCGCCACTAAGATGATTGGGTATTGTGGCGGGTGTCATCCTCCTCCATCACACTTTCTTCTTGTGGGTTCTCAACAGCTACAGGGCAGACAACAAAATGCGTTCTTTGTTTTTCTGCCCTTATCCCTTGTTGCATCAGTGTGAACATCTGTTCTAAGATATACAAATGAGCTCTTAACAAGCTCTGCCTCTGATGCCACCAGATAAGGTAAGGTAAGGCAACTGTCCTGTAAGTCAAGGCTTGATCCTTTAAATGGGCCTTCAGGCATGACTTGGATAATAAATATGCCAGCACTTCATCTGCAGACAGCTGTTTCAGATTGATTGCCCCTCATCAGTGCAGAGCAGAGAGTACTGGGTAAGAGGCATAGGTCAGGATTTGGGGGGTACTATATCTCCTATGTCTTATTAAGCATTGTGCCCCAGCTCTTTAGCCCCTCACTCCCTCAAAACTTTTCCTTCCTTTTCCTGGTATAAATTGACATAAAATACACTGCATAGTCCATCTGCATCATCAGCTCAACACCGAATGACACCTTTGTGTTCTGTCCAGGCATCCCTGATTGGCTGATGAGGCTGTTTTTCAGCCTCTGAGTCAATCCGGGCCAGGCCACCCCCTACTTCCTCCTATGGTCATGTGACCATCCTTCTTCTTCCTCTTTCATGGTTTTGCCCACCAACATATGTAGTAAAATGATGCTGTGCTCCTTTTACTGGATTCTTCTGAAACAGACCTGAAAAGCTTTGGGTTAGTTTAGCAGATGAATTTTTGCGAAATTCGTAACACACCCGATTTGTTACAAATCTATTCGCTCTTATCTAGATTCTATAGTTTGGGCTAACTGGTTACATTTGCCATTATTATTTATCTAACAAATAGTGGACAATGAGGCCTACTTTTAACAGTGGAAATGCCCCTCTAACTCTATATCCTATGTGTATTGAAGGGGTTTGATACAAAATATCACAAAAAATAAACAATACAGAATGTCATATTGTGAAATTAATAAACACAGTATGCTGAAGATGAAACAGACATGGGGGGGGGGAATTTATCATTAGGAGAATATTTGAAGTCAGTTGTGCTTCAGTCTACATTGGAGTACTTTGTGCCACATTTATTAAATGGCGCATGTTGTTTGATAAATTTGGCTTGTCCTTAAACCCTCACACTTCTGTCTAGAGAAGCTCCTCCACTTTTCACCCTCCTCCTAGAATGAGACTGCGACTATTTTGAGACTTTTTTAAAAAAAAGTTGCAGTGATAAATCTGGAGTGAAACTCATTAACATAGCTAACCACACCCACTTCTCCACCCTTATTACAAAACTGGAGTGAGTGGTGTACACATGCAAAAAGTCGCAAAATTGTGCGCAAGCGAGTGTAAAAAGTTGAAAATTTTTGCGCAATAGCATACATTTTGAGTAAGGGTGTGCAAAAAAGTCACAAAAGCCCTATTTTGCGACTTTTTGATGCCAAAATTCTGGACTGAAGGTATGATAAATCAGGGCCATGGTGTTAAAACGTGGACATTCACATCCAGATTACAGTTAAAACAGAATTATTTGATATCCAAATCAAAAGATAAGCATTACTTTGATGTGTAAATCTGTATAGTGAGATATCATGCTCTACAATAAACATATCCCACATCAGATGCATCACATATAATAAAAATACATCAAATTATATAGTATATACTATTACATTATCTCAGATCACTTCATTCAATAGCTGCCGTAGCTCAGCATATTACTATACTCTATTTAGAAAATGAATCAATATCAGCCAATGACTTGCATAATCGCCATTTGCTTACCAGACCCACTAATGGCATATCCAATAATTTGCAAGAATTGATCTAAATTTCAGCCAGTGTCTCAGGGTTTTTAAAGGATACCTGTCAACCAGAAAGAAGGTGTGGTATCTCCTTTGAACTTAGCCTCACACAGCAGTTAGTTATAGCATGCCATAATTCAGGTAATACGTATGCTTCTGGCATTCACTAATGCACTATACTTAGCCTAAAGTGCTTTCTAAAATCTTTACTTGTAGCTGTTCCTTGTCCTATTTTCTGAAATAATATTTTGTATATATAACAAGAACTCTGGGCTTTTAAGGACTGAGAAACGGCCTAACTAAAAATAAAACTAAAATAGAGATGAGCAAATTTTCCAAAGCTCGTTTTTGGTCCAGTTCAGACTAATTGTCTGTCAGATCCTATTTGGTCTGAATACATTTGACCTAAATAAAAAATGCCTCAATTTTCCTGATAAGCTGTGTATACATATCTCCTAGGACTGTATCCAACTCATTTCAACCTCATTAATTCCAAGACGATATTATTAATTTCAAAGTAACAGCAACATATATGGCTATGGGTAAACGTTTGGTAGCTGGTGGTAATAAACAGCCTGTTTAAAAACACACTACACTGTGTGATGCTTCCTTCTTTATCTTGACCTGTAAAATGGTCGCCACCGTTTTCAGCAGTTTGTGCGTGATGAATAGCAAAAGTTTCAGATTCTATAGAATTCAACTTTTTCAGGAAATTCATAATAAATTTGATTCGTGTAGAATCCATTTGTTTATCTCTAGTCTAAATGACAATAAATATGTAAAATCTTTGCAGCGTGCATTGCATTTATAAAGCTTATTTAGCTTTTTCACCAGTTAATCTTCTTTCAACAAGTTCATGAAGAAAGGATAATTACAGATTAGAATGGATGACAACTTTTGCAATAATACATGTGTATGAACCTGGCTTTACAGTGCTATGAAAGTTGTTGGTAAAATACTAAACACAGCTTTTGTTTTTTTTGGTGTTTCATATAATGTTTCAACAAAGACGTCGGACCTAAAAAGGAACTTTGCGTCTAGGCCATATGACTGATGAAAGTTTTGTCACTGGCCTACGGAAAGCAGCGAGAAGGCCCCGGTTTCGGACCCCCACCGATCAGATACTGATGAAGTGTCCAAAGGATAGGTCATCAGTAATAAAATCTCGTAAACTCCAAGATATGGTGGAAGATCTAAAAAAAAAATACACCTGCTCCAGAAATAGAGCAATGCCTATTTATGGGTTGCGACTGGTATTGGAGTTCATCTCCATTTAAGGGTTGATGGACATGACCGTAATTTTGGTCCGTATTTGATGCACATTTTTTGTGGATCGGATGCTGACCCATTGATCTTATGGTCATCTGTATGTCCGTTATGCAGCCCCGCAAAAAAAAAAAAAAAAAAATATATATAGGCCCTCTCAGGGAACCTATGCTGCAGGGAACCTTTAGTTGCTCAATATGAAATGTCTCAGCAGTGCTAATGCCATCTTCAGTGATTTTTATTTTTCATCTCATGCAGGAATACAATCACAATGCATTTCAGCCTGTTCTAGCCTTTGTCAACTGATAATAATACAATTTTAAATTCACATTATATATAAATATCACCAATAAGGTTCCTGTGAGGTCAGAAGTCCAAGGAATCAATCAAAACATGGCATGGAGTGTAACAATGTGGTTCCTACTTGAATACAGCAATTTTATATATGTTGTTTTATATAAAAAAAAGGATCCATCTTTTTCGCAATGTCTCTCTGTTCAAAGTTCACTCTGGAAAAAATACACACAAAAAAATATATATAAAAATAAAATAAAATGAAGAAACAATCAAAATCATTTTTGTTGTTTGTTTGTTGTCATTTAAGTGCCCAAATTCATATTCTTTATTTACCATCGTGGGTGCAGGGATCCTAGGGTATGGATCCAATATGCTTTTCTTTTAACCCTTACACTCTCAGGGAGAGCCCATCGGGTCCCCGCTCTGCTGTGACGGGGACCCGATGGATGGCAGGGAAGGCAGCCCAATGCCTTCCTTAGGCATTGGGCTGCCTTCTACGGAAGCCTGTGAAATCCAGGGGGCTGTGTAATACACGTACAGCCAATGCATTACAATACAAAAGTATTGTAATGCATTGTGCAGGGCTCAGACCACCAAAAGTTGACGTCTCAGACTGGGACAAAAAATAAAGTATAAAAATAAGTAAAAAAAATAAAGTTTAACAAAAAAAAGTTTCAAGTAAAAAAAAAAACAAAAAAACCCCATCATTTTCCCAAAATAGAGTTAAATTTTTTTTTAAAAATAGGGAAAAAAAGAAAAGTAGGCATATTAGGTATCGCTGCGTCAGTATCGACCGGCTCTATAAAAATATCACATGACCCACCCCACTAGGTAAACGCCGTAAAAAATAAAAAATAAAAACAGTGCAAAAAAAGCCATTTTCTGATCATCTTGCCTCACAAAAAGGGGGGGGGGGGGGAAGGGACCTGCATAGTAAGTGGTCTGGGTTAAAGAGCTATGTGAGGTATACCACAAGAAGATGTATGTCTAAGGTTAGATGTAGCAAATCTAATGTACATGTGGTATGGTACATGTTTTCATGCTTAGACCCAAAAGCAGTATAGACATGGACCAAAGTAACATATCAGTGTATGTATCCAAAGAGGATATATGTTACTATAATAGGGTATATGTCTTATGCATGAGCAAAATGACAGTATAGGTGTAAACCAAGGTTTTTGTGTAACATATCGGTAACTTTGTGACGGAGTACATGTCAATACTTAGACCTAATGGAGGTATAGGTGTAGACCATATCGCATTCTGGGCGAGCATGGACGCCCGCCAGAGGACGTGTACGGCCCTGCAATGAAGAATGAAGAAATAATTAATACAAAAGCAAAAAATAGACTTTACATGTTGACATCCCAACAGTAATCCTTGTTAAGACCATCTGGTTGCAAGGTATTAAGCCGTCGTATCCAGGCCATCTCCCTCTCCTTCAGAAGTTCCTCACGGTTACCTCCCCTTCTTGGTGGGGAGATCCAATCTATCACTTGGTATCTAAGTTGGCTGATTGTGTGTTTAAAAGTGATGAAATGGTCAACTAGTGGAGCTTCTATTTTTCATGTACGGATGTTGGACTTATGCTGGGAGACCCGATCCTTTACTTTCTGAATAGTTTCGCCTACATAACCCAGGCCACATGGGCATTTAATAAGATATACAACAAAATTGGACTGGCAGGAGAAGTGTCCGTTGATATGGTATATGTGGCCTGTTAGCGGGTGTGTAAAGGTGGGTCCTTTGGAGACATTGCCACATTGTGCGCATGATAGACATGGGTACGTGCCTTTATTGGTGCTACCAGTAATGGTGGTTTGGGTAGATAATTTCTGTGAGCCTAGGTCTGCTTTGACCAGTGAGTCCCGGATACTTTTACCCCTTCTGAAGGACATTAGAGGTTTTTGAGGAAAAATCTTAGGGAAATTCTGTTTAAGGATGTGCCAATGTTTTTGAATGGTGTGACTAACCTCCCTGCTCATAGTAGAGAAGGTAGTTACACATGTCGCACGTTGACTGGGCATGGCGGTTTTAGGTGGTTTGTTGAGGAGTGCCTCACGTGTTATGTTATGAGTTTTATCAAGATGTGAGTTGATTACTTTGTGTGGAAAACCTCTTTTCAGGTATTTTGATGACATTTTCTGGAGTTCAGATTCTATTTTTTCATTGTCAGATATAATGCGTTTAACACGTAAAAGTTGTGACAATGGAAGTGAGCGGATAAGGCCTGGTGGGTGGAAACTATCGTATCTGAGAAGACTATTTTTGTCTGTCGGTTTAGTGTAGAGGTTGGTTGTCAGTGAATTATCTCTTACCTCCACAAGGACATCTAAGAATGGAATCTTATTGCGGCTGAATTCCAAGGAGAAGGAGATGGAAGGGATGCAGCTGTTTATCTTGTTGTGAAAATCACGGAGCTCTTGTTCAGACCCCTGCCAAATACAAAATACATCATCGATGTATCGAAGCCAAATGATGGCATATTTCTGAAAGAGTTCATTCGTATATACATACAGTTCTTCAAAGCAATTCATGTATATTACCGCGAACGTAGGGGCCACATTACATCCCATCGCGGTCCCAGCTGTTTGTAAATAGAATCGATCTTCAAATAAAAAATAATTTTTTTCTAATACAAATGTCAGTAATGTAAGTATAAATGTTTTTTCAGATAAAGAGAATTCGTCAAACGCATTAAGGGTAGTACGAATACATTCAACCCCTTCTTTAATAGGGATGTTTGTATAGAGGCTGGTGACATCCATCGTAACCAGGAAGCTATTGTCCCAGTCAGGTGGACGTCCCCAATCCGTTTGAGAAAATCAGTGGTATCTTGAATAAAGGATTTCCCCTGTTGGGCATAAGGCCTAAGTAGACAATCTAATAGTTTCGTGGCCGGTTGGAATAGCGAGTCACAGCCAGAAACTATAGGCCTCCCAGGGGGTTTGGTGTGATTCTTATGGACTTTCGGGAGGGTATAAATGACTGGGACGCGTGGGAATTGTGGGACTAGAAAGTCCGCAAGTTTCTTATGTATTGTCCCTTTCTCCAGAGCATCCTCTATAATTAATTTCAGGTCAGTTTTGAAATCATGAGTAGGGTCGACAGGGAGGGGTTGGTATGTCTCATGGTCACTGAGTTGACGTAGGATCTCATCCCTATAGTCCTCAGTGTCCATGACTACGATACCAGAGCCCTTATCGGCGGGCTTGATAGTGATGTCCTTCATCTTACTCAAGTCTCTTAGTGCCGATGTTTGGTTTCTAGAGAGGTTGTATCTTACCTTTTTGGTGACATAATGTTTTTCAATTTTCTTGAGGTCTTTTTGAACTTTCTTGATGTACTCTTCTACTACATTGTATTTTTTGGGGGCAATGAAGGTGCTTGGTGGTTTACAATTCTTGGTTCTGTCTTGGAATGGAGAGAGGGTGTTCTGATTGGGTCGTGTCCATTCGGGTTGTTCAATTTCTATATAGGCACGAAGCCGTAAGTTGGATAACTCCTTGTCCAGTAGGAACATATCTGCAGAGGTGGTGGGTACAAATCCTAAACCTAAGTTTAGAATAGCGTGTTCATCTTCCGTGAGTGTGGTTTTTGAGAGGTTAATGACGAGGTCATCTTTCTCCGTGGGGGGTACTTTTGGAGTCATTCTCATGGTCGGTGTGGGATTCCCTGTCGGGGTCGACTGGAGGATCTCGTTCCAATGGGGTCTCTCTGGAATTGGGGGTGGTATGAGCCTCTTCCTCTGTTTCGGGTGTTTCCTCCCCGCTCTCCTGGTCGTCCTAGTCTTCTTATTCTCGGACGGCTCTGGTCTAAAAAATCCAAGTCTCCACTTGCACTCGAGGAGGCAGAATTCCTAGTAGTGTCTGGTCTCTGGGAAAGTGAAATTTCAGACAAGGCTCTGTATACCTGGTTGGTAGCGTAATCGTTGAGATCCCTCTGAAATTTCGCTCTTTTCTTTTCTTCCAGACTGTGTTTAAAGAAAGTGGTTTTTTGTAGCAGGTTCCTTTTAATAGAGTTAGCTTCTTCAGCGGGAAGATTCTGGAGCAGGTTTTGTTCCAATAGGTTTATTTCTTCTTTGGTTTTTCTTATCTCAATATTCGCTCTTTCTAGTGTTAGAAGTATTATATCAAAGGAAGCTTTATTAAGTATTTTTTCAAATTGTGAGCAGAAATCCGGGTCATCCGAGAACAATGTCGGTCGCAGGTTACACCTTAAGCCGCGTGGAATAACCTTCTTTTTATAGTATTCGGCAAGGGTGACCATGTGCAGTTCCAGGGAAATGGATTTCTTAATATTCTTTTCTAGAGAATTAATAGAATTTAAATAGTATCGGGCAGCCTCATACCGTCCACACAGCCGGCATGACCGCACGCTCTACACTTAGGTAAGCACCATATCCCCACTTCTACCTAGGCATGATCTCCGCATACTAACCTTTGTTATGGATTTATGATTCTTCTATATGCTCTCTGTTTATCTGAATCCTGTACCCACAAGTACTACCTCAAACTACCTAGCGTTTCTCTTATAAGCTGCTTTTTGCCTATGCTTTAGCCTCAAGCATCTTGGGAGAGTAGCTGGCTCTTGTGCTTGCTCTAGAAATTATATGGATAATTATATGGTTTACATGTATGCATTTGTCCTCTTGCTCATTGTATTTATTATAAATATATATTCTTCTCTATTTTTTCACATATTATATCAGCCTGATGAAGGGCAGTCTGTAAGCCCGAAACGTCGCTTATCTAAGCTTATCTAATGTTCGGCTGAAAATAAAAACTCACGCTGCAAACCACAATTGGAGTGCTGTCTATTGATGTTTTATGGACTATCTACTGGCCCCTGGTGGAGACTGGGCCTTAGCAAGACGTGCACCCACCCTCGCCATCATCAGTGTTAGAGTGCCGTGACCCCCCGCCTGCACAATATAGATTGAAGACTCCACCCACGGTCACTGTGCACCAACCAAGGCGATCCAATGTCCTTTCTCAATGCAAGCACCACAAGGGACAACAGTGGTATTTTCTCATATTCTGAAGAAGATGCCAGAAGAATCACTTCTACGGTGACGGCATCTAATGATTTTCTACTCAACCCAGGATCTACGGTTTCTATTAATTCTCTAGAAAAGAATATTAAGAAATCCATTTCCCTGGAACTGCACATGGTCACCCTTGCCGAATACTATAAAAAGAAGGTTATTCCACGCGGCTTAAGGTGTAACGAGCGACCGACATTGTTCTCGGATGACCTGGATTTCTGCCCACAATTTGAAAAAATACTTAATAAAGCTTCCTTTGATATAATACTTCTAACACTAGAAAGAGTGAATATTGAGATAAGAAAAACCAAAGAAGAAATAAACCTATTGGAACAAAACCTGCTCCAGAATCTTCCCGCTGAAGAAGCTAACTCTATTAAAAGGAACCTGCTACAAAAACCACTTTCTTTAAACACAGTCTGGAAGAAAAGAAAAGAGCGAAATTTCAGAGGGATCTCAACGATTACGCTACCAACCAGGTATACAGAGCCTTGTCTGAAATTTCACTTTCCCAGAGACCAGACACTACTAGGAATTCTGCCTCCTCGAGTGCAAGTGGAGACTTGGATTTTTTAGACCAGAGCCGTCCGAGAATAAGAAGACTAGGACGACCAGGAGAGCGGGGAGGAAACACCCGAAACAGAGGAAGAGGCTCATACCACCCCCAATTCCAGAGAGACCCCATTGGAACGAGATCCTCCAGTCGACCCCGACAGGGAATCCCACACCGACCATGAGAATGACTCCAGAAGTACCCCCCACGGAGAAAGATGACCTAGTCATTAACCTCTCAAAAACCACACTCACGGAAGATGAACACGCTATTCTAAACTTAGGTTTAGGATTTGTACCCACCACCTCTGCAGATATGTTCCTACTGGACAAGGACTTATCCAACTTACGGCTTCGGGCCTATATAGAAATTGAACAACCCGAATGGACACGACCCAATCAGAACACCCTCTCTCCATTCCAAGACAGAACCAAGAATTGTAAACCACCAAGCACCTTCATTGCCCCCAAAAAATACAATGTAGTAGAAGAGTACATCAAGAAAGTTCAAAAAGACCTCAAGAAAATTGAAAAACATTATGCCACCAAAAAGGTAAGATACAACCTCTCTAGAAACCAAACATCGGCACTAAGAGACTTGAGTAAGAGGAAGGACATCACTATCAAGCCCGCCGATAAGGGCTCTGGTATCGTAGTCATGGACACTGAGGACTATAGGGATGAGATCCTACGTCAACTCAGTGACCATGAGACATACCAACCCCTCCCTGTCGACCCTACTCATGATTTCAAAACTGACCTGAAATTAATTATAGAGGATGCTCTGGAGAAAGGGACAATACATAAGAAACTTGCGGACTTTCTAGTCCCACAATTCCCACGCGTCCCAGTCATTTATACCCTCCCGAAAGTCCATAAGAATCACACCAAACCCCCTGGGAGGCCTATAGTTTCTGGCTGTGACTCGCTATTCCAACCGGCCACGAAACTATTAGATTGTCTACTTAGGCCTTATGCCCAACAGGGGAAATCCTTTATTCAAGATACCACTGATTTTCTCAAACGGATTGGGGACGTCCATCCTGACTGGGACAATAGCTTCCTGGTTACGATGGATGTCACCAGCCTCTATACAAACATCCCTATTAAAGAAGGGGTTGAATGTATTCGTACTACCCTTAATGCGTTTGACGAATTCTCTTTATCTGAAAAACA